>MUZC01000262.1:476561-522837 GCA_002072015.1 Radix auricularia
CTATCTATCTATCTATCTATCTATCTATCTATCTATCTATCTATCTATCTATCTATCTATCTATCTATCTATCTATCTATCTATCTATCTATCCATCTATATATCTATCCATCTATCCATCTATCTATCTATCTATCTATCCATCTAGCAATCTATCCATCTGTCTATCTATCTATCTATCTATATATCAATCTATCTGTCTATCCATTCATCCATCCATCCAACCATCCATCCATCCATACATCCATCCATCCATCCATTCATCCATCCATTTATCCATCCATATATCGATCTATCGATCTATCGATCTATCTATCTATCTATCTATCTATCTATCTATCTATCTATCTATCTATCTATCTATCTATCTATCTATCTATCTATCCATTTATCCATCTATCTATCTATCCATCTATCTATCTATCTATCTATCTATCTATCTATCTATCTATCTATCTATCTCTCTATATATATATCTATATATCTATCTATATATCTATCTATCTATCTGTCTGTCTGTCTGCCTACCTGTCTGTCTGTATGTCTGTCTGTCTGTCCGTCTGTCTGTGTCTCTATCTATCATTTTGTCTTTCTGTCTATCGATATTTTGTTTTATCTATTTATCTAGCATTCTCTTTAATTATTTATATATCTATATATTCAAATATAGATCTATCTTTCTATGAGCTCTCTATTTTATGATATTCTACTAAAATTAATAGTTAGTACTGCCCTTTCTGTTTTCGTTGTACTAATTGTAGTTTTCTTGGACATGTTTACCTACACTTTAATATGGATTACTAATAATGATATTAATAGCATTAGCTTTAATGGAAAAAATAAATAAAAATTATAATTAGTTACTAGGTTTGATTTGTTGGTAGGGATGTGACACTGGATGCATCTCTTATGTTATAAAAGGTGCTTGAGATCATTGTATTAAATAATATTCAATATAAAGTTCATTTTTCTCACTTTTGTATTAAGTAATATTCAATATAAAGGTTATTTCACTCACTTTTGCATCATACCATGACATTTGTTGGGTGTATAATGTATAGCAACGCCCAACAAGAAAAAACCTATCGGGCCCATTACAAACTTGATAGCAAAATACTGCAACGAAAACCTCATAAAGTAAAATTACAATGTAAATATATATTTTAGCTTTGATCTCCTTATAATCCAGTCCTATAGGGTTTAGTGTAAGACATAACCTATATTCATGCAGTGACGTAGCTAGGATTCTGGTGACCTTTTTTGTGATTCGAGATTTAGCGTTGTTGGAGCTCTAACCATTTTGACGGATAGTGTAATATATAATATTTATTGTAAACAAAATCTTTTCAGGCACGATTTTTACCCCTCCCATCAAAGGTAGGGGCCCCGATGGATTTAAAAATGTTAACCCTCTACCTCTTCCCTAGCTACGCCAATGGCTTCACGTGATTGTTTTAAACTGTAAAACTATTTTAATATATCTTCCTGCCGTAATTTTACAAAATAAAAATAACTTCAACACAATTAAATGAATTGTGTTGTGTTTAGTGTTCTCGTCAATCAGCACCATCGATCATCGTATGCATTTCATCCAAGGGCAGAAGCACCCTAGGAGAGACGTCTAGGAAAACCTGTACTTCTATAGCCTCTACGAGTACTTCCAGTAATGCCCCATTCACATTATATATGCATACATTTCTTGATGCCAAGAGTTTCTTGGAAGGTTTCTTTTTCCCTTTCCTGTGGTTTCTATTTTAGGGTTTGCCTTGTTGCATATACAATGGGTTTATCTAAGTGTATATTAAGAACATTATAAAATGTATTATGAATTACCAATTTAATAATCATATTTGTATCTTATATCCTAGATATAAGTTGAAAATTTTCTATGCCATACTTTAATGTATATCCACACACTTTTTAGTGAATGTTTTTTCCCTTAGAATTATATGTATCACGTCTATTCATATCATCTTCCTCTACTATTATCTACTACTCTATATGTATACATAATAATACATGAAGATATGGTAAATGTTTATTCACAATTTGCTCTATTTTATTTTTGTTTGTTTCATGTTCATATACAGTTGACTGTTCAAGAATGAAATATTAAATGTCAATACTAGTAGGTAAATTTAAAAGCAAATAATTATATATAAATCATTTTTGTAACGATAACGTTAGTGCCAAAAGCTTATCAATTATTTTATTATTGATTGATATTACAACATCATTGATTGAAATAACACTTTCAAAACTCAAGTCCATAATCATTTTATGATTATCTACCGTTAATTTATAATAAGAACTTAAATAATACTTTAGAATGACATACCTGCTTTAATAAGGAAAAGTGAAATAAAAAACATTACATATACGTCACGTTTTAACATTTTGATGTCTTCACAAAATCTTTCTGTATTTTCCAGTAAATCCTTTTTAAAAAAAGTAAATCAAAATTTGTACTTCAAACAGTAAAACGTTTTATTTACATGATTATATAATAATATAAAAAATCATAATTATGTAAGTGGTGAATTTTTTATTTCTTTAATAGACTACCTGTCATGCTTTTATTGCTGTATAAGAATAAAGGAGACAAGGGTGACTGCAATAACTCTCGTGGAAACTCTGTTCTCAGTATATTTGGAAAGACCTTCGCCCAAATAGCATTAACACGCCTGCAGACCCTAGCATCGCGTGTACTCCCAGAATCGCAGTTTGGCTTTTGAGCCGAAAGATCAACTATTGACATGATGTTCTCAATGCAACAGCTGAAGGAGAAATGCAGCGAGCTATATATGCCTCTATACATCACGTTAAAAAATCGAATGCAAAGCTTTCCATCTTGTCAGTAGAAACCACTTTACCAGATCTTAGTTAAAGTAAGCTGCCCTACACATCCCTCTTAACATTATAAAGACATTCCACGATAACATGCAGGGAACAGTGTGTTATAACGCAGCCACATCTAAAGATTTACAATAAGTAGTGGTTTAAAGCAAGTGTGCCTCTTGGCTTCTACTCTATTTGCAATAGTATTTTCCATTTTACTCCAGTATGCCTTCAAGAAAAAAAGCGAGAGGATACACATGCACAACAGAGCTGATGGGAGATTATTTTATATTACCCGTCTTAGAGCAAAGTCCTAAATAAAGAAGATTTACTGCGATAGCATTTATTTGCAGACGATACCGCCTTAATATCCTACACAGCAGACGAGCAGTAGAACTTTGTATCCAGCTTCTCTGCTACCTACAAGGGTTTGGCCTGAACATTATCATAAAGAAAACCAACATTATGACACAGGGTGATGCCATTATCCCGAATATCATCATAGACGACTGTAGCATTGGTGTGGTTGACAGTTTTACTTATTTGGGATCAAACATCTCGAGCACCCTCTCACTGGAAGATAAGCAGTATGATATGGAAGGCAGCAAATGGTATTGCTAGACTGTACAAAGGAGTCTGGTCAAATGCCAAACTCACAGCAAGGACTAAGCTGCAGGTATATCAGGCCTGTGAACTGAGCACGGTCCTCTATAGATGCGTTTCATTGACCACTTATACCTTGCAGGAAAGAAGGCTCATTATCTTAACATCAGATGTCTGAACCGCATCCTTTACATCAAAGGACAAGAGAAAATCCCCAAAACAGAGGTACTGGCTCAAGCAAGTATGATCTGCATTCCAGCCGTACTAAGCCAAAGACACATACGTTGGCTTGGACACGTCCATAGAATGCAAACTTGCCGCATACACAAAAATGTATTATACAGCGAAAACTTCCGTTAATCGGGAAAGACTTAAAATTAACCTAATTTGACATACAAAACTGGGATAACCTGCCTGAGGATAGGACCATGTGACGGACTATAGTGAACGAATTATCACTAAGAGCAGAGGAGCAAACTAGGGAGAAAACAGATGGGAAAAAAGAGCGAGGAGAAAGGCTAGGCAACATTGCCCCATTGCATTCGTGTATGTGAAATGCAGAAGAGACCGCCACTCAATGATTGGTCTAATCAGCAACACAAAGAGCTGCAAAATAAAAAGATACATCTATTTTCTTTCGTAGATGGACAGATACCATACATACATGCTTTTATTGCTTTTTTTGCTTTGTAATGAAGTTTATTTGTCGAAATGTTGACTCAAAATCAATGACGTGATGAACATACAGATATATCAGTTGCCAGATTTGATAGTTTGCACATTTTAACATTTAAAACATAAATACATTTTAAGCCATAAGCTATCCGTTATTATCTATAAAGATATTAGAGAAGTAAAAAAAAATCATGTTAAGCCTGGTCCCTATTGGAACTCAGGACGTGTTAGCGCATTTTCGTATTATGTATCAGTACTTATGTTAGATATCAGCATTATGTAGTTATCAGTAATTGTGTTTAGATTTTAGACATATTTTTATGAATTTCCTTGTGTAATGAATATACCTGACATATTTTTTTTTAAAAAGTCATTTCTTTACATTTAAAAAAAAAATTATTTTCTCTTTAATCTAGCTACAAGTCACCACAAATGATGACGTAAAACTCACACATATATATTCTAATGACGTCAACTAAAAAAAAAAACTAATTCTTTTGCACGCTTTCGCACAACTCTTCAATGCTTGAAAAACTATGTATTCGACTTCCGGCAATGGCGGCCGTTCCCTGCGCTAGTGTTACCTCTCGATTCGAAATATTTTTTGGTAGTTTTAACTGGGATTTTTAACGGATCGAGTAACTGAGTGTTGATGCACAAATGGCATGTCAGGACATACAAAAAACATATATACCTCATGGGTCTAGGACTTATGGATGCTGAGATCAAGGGTGATGACAGACGGACGGACGGACAAAACGGGTGCAATAGCGCATTCGACTTCTCGAAAATGCGCTAAAAATGGAGTGATATAGCTCATTTGGAAAAAATCAGACGTATTTAAATAAAATTCATTCTTCTTATTTTAAAGAATTGTTTGGTGAGAAGCCTTCTTGTAATTCTTAATAAGTCACGTTTAGATTTTTTATTCGAAAAAGGCATTTATGTTTGAGCGACTGTCGTTTAAAAAAAATTAATAAAAAAAATAAAAATTAAAAAAAAATATTTTATCTAGAAGTTAATTGGACATAAACCTAATGGTTTCAGCCAGCAGCATAAAAAAATTTTGCAACGACCGCTAAACATTTTTCACTGAAAAATTAAACGGCAACTATCAAAAAATTACAATTCGTAATAGTCAACACGATATAATAATTGCATAATTATAATATTTTGAAGTCAATTGCTCAGCTTAAATTACAAACAACCACATTTTCATCGATAATCTTTTATGTTCCTAATTTTTTTGAACGCTTTCTTATAAACCAAAAATCACGTCACACACGTAAAGAATGTGTATATTTTAAAGTGACTTATGTACAACGAGAACAAAATAATTGTATAGGTGATAAACTGCTTCACTGCCATTGTCCATGTAACTTATCAGTCCAGAGTCCAGAATTCAGTTTCTGCCTTTCTAAAGGATGTTTTCCGAAGTTCGCTAAAATATTGGCACTCGCTGGAGATCATCAATCGTTTTCATGACCCAAGATTGGTGTCCACCAGTCTTGTTCGATATGTGCTCTTGGGACATTTCGTTCACTGAAACGACTCTTCGCACATATAAGTACTTCCAAACAGTGCTAGATTGTTTTCAATTTTTTATTGCGCAAAGTTGACATACTCCACGGCTATATTCCACGCATGCAATAGATCCTATTTGTCATCAAAATTCTTCACACGTTGCGAGTTATTTTTAAGTCCGATGAGGTACATTTTAACATCCAATGGTGTATTCTCTGTCTCAAGAAAATGTTGATAAGTAACGAGTCTCTTATTTTCTGAGAAATTCTGAAAACATGCTGCCAGTTCCAAAAACAGCGCTTCGAGAATGGCTGAGAGTGACGTATACGAAATTGTATCTATTTTTTAATGGTTCACAATTAGAGCGTAGATTTGTGGGAAATGATCGAGATTGTGCTGTTGAATATGATTTTTTAGCAGACGACTTTAATCATATATCTCCTGTATTCTTCTGTATATGAGGCAAACTGTTGCCTTGCAGATAGTTGTTGAGACATTTGACATACATTAAGAAATCTATAAGAAAAGCTAGATATATAAAGAAAGCATGGTTGTGCACTAGGCAGTCCCTGTTGTTCGTGAGATACATTCCAGGTTTTTTTTTATTTTATAGCAGAAGAACATGAGGGGATGTTTCTCCCTAAGACAACCAACAAACGCTGGTATGGTACAAAATATCTTCAGCCTACGCATATTTGTGTAAATAATTTGTATGAATTTGCGGTTGTGAAGAGCATTCTTTCAAAAGAAAAGATAATGTAATTCACATCCGTCAGAATGCTATCAAAAGCAACAGCCTTAGAACACAGTTCGTCCTTGTTAATATTGCTGTTCAGATTTATATCAAATCGGCAAATCTAGCCACGAAGCCATGTCCCTTACGTGGCAGGCACGACGAATGTACAAATACTTCGCAGGCTCTTAAGATCAACGTGCATGCTAAGTGCAAAAAATATCTTCTCCTCGAGTTTGTGTAAAGAGTGTCTCATATGAGAGCAGCTCCTCATACAATAGAAATCTTATAGGTAGGTAGGGCATGAATATGTGTAGCTGCGCTGAATCTGAAATGTATGTAGATTCATTAAAACACAACGTAAACATTTGCTTGAATGGTGAGCTTCAGCTGCTCAGCTATACCCCTTTATCAATTGCGACTTAGCATATAGACTTTTATGGACACACAGTTTTGTGTCCACGGCCGCATTCGGCTGTATGTCAATAGGTTGCGTCCCCTGTTCAAGAGTGTTATAAATTTAGACAGAAAGGGGGCGGTATCTTTGTCCTAAGACAGAAAAGGGGCGGTATCTTTGTCCTAAGACAGAAAAGGGGCGGTATCTTTGTCCTAAAACAGAAAAGGGGCGGTATCTTTGTCCTAAGACAGAAAAGGGGTGGTATCTTTGTCCTAAGACAGAAAAGGGGCGGTATCTTTGTCCTCAGACAGAAAAGGTGCGGTATCTTTGTCCTAAGGCAGAAAAGGGGCGGTATCTTTGTCCTAAGACAGGAAAGGGGCGGTATATTTGTCCTAAGACAGAAAAGGGGCGGTATCTTTGTCCTAAGACAGAAAAGGGGCGGTATCTTTGTCCTAAGACAGAAAAGGGGCGGTATCTTTGTCCTAAGACAGAAAAGAAGCGGTATCTTTGTCCTAAGACAGAAAAGGGGCGGTATCTTTGTCCTAAGACAGAAAAGGGGCGGTATCTTTGTCCTATGACAGAAAAGGGGCGGTATCTTTGTCCTAAGACAGAAAAGGAGCGGTATCTTTGTCCTAAGACAGAAAAGGGGCGGTATCTTTGTCCTAAGACAGAAAAGGGGCGGTATCTTTGTCCTAAGACAGAAAAGGGGGGTATCTTTGTCCTAAGACAGAAAAGGGGCCGTATCTTTGTCCTAAGACAGAAAAGGGGGGTATCTTTGTCCTGAGACAGAAAAGGGGGGTATCTTTGTCCTAAGACAGAAAAGGGGCGGTATCTTTGTCCTAAGACAGAAAGAGACTTCGCAGGCTTTGCTAATACACGTCTCTGTGTTTCTATTTACAAAAATAACTTATTAATGGTAACAAAATGCACATAGTACATCATCTCGTCATAACTCTTTATGATAAAAGAAATTTGAACTCAAGAAGGACTTCGTAACTATACAAATATCTTTTAAACGTAGTAATAAATAATTTTAAATTTTGGGTAAATATTTAAAAACTTATTATAGAATATTATAGTGAACATAATGATGGTACAAATATATATGTTAAAAACGTTTACATCCAACTTTTATATAACAAAGCAACCAAACTACAAAAAGAAACATATTATTGTCTATCTTGATATGAACACATTTTTTAAAGAATATGTTTTTAAATACTAGTCAAAGATTGTTATATTTCTTTACAAATAAATACATGCATAAATAAACTGTTTTACATCCAATAACATAATGTGCATTTTACTCTTAATTAAGTCAATCTGAAGATGAAATATGTTCGGATTATAATGTATTTACTTTGCATACCATAAAAATAGTCAAGAAAATGTGTATCTTTGATATGTGCGGGTAAAAACATTTGCATTTGAAATTAAAATTTTCATCATTCTAATTCATATGTCGGCCGCAAGCAAATTTTTAAAATGTATTTAATAAGATATTTATAATAAGTAACTATTTATTGTTATTTTAGTCAGAAAAACAAAGACTTTATATTACAAATAACTATTTGAATTTGTAATTCTGGAAACGTGTGTATATTATTTTGATTTTTCTGACACACAATAATATTTTAAAATTTTATAAATATTACATGTACTTATTTTATAAACCTCCATAAAATTAAATTAAACATTATATGTATATGGCTAAGGATAGGACCATATTGCGGGGTATAATGAAAGAAGGATCACTAAGAGCACAGGAGCAATCTAGGGAAGAAGCAGTTGGAAAAAGAGCGAGGAGGAAGGCCAGGCAACACTGCCCGACTACATTCGTGTGTGTAAAATGCAAAAGAGACTGCCACTCTAGGATTGGTCTCATCAGCCACACCAGGAGTTGCAAAAAAAAAATCCATGTTTATTAACAAACAATAACTTAAAATAAATACATTAATAATTTAAAATCTTAATTTTAAATTAAAACGATATTAAGGGCCGGGCTCAAAAATGAAAGATAATTTAATTTGTTATTAACATCCGCATGGACTCAAGCTATATTTCTCAATATCGTGTAAAATTGATAATATAATTAAATTATTAAAGTGAATTAAAAATCCTTAGGGGCCTTCTTCCCTGATGCTTTTAACATTAGAAATTCAGTGCCCTATTTTAATAAAATATAGACTCTTGATTTTATGTACTACTAGCTAATTACCCGCGCTTTTCAGCGGAAATTTAAGATTTATGTTAGCGTTTAGAACCGGTAAACACAAATTCAATATCACTTTGATTTCATTCTTAATCATGATGGATATGCTTAATATATTAACTAAACCGTCTTGGAACAAACTTTAGAAGTTCATTACCCTAATTGTAAATTGTATTTTTTTTTTAAATCACATATGGTAAATGATTTATCCATTTACTCAATAGACACTTTTTACATTACATTTATATATAACAAATGTTAAAAATGGCATACGGTTCTCCAGCCTTAAAATTTGATTTTACTATTTAAACTTATTTAAATAAAAAAATAAAAAAACTAAAATTTGGGTCGAGGGAAAATTGTAAAATTCAAAATAACAGCTTATTTACTTTGGAGCATGATGAATATAATTGTTAGTCAGAATTTGATGTAAAAAATCGAGTGTTAACGTTAACGGATAAGAGATTAGGGGCAGACGGCTACAAAAGATTGAAAAAAATATAACATTAATAACCAAACGCATTTTAACTTAGACCTTCAAGTTTTTATATTCCTAGTTTTATTAAAATGAGTACCCAAAATTGTTTTTTTTTATTTGTGCTTTAGCTAACATAATGTGAAAGAACTGCAATTGAGTGATAAGTTTGCCAGCTACCATCCCAAATATTGTTGCGTCTACCTGTACAGGATGTTGGAGAATTGTGGATGATTAACAATTTATTTAAGAAAAAAAAATTTGTCCCCGGCTCCCAGTGAGTGGCAATGTAAATATTTTGTTCGTTTGTTGCCAGCGCGGGTTTGTACTTAACAGTTTCCCTAAATTTGCATGCTCCTAGCTACATGGGAAATGGAAAATTAGCGATGAGTAAGTTTTTCTATCAGAAAAAATACATTTTGTCCCCGGGCTCCCAGTGATTGATACTTTAAGTATTTTTTGCCAGTTGCCCTTGCAGTAGTGTACTAAATAACATATCAAATGTTCATGTTTCTACCTAAACGGGCAATTGAAAAATAACAATTATCAGCAAAAGTTTTTAAAAAGTTTTTTGGGCTCCGGCCCACATAAAAGTTAATTCTATTTTTTTAATAATATTCTAAGAGGCTATTCAACTACTTACCAAAGTTTCATGCTTCAACTCACACGGAAAGTTGGAGGATTAGAGAATAGTACTTTTTTAATATAAGAAAAAAAAACTCCATTTGTCTTACCGGCTCCCAGTAAGTGATAATTTAAATATTGATTCCATTGTTTCCATTGTGGACTTGTACTGCATAACTACCAACATTTTCATGTTTTTTCCTACCCGGCAAATAGGAGAATTAGTTATTTTCGGTTTTTATAAAGCTCACAGAGAGGAAAAAAATATTTAGGCCCACAGGAAGTAATAATTTAAATATTATATTCATTTCTTACCATTTTGGAAGTGTAGTCAAAAACTTCACAAGTGTTATGGCCCTGATTAATCGGGAAATAGGATAATTATTTTATTTACATATTTTATAAAGTCCATGTAAGGAAAAAACATTTTCGGCCCCCGTCCCACATCAGACTGATATTTAAAATTATATTCCGCCAATTATTTTCACAACAGACTACTCAACAACTTTGAAAAGTTTCATGCTTCTACCTACACGGAAAATCACAAATTTAGTTATGAGTGAGTTTTTATATGAGAAAAAAAAACTCTCCCCCCCCCCCGGTCACCAGTTAAGTCAGAATTTAAATATTGTTTACATCTGTTACCATTTTAGAAGTGTACTGAATAACTACCAAAATGTTAATGTGTTTAATTTTAATGTTATTACGTACACGGGAAATATGATACGTGATTTTCAGTTATTTTAAAGCTAATACTAGTTTTTAAAAAACGTATTTAGGCCCACGGGCCACAGAAAGTGATAATTTAAATATTATATTCATTTATTTTTCATCTTGAAAGTGTACTCAGCAACTTCCAAAAGTTACATGCTTCTGCCTACGCGGAAAATAGGATAAATAGTGATTTACATATTTTATATAGTTCACGTAAATGGGAAAAAACGTTTTTTGGCCGCGACACCCCATGAGTGAGATATTTATAATTAGTTTCATCCAATTATATTTACAATATGCTACTCAAAAATTTAGCTAAGTTTCATGCATGGGAAATCGGAAATTAGTGATGAGTCATAGAGGTAATCCTCAACAGGTACCGCAACTTCACCATCCAAAACCCCGTCAAACTCGGGGCAACATTCTAGTACATGAGCCACCGTCTCCTAGGGGCAGTAACACAGCCGACAGGCCAGTTCTCTTCTGTTGTCAAACTTGTAAAGTAGCTTCGTATTGGACAATGGTCATATCTCATTTGTGTTATGAGCGTCTGACTACTACGGTCAAGTTTCCACCAGGCATCGCTTTTGTCCAGTCGCGGCATTTTCTCGTACACCTTTCTGGCCGTATTCCCATTTGCCCAGCCCTCAAGCCATATCTCACAGAAATGGTCTTTTAGCCACGACTTGACCCCTAGATGGGTCAAGGGCTTATCGGGTTGGGGCTGGGCTGCGTCTGCCCTGACCAGTGCGTCGACCCTGTCTGATTGGATTACACCGCAGTTGCCGGCCATGTACTGTAGGACTACTGTGCTGCCATGTGCCAGGAGTTCAATTACTATCTCCAAAATGACACTTACCGACTTGGTCTCCAGAGAGGATCGATTCACGGTTTCGAGCAAAAACAGAGAATCGGTGAAAACAATGACGGTCGGGAAACTCTCTTCGCTATACGTTGGCGTACTTCCTTCAAACCCCTGTGAATCGCTTCCAGTTCGAATTCATGACTACTGTTAGTAGATCCAGACGGCCCCGACAGCTCGACCCTGTCGGGTCCTGTTTTGGGGTATTGAAATAGCACACATTATCCACTTCTGCCATCTCTGAAATGTGAGCCATCCGTGAAGAATTTTGACACGCTGTCTCCATAGGCCTCGATTGTGCTCAAAGTCTCGCCTCGCAAGAGCTCGACGGGACTGGTCCGTGTCATCGCGGCATTTGCCAGTGTCAAACGTATTTTAGGCGGTTTAAAGCTTTCATGTGGTCCTCGAGCAAGGACCAGTTGCATTCGTTCCCCGTGCTTGGTTAGGGCGACTGAGTCTTCAAGTTCGTAGACCACGTAAATGAAGGAGGGTCGCTTCAGTCTTGTTCTCTAAATCCATCGGTCTTGTAATTAGTAGCAGAGTTTGTCATGCTCCAACCTACGGTATCGCGCAACCGTGATTACTTTTTTCGCCTTATCGCCAGGGGTTCTACATTTGACATAATTTCCACCACAGCGGTGGGTGTGGTACGTAACGCCCCGCAAACGAACTGTAGAGCTAAGTTCTGTAGTCGGTCCAGTCCCTCTGTAGCCGTACGGCTCGCAAAGGCCTGGACCGGGAGGTTGTAATCAATAGCACTTCTCACACTACCAAGATAGAGAGCTCTAGGTAGTCTTGCGTCCAGCCCCAACTCATGCTTGCCAATTTCTTCAACTGGGACAATTTAACTGTGGTTTTGGCACATAATTCACGCACATGTTTATGCATCTGTAGTTTCTGGTCAAAGTTTATACCCAGGTACGTTGGCGTCCGATCCCAACTTAACCTCTTTCCGCAGATCTGAAGCACCACCCCATGCTTCAGAGCATTCCGTCCATTAGTGAAAATAATGGAATGGACCGTTTTGTCCGTATTGACCTCTAGGCGCCATAGGTTGGCGTAATTTTCAATACCATTCAGATCGTTCTGCAGCCGGTTCTGCAGTGTTGCAACGTCTTTTCCTGAACTCCATACCACCAGATCGGCAGCAAACATGGCATTCTTGGACTCGAGAATGCTTTGTAGGTCGTGGACGTAGGTTAAGAACAATGTACAGCTAAGCGCTGAACCCTGTGGGAGTCCATCTTCCAGTCGTGCCTCACTGGATAGCGCTTCTTCAAGCCGTGTCTTAATCGTTCGGTCCATGAGGAACGATTTTATCCAGCTGTACATTTTTGCAGTGAAACCGAAATGCTGCAGCTTTTAAAGTAGCCTATCACGCCAAACCTTATCGTATGACTGCATTAGATTGAAGAACACCGCAACAGTGTGGTTCTTTATCTGGAGTTCGTTTTTCATGGTCTAAATTAAGCGTAGTGCTTGGTCCATCGGGTTGCGTCCCTTACGGAACCCACCCTGAGCCTTCAGAATGATCTTCGTATTTTCGAGGTACCAATAAAGCCGTGCGTCCACTATTCGTTCTGCCACCTTCCACACACACGACGTGAAGGAAATGGGCCGGTATCTTAGCGGTTGTTCGCCTGGATTCCTGTCCTTATGTATTGGGGTAATTATGGCCTCTTTCCACAGTTTCGGCAGTGAACCTGTAGTGCAGGTTCGGTTGATAAAACTCAGTAGTTTTATCCAGCCTGTTTTGACCAGATGCTTGAGCAATTTGTTGTGAAACTTGTCTGGCCCTGATTCTTTTTTATTTATTTTTTAAAATTTTTATTCAAGCTTGTGAATGCCTGCTTTGTACAATCTAATTTTTTCAAAGTAAACGCACCAGCCACCCGGGACGCTCAGCGAAGAGCACCCGCGGGAGAGAGCCGGCAGACAAGTAGGACAGGATTTCAATACGGGCAGTGAACCGGCGCGAGCCGGACCGCCCACCTGCACCCGAGATCCAACTAAGAGCTTTTTAACTGCAAAAATTTTTATATACGCTATTGGAGATGGAATTTCCGCGGCTACTGGCACCTGACTTGCCCTCCAATTGATCCTTGTTAAAGGGTTTAAGTGTCCTCATTCCAATTATGGGGTCTCGAAATAGTCCCGTATTGTTATTTTTCGGCACTACCTCCCCGTGCCGGGAGTGGGTAAGTTGCGCGCCTGCTGCCTTCCTTGGATGTGGTAGCCGTTTCTCATGCTGCCTCTCCGGAATCGAACCCTGATTCCCCGTTACCCGTTACAAACATGGTAGGCATATCACGTACCATCGACATTTGATAAGGCAGACATTTGAAAGATGCGTCGCCGGCACAAAGGCCCAAAGCACAAAGTTATCCAGAGTCACCAATGGGGACACCGCGCTTCCCACGAAGAGCACGCTGCGATTGGTTTTGAACTAATAAAAGTGCTCTTTCCAATAAAAGGTGGAGCTTGGTAAGCATGTATTAGCTCTAGAATTGCCACAGGTATTCAAATAGGATCGTGTCATCTAAGGAACCTCGACTGATTTAATGAGCCATTCGCGGTTTCGCCGTCAAACAGTGTGAACCTAGACATTCATGGCTTAATCTTTGAGACAAGCATATGACTACTGGCAGGATCAACCAGATAGCTATCTTTTTTTTTGTTTCATTTCGTTTCGTCACCCTACGGACTCGCATACGTACGTAGCACACAGTAGAGGCAGGGAGTCAGCACCATGACGATGGTGGATCCCATCAACCTCGACACTTTCCTCACCACGTTGCACAGCATAACTTTTGCTCCCACAAACAACGTCAACCTCAGTCCGCTATGCAAACCGACTCCACGGACAGAGCAGCGAAGGCGGCCCAGGACGAACAACGAGCATACGCGCGCCTAGAAACGGTCTGGACTGCGACCAACTATTCATCGCGCCTCATTGATGGTACAAGCTGCCTCGGACGTTAGCGCTGACTGGAGATTCGGTCCTTTAAACTTTAATCAAAGTTTAACGAGGTGGCTTTACGCAGCGGCATCTCAGGGCAAGACGCACGCATACGCAGGATTCGCACAGGTTTCCACATGCTGGAGCCAGGCTCGTTGCGAGGGCTAATCCCCGACGAGACGCTTGGTCGAGCTCGATCTATGACAGATTTGCTTTCTCGCTCAACTCTCTCACTGCCGCACGGCGGACGCCGCATGGCGCGACAACGTACGGCTTATCGTTTAGGCGTATTTCCACTGCTAAACCACCACAAGAATTGCCCGTCACCGCCTGGAGGCACACGACATGCCACGCAAGGCCATGGAACGGGCTAAATCGCCAAGAGAACAGTTTGCAACTGTGTCTTCCTAAAAGGTAACGAGACAACCTAGAATTGGGTGCCTGTGCTTTGTCTCCTGGAGCCCTCCTTTCGCTTTCGGTCGATCGTTTCGCTAAAGTCAGCTGTGGCGCGCTTTTTATTCACCTGGGTAAAGTGTTTATTCAGCACCCGTGCGCGCTTCGTTTCACTTGCTCTTTTGCACTTTGACGTCGTCAATGGGTTTGGGTTTTTAACTTACCCGCAACAGATAGTGCATCGATTAGCCGCCAAACTTTTCTACCAACTGCGAGATCGAGATTTTCGCACGTATTTACCCACTTGGCCTTCATCGCCTTTTCGTCAGCAGTACGGACTTCGGCCGTAAGTCTGTTGTACGCCCTACGAGCTTTGGGCGTCTTCAGCTTGGCAGCCTTTTTCCGTGCTTTCGCTCTTTGTCTCAAAAATTCTTTTAGGCTAATGTCCCAGTAGGGCCTGAATTTCTGTTTCCCGTTCATCCTCGGGACCGTGCGCCTCGCAACCCCGAGGATGGTGCCAATAAACTTCTCGTAGGTGTCGTCCATTTAGCCTCCTGCAACGTCCAGCAGAGCGAGCTTGGTCTCGCTCTCGGCTTCGCCAATCGGCCTTGCGGAATTGAGGTTTGTCCGCACCAAGCACAAACTCAATCAGAATTGGGAGATGGTCGCTTCCAACCTCCTTCAATACTTCCAGTCTATGCTTGGACTCTAGGTCCGCTGAGATAAGCGTTAGATCTGGGCGGGACTCCGTGCTGTGTCCCGTGTGCAGCAGCGTCAGGTTGCTGTGCTTATTTTGTAATCTGATCAGGTTCGTACCAATACAGACATCCTCGATGTATCGGCCCGACGCATTTCGCTCGGTATAGCCCCAGTCGGGGGACTGTGCATTAAAGTCCTCTGCTATTATTGTTCGAATAACGTGACGTCATCCTCAATTGGAAGCGCCATTTGGTTCCTGGGCGTGTCTTATACGTTCGCTATCGTAAAGCAAACGTCGCCTCACAGTTAGGCTGTCAGTGTTGCTGTAGCACTTGGCTTCGAGCAATTCCACCGTTAAATCGTGGTAAGGGCCCGGCAACGCCGGTCGCACTTGCAATGGTATAGCGAATAACCAGTTATGTGAAACGGCTTACCCTTCAGAGAGGCTACTAAACAATGTCCCTAAGTGTACTGTTATACATTTACGGAAAGTTCGAGAGTTAGTGATGAGTAAGTATTTATAATTGAAAAGAAAACACATTTTGGCCCCCTGACCCACAGCAAAAGATAATTAAATATTGTTTTCTCCTGTTATCATCGTTGAAGAATACTTAACTTTTACCAAGAGTTTTTTGCTTTTACCTACACGCAAAAGAGGAGAATTAGTAATTTTCATATCTTATATAGCTCATATTAGGAAAAAAGCAAAATAATGGGCCCCCTTACCCTAGGGATGATCACCTGTGGTTGAAATATATATTTTATGATCTTTTCCGTGTCAAACTGGGGTCTCATGCAAAAGTTCAGCTCCCTAGGTCCAACGGTGTGTGATTGTATTGGTAACAAACAAACTTTCAGCTTTATATAATGGACTAGCAATTTACCCGCGCTTTGCTGTGGAAATCAGGATTTAAGTAAGCGTTGAGAATTCGCGTAACACCAATGCCGAACACCTATTGATTTTAATCTGAATCAAGATGGATATACTCAATATATTAACTGTAACCGTTAAAGCTCCTACGTACATAAGAACTTGAAGATTCAAAGATGTGTCTATTTTTATATAACTTATAATGTTGTTTGGAATAGTAATCCACTGGGTCATGCGGAAATGCACAGATGGCGGATTAGGCATCAAATAGATCGAAAAAAATATATTGGAAGACCTTGACTTTGCAGATGACCTGGCTATCTTAAGCTCAACGCATTTGAACATCCAAGAAAAAACGGATCGTCTCCAGCACTTTTCAAACCAAATTGGTCTTGAAATCAACACAACCAAAACAAAAATCATGGACCTCACCAACCAACCCAATGATATAAAAAATAATGATAAAACTATAGAGAAAGTAACCAATTTCACTTATTTAGGAAGCAAAATGACATATAATGGAGATTCAACATCAGAGATAATGACCCGAATTGCGTTGGCGTCAAGTGCTTTCAACAAACTCACAAATATTTGGAGATCAAGGACAATAAGACAGCATACAAAACTTAGGCTATTCAATTCCTGTGTAATCCCTGTACTAACATACGGATGCGAAAGCTGGAAATCAACTAAATATATAGAAAAAAAATTTAGTTTCATTCGAAAACAAATGCCTCCGAAAAATTTTAAATATAAAATGGAGTGATCTCAAATTAAATGAAACAATAAGAAAAGACACCAACCAAGAATATGTGTCAAATTTTATAAGGAGAAGACGATGGAATTACATCGGCCATGTTCTTCGAATGGACAAGAGAAGACACCCAAGTCAGGCCCTCATGTGGATACCAACAGGCAAAAGAAAACAAGGAAGACCAAAAGAAACCCTGCGTAGAACAATCATAAGGGAAAGCTCAACCATGTGTCTAAGAAATAACCAGGACTTGATACAATTAGCAACGGATCGTCAAAAATGGAAATCCATGACCTCTGCCCTATGTGCCGTCTTCGGCCCGAGAGGAAATAACTAACTAACTAACTAATATTGGGGAAAATCATCCCCCTAGTGATACATTTGGGCCTCCGGTCCCCAGTAAACGATAGTTGAAATAATTTCAACCTGCTACAATCGCGAATGATAATTTTATATGTCTACCTACACGGGAAATAAGTGACTTAGATATTTTGAATTTTTATAAATCTCATATACGAAAAAAAAACGATTTTAGATCCCGGCTCCATGAGTGTGTATTTAACAATCCTTTTACACCGACTTTAGTAGTGAGAGGGTACATAGCATATTCCCAAAGTTTCATGCTTCTACCTACACGGGAAATTGGAGAATTAGTAATAATTCGGTTTTTAATATAAGCAAAACTATATTTGGTCTTCTGGTCCCCCATGCAAAGAAAATTAATCATTCTTTTTTGCAAATTTTTTTAGCGAGCGTGTTCTCAAAAAAAAATTCCAAAGTTTCATTCGCCTACAGTTACGGGAAATAGGAGAATTAGTGATTTTCAATTTTTATATAGCTCATATAAGAAAAAATAAATAGGGTGCCAGGCGCCCATGGGTGGTAAATTTAACTCTTTTTTTAAAAATTATAATTAGGAGCATGTACTTAACAAATTTTCAAAGTTTCATGATTCTACCTACACGAGAAATAGGACAATTGGTGATTATCAATTTTTATAGAACCCAAATAAGGAAAAAAAAGTTTATGGGCCCCCGGCCCCACATGAGCGAGATTTTTAAAATTCTTTTTCACCAATTATCGTCGTTATAGGGTAACCAACAACTTTCCAAAGTTTCATGCTTCTACCTAGACGGCAAAATGGAGAATTAGTGATAAATGAGTGAGTGAGTGAGTGAGTCAGTTAGTCAGGGCTTTTCCTTTTATTAGTATAGACTAGCAATTTACCCGCGCTTTGCTGCGGAGAATTAGGCTTTTAGTTAGCGTTGAAAACCTGCGTTATACCAATTCAAAACAGAAATTGATTTTACAATTTAATCTAGATCATGATAGATTTTTTTAATTCATTAAATTCACCGTGTTTGTTGTCTGTCTTTCGTGGTCCAGTGAAAGCAATTAACTAACTGACAATTACAGAATTAGTGATGTTCAGTTACAATATAATACATAAACTACATTTGGGCCTCCGGTCCCCAGTTACTGATAAATTAAATGCATTTAAGCCTGTTAACATCACAGGAGTTTACTGGGAAATTTAAAAATAATACAATGTTCAAATGTCTTATTTAATGTACGACAAAAAATAATTCTTCTTAATGTTGGTGAAATCAAACAGTTTTAATAACTTTTTCATTGAAAAGACTATAGATGTGAAGATTTGAAAATGAAATATTTTTTTTAATTGATGAATCTTTTTCTGTAGTAACACATTAATAAATATCTATTTAAATATTAAACAATAGTAAGTATTTTGGCAGTTATAATAGTCCTGTAGGAACTTGATGTGTAATTTCATGAAAAGTAATATTAATGCTCCTGCCTACACCGGAAGTTAGAGAACTAGTGATGATTGATGAGTGAGTGAATTAAAAACTATACTTGGGCCCCAGGTCCCCAGTAAGGGATATTTTAAATATGTTTTCACCTGCTACCATCGCGGAAGTGTATTTAAATACCCCCAACGTTGCACGCCTTTACCTATTCAGTAAGTAAGAGAATTATTGATTTTCAATTTTTATATAGCTCACATAAGAGAAAAAACGTTTTTGGGGCCCCAAGCCTCATGAGAGTGTATTTCAAAAATCTTTTACACCAACTTTCGTTGTGAGAGGTTACATAACAATTTTCCAAAGTTTCATGCTTCAACCTACTCGGAAAATTTGGACAATTAGTGATGAGTCGATTTTTAATATAACAAAAACTATATTTTGGCCCCCGGACACCCATGAGAGAGATTTTAAAAAACTCTTTTTCGCCATTTTTTGTCGTGAGAGGGTTTCAAACAACTTTCTCAAAATTCCATGCTCCTAACTACACCGAAAAGTGGAGAATTAGTGATGAGTCGGTTTTTAATGTAAGAGAAAACATATTTAGGCTCACGGCCCCCCATGAGAGTTAGTTTTAAAATTTGTTTTGGCCGATTTGCGCCAAGAGCGTGTACTTAAACCATTTCCAAAGTTTCATATTTTACCCATATGACAAATAGGAAAATTGGTGATTTTCAATTTTTATAGAGCCAATATTATGAAAAAACTTCTTGGGCCCCCAGCGCAACTTCAGCTAGATTTTAAAAAATCTTATTCGCAAATTTAGTTTTTTTTTGACATCCAACAACTTTCCAAAGTTTCATGCCTCTCCCTACACGGGAAGTTTACGAATGAGTGATGAAGTTAAGAACAGTTTTTGGGCCCCCGGCCCCACATGAGCGAGGTTTTAAAAATTCTTTTTCGTCAATTTTTGTAATTAGAGGGTACCTAATAACTTCTCAAAGTTTCATGCTTCTACCTACACGGAAAATAGCTGACTTTCAATTAGACCATGTAAGGAAAAAACTTTTGGGGCCCCCGGCCCCACATAAGGGAGATTTTAAAAATTATTTTTTAATAAATTTTGTTATTATTGGGTAACCAACAACATCCTATACTTTCATATTTCTACCTACACGATAACTTGGAGAATTAGTAATGTAAAAAAAAAACAATTTTCATATTTCTACCTACACGATAACTTGGAGAATTAGTAATGTAAAAAAAAAACAATTTTTTGGCCCCCGGCCCCACATGAGCGAGATTTAAAAAATTCTTTTTCGCCAATTTTTGTAATTAGACTGTACCCAATAACTTCCCAAAGTTTCATGCTTCTACCTACAAGGAAAATAGGAAAATTGCTGACTTTCAATTTTTAAAGGGATCATGTGAGAAAAAAACTTTGGGGCCCTCAGCCCCACATGAGGGAGATTTTTAAAAATCTTTTTCAACAAATATTGTCGTTATTGGGTACCCAACAACATCCTATAGTGTCATGTGTCTACCTACACGGAATCTTGGAGAATTAGTGATGTAGAAAAAAAAAAGTTTTTGGGCCCCCGGCCCCACATGAGCGAGATTTTCAAAATTCTTTTTCGCCAATTTTCGTAGTGAGAGGGTACCAAACAACTTCCCAAAGTTTCATGCTTCTACCTCCACGGGAAGTTGGAGAATTAGTGATGAATCAGTGAGTGAGTGAGTGAGTCAATTAGGGCTTTCCCTTTTATTAGTATGGTCCCCGGCCCCACATGAGCGAGATTTTAAAAACTCTTTTTCGCCAGTTTTTGTCGTGAGAGTTAGTTTTAAAATTTGTTTTGGCCGATTTGCGCCAAGAGCGTGTACTTAAACAATTTCCAAAGTTTCGTATTTTACCCATATGACAAATAAGAAAATTGGTGATTTTCAATATTTTTAGAGCCCATATTCTGAAAAAACTTTTTGGGCCCCCAGCGCAACTTCAGCTAGATTTTAAAAAAAATTTATTCGCAAATTTAGTTGTTTTTGGACATCCAACAACTTTCCAAAGTTTCATGCTTCTCCCTACACGGGAATTTGAAGAATAAGTGATGAAGTTAAGAACATTTTTTTTTGCCCCCGGCCCCACATGAGCGAGGTTTTAAATATTCTTTTTCCTTAATTTTTGTAATTAGAGGGTACCTAATGACTTCCCAAAGTTTCATGCTTCTACCTACGCGGAAAATAGGAAAATATTTTACTTTCAATTAGACCATGTAAGAAAAAATCTTTTGGGGCCCCCGGCCCCACATGAGGGAGATTTTTTAAATTCTTTTTAAATAAATTTTGTTCTAATTGGGTAACCAACAACATTCTATAGTTTCATATTTCTACCTACACGATAACTTGGAGAGTTAGTGATGTAAAAAAAAGTATTTTTTTTGGTCCCCGGGCCTTACATGAGCGAGATTTTAAAAAATCTTTTTCGCCAATTTTTGTAATTAGAATGTACCCAATAACTTCCCAAAGTTTCATGCTTCTACCTACACGGAAAATAGGAAAATTGCTGACTTTCAATTTTTAAAGGGATCATGTGAGATAAAAACTTTTGGGGCCCCCGGCCCCACATGGGGGAGATTTTAAAAATTATTTTTCAACAAATATTGTCGTTATTGGGTACCCAACAACATCCTATAGTGTCATGTTTCTACCTACACGTAACTTTAAGAATTAGTGATGTAGAAAAAAAAAAGGTTTTGGCCCCCGGCCCCACATGAGCGAGATTTTCAAAATTCTTTTTCGCCAATTTTCGCAGTGAGAGGGTACCCAACAACTTCCCGAAGTTTCATGCTTCTACCTACACGGGAAGTTGTAGAATTAGTGATGAATCAGTGAGTGAGTCAGTGAGGGCTTTCCCTTTTATTAGTATAGATATGTTTAAACAAAGCATGAAATCAAGGAACCCCTTGCCTCTTTGGAGCCATATTTAAGTTTTGAAGCATTTCTTTATTTTAATTTGGATACTTTTCACTATATTGTCGATGTTTGTCGAAACCATTGAACAAAATGAGGAATAAAATTGTAAATTAAATAAAAAATAATAATCAAGGCCCAAAAGTATGATTATTAGAGATTCAATGTCGTATATCATTTTAAAAAGAGGTATAACGAAAATTGACTTTTTAGTTTAATCAGTTCTTTACAACATTGATCAATATGACAAGACTACAGAGGCAGTAAAAAATTATATTAACACTCTTATTGGAGAAGGGCCCTTTAATATCGTTTTTTTTTAGCTTTTTAAATATACATTTATTTTTTCTGTTTGCAATGAACTTGGCTTTTTTTGCACATTACCGCGTAAGTTTCTGACACAAAATTTTTAAAACACATCATTCATTAGTGTCTTTAAATTTATTCATTGTTACTGAGATCGATTCAACGCACGACAGTTTGCTAGAGTAATTAAAAACTTTCATCTATTTTATTATTTTTTGTTGTAGTCATTTATTTCCAAATGTAACATTGTATGCATATGTTCTAAAAGAATCTATTTTTATGCTAAAATTAGTAAAGTCATCGGGACACAAACTGCTAATAAATGATAAAAAAGCTTAGGTCACTCACTGAATGTGGAACGATGAAGAACGATGTACGACAGTTTAAAGCAGTTAGTTGAAAAATCGCGTCGTGATAAGTACTGTAAAAATATTTAAAATGACGTCATTGTTTGGTGTGCATCGGTGAGCAAAATACAACCCCTGTTTTTACAAAGTTTAATATTTTGTATTTATCAAAAAAGGACAACTTTGTTGGGCTTTTGTAAAAGGTTGGCGCCGTAGGCGCCCTAAAAAGTAGGCGCCCCGGCACAATCTAGTTATATATATTTATTGATTATTTGTTGTGCGCTTCTTTTAGTAGCACCACGGACAGACAGACGTAGAGAACAGACGGAAGTGACAGACATACATTGCAAATTATGTATATTAAGTATAATTATTATTATGTTCATTCACTGCTATGTGAAAAATCTGTATGGATTTCTCGTGCAGCTTCACGTTATAGTGATGTTCACAGACATATGGGTATTTGTGTGTATTATAGCAGTATTTTTAGCTACTGAAATTGACCGACGTGTTACATGGTTACTCAAAGCAAGCACGATACATCGAATTTGCACATAACACAGTTTCGGTGCGTTTCAATATTAGGCTGCTAATTATCATGGCCTGCCCTTATTAGTTACAATCTATGTCTTTGAGCGCCAAAAACTGGTCTATGCCATCCCCTAACGACCGCAAATAACAAGGACTTGATAATGCTAATTTCATTAAAATATAACATAATTTAATGCGCAATTAAATGAAGAATTGGGGTGTTCAATTATATTTACACTAGCTAATTACCCGTGCTTTGCAACGGTAATTTACCATTTTATATAAAAGTAATAAACACAATGAGAGTTGAGATTGCAATCAAATAAGAAAAATACATTTGGGCCCCTGTCCCCAGCATGTCAGAATGCAAATATTGTTTTCATCTGTTACCATCCTGGAAGTGTACTGAAAACTACCCAAATTTTCATGTTTTTACCTACGTGGGAAATAGTATAATTAGTTATTTTCATCTTTTTTGAGTCCATATAAGGCTAAAAAAATGTTTTAGGCCCACGGTCCCCATGAGTTTTATATTTCAAATTAATTTCCAGCATATTTGTCACAATATACTATTCTACAACTTTGCAATTTTTCATGCTTCTACCTACTCGGGAAATAGGAAAATTTCGTGAGGAGTCAGTTTCAATGTAAGAAAAATACTTTAAATATATATTTTTTTTACGTTTTACATTCGCGAGAGTGTATTCACAACTTCAAAAAGTTTCATGATTCTACCGACACGGAAAAATAGGTAAATAGCGATTTTCAATTTAAAAAAAAATAGTTTTTTTGGGTCCCCAGGTACCATGGGTGTGATTTCTAAAAAAAAAATAATAATAAAAATAACGCCAATCATCGATTCGAGAAGCTACTCAAAGAATTGCCACAGTGTCCTGCCTCTACCTACACGACAATTTCGAGTATTTGTGATGAGTCAGTTTTTAATATAATAACAAATCTATATTTGGGCCCCCTGACCCCAGTAAGTGATAATTTAAATATTGTTTTCCAATGTTACTATTGTGGAAGTATACTTAACAACTACACAACGTCTTATGCTTTCACCTATACGCAAAATAGAAGAATTAGTGATTTTCATTTATTATATAGCTCATATCAGGTAGAAAGCAAAATAGTGGGTAACATAGGGTTGAAACATAGCACATGACCATTTCCGGGTCAAATTAAGTTCCCATGCAATATTTTAGTAACCAGGGTCCAATGATGTGGAAAAGTATTAGTAACAAACAGACAACCTACCTTTCATCTGTATATATTAGATGAAACGGTGCAATAGGACCGCTAGCTCAGTTTTTTGGAATAATAGTGGCGTTACTTTCTATACATACATGTGCATATGAGGAATTTTAAATATATCAAGGAAATGTTTATGCCCCCAATGAATCTGTATTAGCACAAATAAATACATTTAATTAAAAATGATAATAATTTACTATCATCTGCTGACTGCAGCTCTAAAGGATATGTAACATTTTTTTGTGCTAAAGTGTAACAAAGGAAGTATTGTAACTTCAGTTCAAATCAAAACTTAATTAATATTTAACTGTTAGGCTATTACATTAAAAACAATGTTTATAAAAAAAATTATGGACTTTATATTAAAAAAAGAGAAAGTCCTTACAAACTAACAATCTAATTGCACATTAAAATAATAATATTCTTACTATATATGAATAATATCTCAATTTTTTAAATTAAATAATAATATACAATTGTTTGTTTTTTAATGTGCTTAGACATGAATAAAAATCATTTCACGCATTCTCTGAAAAAAAAGAAGAGACATCAAAAAAGGCTTCGTTTGTAAATGTAAAAGACAAATATTTGTACTTTTCTCGTATGCACCAAAGAACATTTTTTTACAAAAAAAAGTGAAGGAACTTACAAAACATCTTGTATTTAAACTTGATATTTTTATTTTTTTTTAAATGTAAATTATTTAATCAGAATACATCCACGAAATATAAAAAAAAAATTTTTTTCCCCCTTCCTATTAACACAGTAATTCACAAACTACACACATATATATAAATATACTGGACTTTCAACATGTAAACTCCCTACTGAAATGTGATTACAGTCTATTCAAAACAAATTGTTGGTAAAAATGTTATCTTCTTTGACACATACCAGTCATGTATCCTGTCTAAAGTGCTATTTAAGTTGATTTCGTTTGTAATTGACTGAACGGGAAACATTGGACATGGATAGTCCACTTAAACACTGTTTTTCTAACTTTGTTGTGTGACAGACTTGCAGTAATTTTCCATTACACTTAAGCGCTCTTGTATCAATTTTCCCATTGTTACATGATTTTCAATTTGCAATCTTGATAGCAAAATGAGCTCCTAAGATCCTACACAATTAAGCATGAATTCGGCTTGTGTTATATAATATTAAAAAAACTGTATTAAAAATATTTTGTTTGAGCTTTTGAGTCCGATTTCTAATCATTTCCTATTATTGTTTTCCTCATGAAATTTAATGTAGTAGACTTAAATGAAGTAATCACTTTTGATTCAAATCATTTACATATGAGACGCGAAAAATCATTTTTCTTTATTATTGTGTCGAATCATTGGATTTAATTGATTATCATATCGCACAATTGTTATATTGAGCTAAAATTATGTTCCTCATAAGCCTAAACATCATCCAAAGGGGAAAATATAAAAGTTTGTCAAATGATATGTGCACGTTTGGAAAGACTAGAGTACAAACTTTCATGTTAAAAAAAACCCATTAAAATGTATTATGTTCAGTCTGTACAGTACATAAGATCAGTCTGACATAACAATAGATCATTCTCTATGCTGTAGTCTGCCAGGAAAGTTTTTGCTTGATATGATACCGGGAAAATTGTTAAATTCTTTCAAAAGTTATAGCTTCAAACAGACATTAAAGCATATTTAGTTAACATACTATATTTAAAACTTCAATAAATATATATTACTGCTTGTAAAACACGATCAAGTACTATAAAAATACTTATAACAATCAGTCGAAACCTCTTATCTGAAGCTTTAAGTAAGTGCGTATTAGTTATTTACACGGAGTACATAATAGTTGTGATACAGTTGAATGCAGGACAGATCGAACATGCGAGTATTCATTCGATTTTCATGAAAATTTACGATATTTTTTAGTTTCTTTCTGAATGGTAAAAAAAATTTTATATGTATATTCGAAATGTATGTTCTGTCTACTCGAGATTGCACAAGCATCTCCTAATAAACCATTATAGATAGATTACTTTTTTTTAAAAAAAACATGTTCCAGAGATCCAAAGGATATTCACTGTCCAAAGAAAAATTATCGGATAAGTTTACTGGATTTCTTGGAAAATAAATTTTTTAAACACATTGATATATAATTATTTGTTGTTTTATTTTTCAAAGACTGTAATTTTTATCTGGTAAAAACAGCACAGCGGCTCTTAATGTCATTTAACATCCTATCTTAGCGACATACAAACTAGTTAAGTGTTAGATTATGATACAATAACTGAAATTTTACAAAAAGTTGTATATATATAATTAAGAGACTATATAAATTACAATAGGGTGATGAACTCCTAATGTCGATTTCCTCAGAGCAAAGAGCCTTATATATCCTCATAACTTAACGCTTATAATGATATTAACCATTTAATTTTACACGAAATTGCGAATATAGCTTGAGTACAAAAACAATAAACATATAAATTATTACTCATTTTTTGGGAGATGCCCTTAATATCGTTATTTTTCTTTTTTTAAATAATGTTTAATTATTAATTTACTTATCCGTTTTATATATGAAACATTGACTTTTTCTGCACATTTGCATGAAGACTTTCGTCATGTTTGTTTTTAAAATACACTACTCATTATTTTCTTTAAATATATATATGTTTACTGCAGAGGCGTCACTAAGTTTGGTAACATCTGGGGCGTTAGCTTATGTTGTCACTCGGGGAGTTAGCTCATGGTGTCAGCCGCTGCGGTAGCTTTTGATGTCACCCCCTCACCATTTAAACCAAAGAACTCCATCGAGTTTACCATTGCCAAATACCGGGAATATACAAAATTTTATAGTCTGGTGTCAACCCCGGAATGGTGTCACCCGGGCGGCCCACTTCAAACACACCCCCCTAGCGACGCCACTGGCTTACTGAGATCGTTGCAATAAAGCATGAGTCTGCTAAAAATTATTTTAAAGTTTATCAACCTATTAATATAATTTTTTTTAGAGTAATAGGTATCGAAATTTAATTGTTAAAATAGCATATAAATACAAATGAAAAGATGCAGAAAAGATTTGAGGTAAATGTTACCAAAAAAAAGGAAAATTGGAGCTTTCTAGTGAAATCATTGTTTGGTTTGATAATATTATTGATGTAATAAGAAGCATGAGATCTGTGTTGTCAAACGCAAGCCATTGCCTACTGTTAAGGATTCATTATTTAATGTTGACACAATTGAATCTTATCTAGTGTATAGCCTTATTAACTATCCATTGTGGAGATTTTCCACAAATACGTATCCGCGTGGGACTGATGAAAATAGGAGACATACATTTTGACTTTGCCACTGTGACTACCAATCTATGTCGAAAAATTTTCAATGTATTAAGATTTGTCATAAATATGCATGTGCATGAATAATAAGAAAGCAATTTATTCTGTATAGCATGTCAAGCAGCAAATACTTTTCGTGAAGAGCTGCTGTGCACTCGTTAATTATATAAAAAATACATTTAATATATATATATATATGGACCTTGCTCTTTAAAATTACCTTTCCCCGGTGGGTGTATGTTTTCACACACTCACCTTTGCCCTGGGGACTAGACATGTGAGTCGACTCCTTTTCACGCCGCTACTCAATCGTGGTTTTGTGTGTCCGTTGCATTAAGCAAGGAATCCTTACAGACATATTGGGCGTTCTGCGCCAGGGTTGTTAGTTTCGAGTTCAGCCGGTTCCACGCCTTACTCATAGACCGGACCACGTAGAGGCCAACCCTTTCCGAACCTGATAAGCCTAATAAATGTTTGTTTTAAATTTTAAACTTCCTTGACTTGCTATCTATTTCCGCATCAAGTTCCCATAATTAAATATTCTTTTCATAAAATTAAATCATTGCTTTCCATTGTGATTGTGTGCTTTATCTTACACTATAAACTGTTCTGTTCAAATTCATGGGTTTCGAAACTACGGCCAGTGGGCCAGATGCCGCCTCGAGCACTTCTCATCCAGCCCCTGGAAATCTTTTAATTCCATTTTAAACGTATTAATTTATCGTATATTTTATAACATAACTGTGTGTAAATAGTTTCCAAGATGCTCTTTTACATTTAAGAAAATTTTGGATACACCAGTATTATATAAATTATACTATGCTATTAATAAAGGGAAAAATATCTTGTCATTACCGGTATGTGTGTATACAAAATAATGAAAATACAATTGTAAAATGCTATTATGATGTCGTGATCTTACGTTTTAGAAAGAAAATGCTACTATGCAACGGGAGATGTCATTTTACGCCATGTGTTAATGAACCCGAACATCGCCCTCCAATTCTGGCACACACTCACAAAAATTATCCCATAGCATGAAATAAGACCAAAATAACAATGCGGTTGTCATTTGAATCAAGTTTTGATGTATTTTAGCATGTTATCTAAATTTCATGAACAAAAAAAGACAGACAAAAGAAAAACAAATAATGAAATAAAATCAAGAAAAAAAACATTCCTATTTATTGAATGTTAACAAAAAAGGGATTAACTAAGTTTTAATGAAAGAATTTAAAGATTTAAATTAAAAAAAAAAGAAATTTAATTATTCAGACAGACGTGAAAATAATAGAAGAAAAAACAATTTTTTAAGGGCGTGCCAAAAACATACGCCATAAATATAAGCCTTGTTTTAATGAACTATTTTGTTTTTATTTGTATTTACACTTTGCACACTTAAGATTACTATCTTTAACCGTAATCCTAATCTAAAAAGAATTTGTTTTATTTTGTATTTTATTTTATTTTAATACTAATGGAGTCTATATCAACAATTGCAATCGCAAAGCAACAAAACGTTTGTATAATTTTATTCTTTTACTTTATTTTTTTTAATGTTTCCCGTTTTTACCAACCGCTGCGCGGCCACGGTAAGAGGTTTGTGCGGTGACGACCCAACTTGCAAATGAAAAGTTTCTTTTGAGACTTATTATACAGCAAAAAGTTTTGTCTATTTTAAAAGAGTTGCTTTAACATTGCAATGGCATTTTGAAAATTAATATACACATTAATAATAAAAATAATGAAATGATAATTTATATAGTGCTGTATCCCAGCAAGGAGCAAAGCTCACAGCGCTTTACATAGGAATAACAATACATATATTAATTTAAAAAAACATTCATTTCATACTTAATTCAAAATTGACTTTACGTTATAAATCTGCTACGTTAATCATTAAAAGAAACGTTGTTTGATTAATTTTGAAAATAATTTTTTTTTAAAATGTGTCTTAAGTGCAGTCTTGAATGACTTAGCAGTTGAAATACTATGTATGTGTAATGGAAGTGAATTCCATTGTTTGGCTGCACAAAATGGCTGCACATTACCATTACAGGATTATGACATAATTGAATATGTAAAATATATGTTTAAAAACGCACTACATACAAAATCAGTCAAATTTAGTCAACTTTAATTGTTTTCATTTTGCTCTGAGCAGTGTTAAATTTAAAGACTTTTTAAATGTAGTGTATAACTTGTTGTTTTGGTGCTTAGATATTTCAGAATAATTTCTTTTTAGGAAAAAAAATATTATAAGACATGACATAATTGTTCTTTGTTGACACTTACTTTGCTAAAAGTATACTTGTTTGTAACGTTTATCATCTAAACTTAACTCGGAAACCTAATTTTTCCTTAATTCTAATAAAACACAACAAAAATTTTAACTAGTATATAGCTTAAAACAAACACTTTCACTCGTTTTGATTATTATTGTAGTTGATACTCAACTTTGCACTTATACTGATCTTTTTGATACTGAATTCACTTTCCATTTGATGTAGGAGTGCATTGGTGAGGTAAGGTTTTGGATGACTTTAAGCAAGCAAAAACTGAATGATAATTAGACAGAAGTACTTCTTTTCGGTAACATTAAATCACGCAGTCATTTTACTCTTCCGAATTCTTTTCAGGTGGCTAGTTATGATATACTGTTCAAAAGATCGACTTGGAATCTTGGCTATAGATTTTCAGACAACATGTCTACCAACAACTTCATCAGTAACATCTGTCGCTCAACCTAGACTGCCATTCGTCAGATCAGTTCAATCCATCATTACTTAACAGATAAAGCAAAAATATCTCTAGTATGTGCTCTTGTGCTAGCTCGTATTGATTACGCATATTATCTTCTGACAGGTGCTCCTAAAAATGTATTAAAAAACTACAGAGTTCAAAATTCAACTGCAGATTAGTTCTAAAAGCAACCAAAAATAAAAAAAAAGGAACATGACCATGATATTCTGCTACTTTACTCACTTCATTGGCTAACCATACAAGCCCGAATAAATTAGAAACTGGCCATTGTGTGTCACGACTATTTTTCTGACTAATGCCATTCCTATCTTACTGAACGTTTGTCGGTCTACTCACCAAGTCGTCAGGTATGCTTATCTGCAGATACACGCATTCTCTGTGTTCCTAAGACAAAAACTAAAAAATTTTGTCATTCTCTTTTTGTGGAGCCAAACAATAAAATTCTCTTTTATTACACATCCGTAGTACTTCAAATGTTAAGTCCTAAAAGACTGCATTTAAGACACATCTTTTTTAACTTCAAAGATTATTTTCAAAATTAATATAAAGAACATTTCTTTTAACCAATAACGTAGCTCATGGGTATTAAACTCAATTTGCCTTGGGGCCACATGAGTCAGAGTCCGGGTTATGCTGGGCCGCATCACGTTAGTAAAAGAAAAAGTGCATTTTTTAGTCTCGCACATCTTTATTAATTATTTATTTTTTTAAAAAAAGAATTAAGCATTGGCTAACTGGTAGTACTCTTGCATCCTTTGTTATGATTACTACTCCTTGCATACAGAGACCTGGCTGCGTCTTCTGGCTACATTCTGCTTGAAGTAAGAAACAGTCGAGTTAATAAGTATAACTTTAAGATGATGATCAGCAGAGAGTATCGAACTCTTTTATGGATTAATTGAAGTGCATGATTGAGAACAGCTTTTCAAACATGTATGTGCTCCCAAAAAGGCGCACAGTCCGGCTTAAAATTCTAAAAGTTCAGGGCACTTATCTCAAAAATTGTCCACGCTTGTCTGAATTTTCCCTTCCCCGCCCTGTGATTAGCTATAAGATGAGAGTTGCACTGCAAGTCGATGAGTTCCATCTGCATTACAGGAGGGAATCTTAGACATCGAAAGAGAAGGGTCATCAAACATTTTAAAAGTGGCTTTGTGATTTTTAAAGACTGCAAATCGATGATAAAATTCTTCCTGAAGATTTTTCATGACATCAATATATTCCTCACCATGAAATGTCATGTCCAAATCTACGAGTGCCATGCATGCTGGCAAATGGCAGAGGTAAGAGGTCTTCCTGAGAAGCTGGGCTTTCAATTAAAAAAGTTTTGTGGAAGATGCTATCACATTTTCATAGGCAGCACTGACAAGCTGCTCCAGTCCCTATAAACTTCTTGTTCAGTACATTCCGCTTCAGTGTGATGTCAAAAAGAAAACTAAGTCCATGAGCATTTTGAGATCACTTATGTCAAAAACAGCCATCCCATCGTTCTCCAAAAACCTTTTCAAGAAGGCTCCCATGCTGAGCAAATGCACCTAAGGAAAGTATAGCCCATCATGACATGTTAAATCTATTTCCTCAACAAACAAAAAGCCCGAAATGCCCTGTGCTTTAAGCCCCTGGATCTTAAACGGTTGATGTTTTCACAATGAGAGACATCACATTGTTAAATTTAAGGCCTTTGCTGCACAGGGCAACTAATGGATAATACAATTTAGAGCGATAGCCTCCTCCACACAATATTCTTCTAGTTTTTGTAGGTATTTTAACAAGTGTAAACAGTCCATTTTTCCACCCTATCATTTAAGATCTGTTGTTATTCCAGCAAACTTCTGCCAAGGGAAATCGGCATTAAAGATGACATTACACAGCTGCCGCAATACGTTTTGAGATTTGGTTGGACCATGCAATGGTATCACTGTGAGCATATCTTCTATTAATGTAACATTGTCATCAATGCTATCAAGGAAACATTATGGAGTTGTTTGGTTTTCCCTGACATGTCAATGTTGTTACTTGTGTTTGGTGCCGTTCGGTGCGCACGTTATGAAAGCGTATGACGGAAGAGTGTAAACGTGATGTAGTGAGAAGGCAGTTGTTGTGAGAGAGAGATAGAGGTCGGTTGGTATATGGAGGAACCTTCGACCTGCAGTACACAAAGGATACAAGAGTTTTGGCGTTGGCCAGTGTTCGTCTGTTGGACTGAGAGTTGTTAGATGTGATGTTAAGACGCATGGAGTTGTACTACGATTAATAAAGATTGCTGTTAGTCAGTGTTAGTAAAAGGACTTTGTGTTCGGTCAGTGTATGCACGTTGGTGATGAAGTAACGATCAGAACCCCTAGACAAAGAATCCCTGACATTGGGGATTCGTCCATCGCGATATTCATGAACACATTGGTGTGCTATCGAGAGCCAGATCATCGCTGAACAGTGCAAGCTGTCGGATACACACCGTATTCGCCTTGCAAGTCGTCAAAGAACCAGACAATGCTGTTTGAAACAACGTTTTTTCGGGTACGTTCCCTTACCAACAGCAAGGCATCCGCCTCCTAGTGACTGATCACTGTCCAGTGTGTTGCAGGTGAATTTCATGTCCTTGAGAGTGGCATCCACCTCGTTGCTGTCCAGTGTCCAGTGTGTGGTCGGTGACAGTCCTATCCGTGAGAGAGGTTTCCGCCTCGTTGCTGTCCAGTGTCCAGTGTGTGTCGGTGACAGTCCCGTCCGTGAGAGAGGCATCCGCCTCGTTGCTGTCCAGTGTCCAGTGTGTGGTCGGTGACAGTCCTATCCGTGAGAGAGGCATCCGCCTCGTTGCTGTCCAGTGTCCAGTGTGTGGTCGGTGACAGTCCTCTCCTTGAGAGAGGCTTCCGCCTCGTTGCTCTCCAGTATCCAGTGTGTTGTCGTGTGCCAAGAGTAAACAGACAGTGCCAGCACTTACGACGAGACCAGAACAGCCCAGTAGCTACAAGGGCAGACCAGAACCAAAGAACTTTGCCTATTTCAAGTGACACGAACTTTGAAGAAATTGAACAATTTAATTTTATTCTATGGATAAACATGTGTGCATTTTCATAAAATTTAATTACAACAATTAAATAATTAGAAACTATTGAAAACAAAATTGTAACGCAGGCTAGACATTGCTAAGAGAACAAATATGGAAACTAGAGGAAAAGAATGGAAGAGATTAATAAAATAATGGCGGAGTTTAGAGAGAATGGTGAAAAATACTTACAGTTGGAGGGGCAGGAGCTAAATACGTTCGTATAAGAACAGGGGAGAGAAATGGAAGAAGACGAACGAAAGAAAGACAGGAAAGGGAGGACATTAGAAAGCATTAGCTAGAAATGTTGAGAATCGCTAAAGAAAAAGAAGAAATAAACTATGAGTTAAGTCTGAAATTATTAATGAAAGATGATGCAAATTTTTACTTAAAAAAGCACTAAGAACGATTGAGGTACTATTTGTAAATTGACAAGCTGACCAAATGCAAAATGAGACGCCAACGGTATACCAGTTAGTTATGATAAATGAAAGGACAGAACAGAGCAGAGATACCCGATAGCATACATTTAAGATAATGATAATGGTTGAATATAATGAGGGAAAAAGTGCAGAGTTTGCTTCAGAAATGGTAGAAAAAAGCACCGACAATGATGAAGATAAGAAAAAAAAGAGAACCGCTGCAGAGGGTTCACACAAAATTATGACATGTGCTCATCGGTACCTTTGGTTGAGTCGATAGAGACAGACAATACTTATGACAGCGGGACAAACTTTTCTCGTGACTAAGACTGCCTCACGAAAGAATTCAGAGGGAATAACTATATGGGGACTGGGGACAGGTCGCACCATAGATAACTATACCCTGAATAACGAGACCGTGACCGACAAGAACACAAATAGGCGTCACAACCAGTTTAAATTTAGATTGAAGTACATATACCGTAATCCAGATGACCTGCGTGCTTGTCAGTTATGGCTAATGATTTGGATGATAATTGGGGTCATCATAAAAATATTTATAAGTGGGCGTGAAGATGAGTGGCTCGACACAAGCATGAACGGAAATAATGGCGAGCTTGACACGAGTTGGGGGATAGGTAGAGTTGCCATGTCGAAAGTCCCGCTTAGGCTTGGCTGGAAAACTAGCAGTCATGATAAGGATAACCAGGGGCGTTTATTGTTAGAAATGGGAGACAAACTATATATACCACCGACAAATACAATGGCTGTGATTTTTTGAGGTAACAAGTTGTTGGCTATCAGGAGATGTAAATGTAAATAAAGTTTACCTGACTATGATTATGTTTAGTCTTGATTGAGAATTTATTTTAGGGTCAGTGTTACATTGTGCCATTACGATTTCATGTTTTGTTGAGGTATTTTTTAAGTTCATGACCAGTGTTATTAGCTATTATATGAGGTGATTTTGATGTTATGAAAATTTGTTTTGATGATGTAAGAAATTTTGTTCCTGGAGACCTCAGGACGATTTTTTTTACAAAGAAGATGTAATAATGATATTATATTCTTATGATGAGATTTCCATGATATTTATTACGATTAAATATATAGTTTATGAAAATTATGATTATGATGATTGCACTGTTCCAATGTTTTCGCTATTAATGATTATAAAGTGTTTTGAGAATTATTATTTTTTTTAATCTTAACACTGATGATTATTATTATGATGCTTATGTTTTAGATAAATAATTACATCGGTTGGGTATGGCTGGATAGGAGATCCTCCATAACACACCCGTCCCACATACTATGGTTACATTAAAGATTAGTCCCACTATAAGGACTATAAAGATACATAACAAGTCCCTCTATGGGGAACTTAAAGATTCATAGGGGAGAAATGACTGCTCCGTAACAGGTCCCTTTATGGGGAATTTTAAGATACATAGGAGGCTAATTATTGCTTAAGCAAGAAGGGCTCTGTAAAAGATCCCATGATGAGGACAGTGTTAATAAAGTTTGGTTGTGTTTTATGATTATCACTTTGATTATTTGTTGGGGCAAGTTGTTAAAGATGACAAACTCATGTATTCAACCTTACAGATGTAACTTATAAAGAATTTCTTCTTTCTTTTTGTTTTGTTTGCGGTTGCAAACGAAATTGATTAACTGCCCTGTTTTTTTTAATGTTGTTAGAAACATCGGGTATTGATTTTGTTTCATGTGTAGATTTAACTCCGTGAGTTAAATTTAAAGTGAAGAGGGCGGATATGTCGGGGAAACATTAAGAAGTTATTGGGTTTTCCCTGACATGTCAATGTGTTACTTGTGTTTGGTGCCGTGCGGTGCGCACGTTATGAAAGCGTATGACGTAAAAGTGTGAATGTGAAATAGTGAGAAGGCAGTTGTGAGAGAGAGATAGAGGTCGGTTGGTATATGGAGGAACCTTCGACCTGCAGTACACAAAGGATACAAGAGTTTTGGCTTTGGCCAGTGTTCGTCTGTTGAACTGAGAGTTGTTAGATGTGATGCTAAGACGCATGGAGTTGTACTACGATTACTAAAGATTGCTGTTAGTACAAGGACTTTGTGTTCGGTTTGTGTGCGCAAGTTGGCGGTGAGGTAACGATCAGAAATCTTAGACAACGAATCTCCGACAATTACCAAGGATACAGATTGCCAGTTGTGCAGTGTCAGTTATGTCTGTGCTCTCATCAAGAGCGACTGAGTCCGCACTGAAATGTTTGGCCTTCTCTTGCAGTTGAATGAATATGTTTCTATATTAGTAATTTAAAAGTGACATTCCATTTATGCAAAGGATATCAAATTTGACAGTATATTTTAAGAAAAATATAAACCAACATTTTATTAATTGTTTTTTAGGTCCTAAAACCTACTATGTGACTGTTAAATGTAGTATAAATTAGCCACTTAAAATCTTGGATTAGCTCTGCAAACGAAACAACCCAAAATCTGTGACACTCGGAAACTGTGAAGGTCTGTCGATAGAAGCGACGCGCCGCGACTGCAAGGGGGAAACGGTTAGATAAGTACAATTAAATAAATAACACTTTATTGTCTAGAAAACATAAAGGTCCTGGAAGGCCAAAGAAAAATTCCAGTTACAGTTCTAAAATATCTTACTTTATTTTTATTTTAAAAATTTTTCTTCGCCACGGCTACTCGCACTTGCATGGAACTTGGATATCAAGTGGGGGCCACAAAATATCAACATGTTTTCCTCTTTCCTGAAACAAGTTCACCATATAGGAGGTCCTTCGGGATGCGGGTGGGGTTCATTCTTTTGGCATGTCTTAGCCACCTCAGGCGTATTTTACTAAGAATTGAGAACATGCTTTAGGTATTGATACGCGATAGGATCTCACTATTAGGCACTTTTTCTTGCCATTTAATACCAAGGATGCGGCGCAAGCATCTCAAATGGAAGCTGTTAAGCTTATGCTCTCGTGATGTATAATTGGTCCATGTCTCGCTCCCATATAGTAGTGTACTGATGACACAGGCTCGATAGACGCACAGTTTGGTTTATTTCTTCTTCAATGGACAGTTTATTGGAGACCTTGGATACAAAGTAGGTGAAGCTGTCCACAACTTCCAAGTTTTCAGTATCGATTATTTAACCCCAGCTCTTCGAATCGCCAGCTGGAACGTGAGGACTATGTGTCCCGGTATCACCGATGATCTGCAGTCCATAAACGAAACACGGAAGACAGGAATAATCGATAGAGAACTTAAAAGACTTAAGATTGACATAGCATGCCTTTAGGAGACCAGGCTCCCAGACAACGGTTCACTCAAAGAGGCCAATTACACCTTCTTCAGACAAGATGTTCTCCAAACGGCAGCTCCAGGAAAAATGCAGAGAGCAGCAGATGCCACTATACATTGCATTTGTGGACCTTACAAAAGCCTTAGACTAAGTCAGTCGCAACGGGCTATTCCAAATACTGGCAAAAATTTGCTGCCCCCCTCATTTACTTGCCATTAACAGACAGTTCCATGAAAATATGCTTGGCACAGTGCAGTTTGATGGAGCTAAGTCAGAGGCCTTCCCTGTCAGCAGCGGAGTTAAACAAGTTTGTGTACTCGCACCAACACTCTTCGCAAAATTCTTCTCTGTACTTCTTCGATACGCATTCAAGGATAGCAGTGAGGGAATCTGATGCTGATGGTGAACTTTTCAACACTGCCCGCCTCCGAGCCAAGACCCAAATGACGGATGTCCTAATTCGAGAACTACTATTTGCGGATGAGGCGGCACTAACAGCACATACATAATCTGGTTTGCAACAACTCGTGTCAAGCTTCTCCAATGCCTGCAAAGAATTTGGTCTGCAAATCAGCTTGAAAAAGACGAACATCATGTCTCAAGACACTCGACCTCCTCTAGTATTTTTAATGATGTGTTAATAAACAGCAATAATAAAAAATCAATATGACAATTTGTCTATGAAAAGGGGAATTCAAAGCAATCACCATTGTGTGAGAGTTTTCATGATAAAAAAACTCAAGTTGGGTATTGTTATATGATAAAATAAACACTTTATACTTATGCTTAATTTATTATAAACAAGCCATAGATTACACAATCTAAACACAATATGAAGAGCAAGTTCTATACACAAATTGTTATATCAAAAGTTCATGTTGTTTTAAAGAATCACAGGCATAAAATGTATATAATGAAATAAACATACTCCTAGAATTTAACAATTTTATAATTATTAATACAATAATATCACATTCGATACTTTTTTCATTTTACTTAAAAAAGGGTACTGATTCACAAAGCAATATCGATTTAATGTGAAATGACATTTACTTTCATAACTTTTCATTATAATGCAACACATATTTTGCAATGTTATGAATTTAAAAGTAAAGTCTCATTTTCTTCTTGTCAGTCCTTTATCTTAAATTGTGGGGGTTTTTTTTTGGTGTTTTTTTTTTTTTTTTTTTTTTTTTTTTATAAATGATTTCGGGTGTATTTTTCCTGTTTCCTGTTTCCGACTGAAACATAACAATATTTTTGTTTCGTTTTTATTATGGAATGAATTTCAGCCTATTTAATAATTATAGTGTTTTTAGTAAATAAAATAATTGTTTTCACCTGAGATAGGCAATGACACCTTCAAGTTTAATATTGGGTATTTTCTTCACCAGCTAGGTCATTATAACAAGCAAAAATAATTTTCTTTTGCCATTGGTATGTTTCATTTGTGTATTATTAAAAAAATACTAATAATAATTACGTTAAATATTTTTGGCAAGTTTATTGTTTGAATTTCCGGGTAAATTGTTTTTACATCCATATTACTTAAAGCCTCTAATATATTATGTATCCCTCTGGGTAAACAACTGAAATTTTCAGTTAGAATTTTTATCTTGGGGTATAAAATATCCACCGTGTTACATAAAATTCTTTATTTAAACATTTATTTTTTACCAAAAAACATTGATACTTTTAACTTCATCAAAATCTAAGCATTTCTTTGTAAAAATATTTTACTGATTTAATAAAGAACAACTTATGTTGTTTACCAAACCTTTGAGCTACACTATATTCGTATTCTTTTGACATCAATGTATGCATCTGAATCAATAAGATTGGTGGATTTACTTGTTCTTCTAGTGTCTTTGACATCACTGTATGTATCTGTGATGAAATTAGGGTCGGACTCTCGAGGCCAATTAACCCCCACCCACTAGACCACCCGGAGATAAGGGGAGGTAACTCCCATCTAATAAACTAACATGTGGGCAGAATAAATGATACATAATTTCATCAACGGGGCTGAAATAAGTAAGTCCTAATCCCATTGGGCATAATTTATCATGCAACCAATCAAGAGTTATTAAAGTCACGTGACCAGTAAATATATAACCATAGAAAACGCAAGGTTCATTCTATTCACTGCCAAACTGTACTAGGCGAAACATCGAACAGTTGCGCCCCACAGGATCATATCACTGTAGGAGAAAAGCCGGCAATCTACCAGTCTAGTAAAAGTGAACTCAAAACATATTATAATGATGTACATTAATAATTATATATATTTTTCATAGCAGATTGATATTTTATTTTGTTCAATTGACATGGATTTAGTACCCCACCGGATAGATTTACCTAGTTGGGACCCGTGTGATATTCTTAGATATATCATGTTTGCTTAAATAATACTGCTCGCACACGCGATCTCCACCAAATAGATGGATCAGCGTGTGTGGATATTAAACTATGCATTAAAAAAATTAAATTGTTTTATTGATTGCTGAACCCACGTGTGATGTGTTCGCCAAATAGGCCTACACCCGTGGTAGTAAGACTAAACCATTAATTCATATTATTATGTCAAATTATTATCCCCATCTGGTGTCTTGCTCTGAACGGCTCGTTGTTGGAAGGAGGACCATGTATAAGTATATGCCATAGAAAACTCCCAGAGTTTTGTTTCTATTTCATAGCCTGGTTCCTGCTACGCCTGACTTCCAGGGAGCTGCCAACTTGTAGAAGTACGCCACGGTGAGGTAGCCGGACAGCCGCCCCCCTACCGGTATTATTGCTGATAAAGGATCGCTACCCTTGCCACGCGACAGCCAAGTACACCTTGTGTCCGTGTCAGCTTAAGTCGATAGCAGATCAACTAGTGCTACCATCCTCCCTAACTGTCGGATAGAACCTCCATACAGTAGGCCGGAGACACGCACAATTCGCCACAGAGCCCTGTGCTCTTTTTCTACCCAGCTCATCATGTTATACCGTAATAGCTGATGCAGGCCATACCACACCATAGCTGTGTGACCGTATGAGCTAGAATCTTGTCAACAACACACGTGGAGAGAAGTGAGAACCACTCTACCGTGTACGTTTTATCTAGGTCGAATAATACAGCAATGAACTTGTTAACACAAGCTTAGTTGAGCCAGCTGAATGATACGTCATATTGTCAACACTGACAGAGAGGAGCTCAACATCGGAAGCCGACAACACTTACACGTCGCAGAGAGACGAAAGGAGGTCAAGTCGCGCAACAAACCTACGCAACCGACATACACGTTACGCCAGTGAGCAGGGACTCCGAAACACAATACAAGTATTCTAAATATAGAAACTTTGGCGTAAGGCAAGCTGTAATGATGAAAATTAGCGAGCCATTAGACTTTAAATACCTTAATCTTAATGCACATTTATTAATGAATATAGAAATATTGCCATTGTAAATAGTGTATATTAAACGTTAATCATTTATATTATACAATGGTTCTTTTGTTTATCATTTGCGGATATAACTAATGTACTTCTTTGTGTGTGTGAAAGTATAAATACAAATAATACCCTAGTCAAAACACATACTACACTTCTTTTCACCACAGTATCTGAATCAATTGGAGTTATGTTTCGTCTGATCCATTTTGTCTTTGACGAATTAAATGGAACAGACGTAAACAAGGTAAGGGTTAACATGGCATGATGTAACAAAACAGCGAAATGTTCGCTGTTTTGCTACGTCCTGTTAGGCTAACCTTTACCTTGTGTACGTCTTTTCCATTTAATTGTTTATAAGCCTGATTGCAGTTTCGATCCTCATTTTGTATACTTCTTGTCTTTGACATTAATGTGTGTATCTGAATCAATTGGAGGTATGTATTCATCTGATCCGCTATTATCTTTGACATCAATGTATGTATCATATTTAATTGGAGTCATGTATAAATCTTTTCCTTTATTATATGTTTCATCAATGTATGTATCTGAATCAATTAAAGTGATGTATTCATCTGATCCATTATTGTCTTTNTTTTTTGCCTTTGGAATCTTTTCCAAGTCAGCTTTCATTTTCCGCCACTCCCTCACTTGTTTTTCGTCAACACAAAATTCCCTACTTGCAATACTGTTATTGCTTTCTTCTGCTCTTGCCACAACCTTAAGTTTGAAACCAGCTTCGTATGACCTGCGTTTTTGTTTTGGTCCAGGATTACTGGTAGAAGTATTGGGATCCATTTCTAACAGGATAAAAAAAAAGAAGACTCTGAAAAGGAATGCCATACCATAGCGATTTAATTCTCAAAATATACTGTACGTCCTAGTTATAGTTCTTAAAAGAGGTCAATTTACAGTAGAAACTGTATGCGATGCACCCCACGAACTAGCACACAGATGTGGGCAAGTTCTTGCCCAGTACGGCACGGAAAAACACTGCCAGCGTGCAGGAGAAAAGAAGACACACAGACACAAGTTATTTGTTAGCCTTGACACCCACTTGTGCCATCGAGTAGCCACACCTTCTGCCTTCGTATCGAATGCAGGGTAGGCTGGTAGCTGTGCGAAAGCCATGTTGTAAATTTTTTTGTGTCTCCTCGTTAGATCTTGTCTAGATCTTGATTAAAGTAATCGAACGAATTAAAATATGGTTTCAATACTTATCTTTTTTTTAGAACTTAGATCTGATCTTCCTTTCCAAAGTTGTTTGGATTGTTTCTGACGAAGATGTTCGTGGATTCTTTCTGATTAGAAAATTTTACCTCGTCGCCAATTGTAATGACTTGTAGAAACACCGTTGTTAGCTAATTTCTATTCTTCTTCCGGTCTTATTCAAGAACCTCACTCTATTAATTTCCAGTAGGTACCAATCACAGTCTCAATAAACCCTGGGTGACCTATCTTCATCACATTTCTACAACTTTGCTGCTACTTTGGTTGTGGCTAACAACTACCCCCAACCATTCTAAAATTCTTAAGATTCTAAAAACCTATGTTGATGTACTCAATAGTGATGTTATCCCTCTTTCTTGCTATGGCAGTTCCAAAAGATGCCCAATCTTCAGGACGAACTAAAAAATTTGGAATCTCTCTGTACAGTCTATTATTTCCTGGGAAGAAAGGGTTGAGTTCATCTAGCTTTCAGCAACTAAATACCTGAAAATGCCATTTTTGCAATTTACAACTCTTGTTTCTCCCTATATTGAAATACATATTTAGTTCCTATATATTTTTTCAAATTGTTGTTTTCCATTAGAAATTAGAGACATTATATTATATTCTTTTAGCTGGAGAGAAGTTACATGGATCCTTTTTCCAGGACATGCCTTTGACGTACTTTCCCATCTGAAGAGTCAGTGAATTAAATTGGAGAAAAGCTGCACATTAAAAAGATACACTGAGAAAGTGCTCGTTATCTAATAATTCTTAGAGGACTAAAATATGTATTAGATGTGCAGTATACACAAATATCCTCAATTAAATCAATTAATGGACTGACTTTGAGTGGAAAACAAGTTTCATGACTGATAAAATTGTAGCATGAATACTGTTGTGAATTAGAACATGTAATATATACAATCCCAGCTAAAGGAAGGAAATCATTTTTATAGATATACATGCATTTGTAAGTTGAGTCTGTTAGTTTGCTGCTGTCAGATCTGAGGGACTGTGGCTCTCTCATTTTGGCTAATAAAGAAAACTTCCTCTTGGTCATAACAGACGCAACTTTCTCAAGATGCTTCTGAGTGGGTGTACAAAATCAACCATTAACTTCTTTGAGTGCGAATCATTTAGTGTTTAGAATTAACATAACTGAACCAGTTATACTGAACAACAACTGACTGCCGAAAATAAGTTGTGTGAATTCGTTTTCAAGGGTCCTGAACAATTACACAAACACAAAACAAATTATGGCAAGAAGACTGGACTAAATATAAATAGCCCACACTCAGTACATCTGTCCCTTCCACCTTAACATTCCTCTCCACTTCATCAGCTAGTCCTCTATTTCTTTCTATCCTCTGTACCTATATTCAGGGATTCTCACCTTTTACTTGCCTATAGATTTTATTCCAGTTATGAAACCTTCATTGAAACTATAAGTTGGTGAGGTGCACACTCCGGATAACAAAAAACAGTACTGAATTGAACTAAGTCAGATGAGTATTTAAAACCTTATTAATAATAATTACCATATCATGAATTTCAAACGCTGTTACCTTTTGTGTACTAATAACATATTGTTAAAGATGACACTTCCAGTTCTAGTGTAATAGTAATATAAGAAAAAAAATATTTTACACAGGTACATTAAAAGCACATCTACAGCAAAAGCACATCTACAGCATTCAGACATATGTTACCAAAGGTTCCTTAAAATTTACAACCAATATCAAATGCCATTTTCAAAAAAACATATTGAATTAAAAGAGGTACCCTGTACTGAAGTGAAGTGGCGTAGCTAGGGTCATCTGCGCCCGGGTGCACGACACAGTCTGCGCCCCTTCTTGGACTGACAGATTCTGGGAGGGCTCGCTGAGCCTCACCACCCCCCCCCCAAAAAAAAAAAAATAATAAAGATTTAAATGGTTTAATTTCCAAGCATCTTGTATTTTAATGAAATAGAATACAGACTAATAATTCTCTTTACAATTTTAAACAATTAATATTAATTATACATGACTGGAACAGACAATAATCTACAACAAATTGACCCTCCTTGATTTGACTGTTGCAACTCATGAAAGTTAATCACATTGTCAAAATTAATATTCTCAAGTGTTTCTCTTTTGACAGTAATGAGTGTAAGATCACTCAGACGATCTTGTCCCATTGAAGCAAGTTAATAAGACAAAATAAGTTAAGTATCCTGAAAGACCGCTCACAGCTTGCAACTGAAACAGCAATTCTTAGAAGTTTTTGCAGTGAAATGCGCATATTCTGAATAACGTAATCTCCTTATGAAACAATAAAACCAAGAAGATTCAAAGAAGTTTCCGGTAGGACTTAAGTCCGGGTACTAAGCAGCATTTTGCTGTCTCCAATTTCTGTACTCAATTCTTGTCTCAACATTTGTCTCAGCGAGAAGAGTTTTGATATCTAGTGAAATTCCAAATTTGGTGTTAAGGTTTTTTAGACATAAAAACGGTATTGATATGGGATATCTCCTGGTGGAGTCTATCAATTATGCTGTTCATAACACATGCAATTTCATCTTCTGAAAGTTCTGCATCTCTTGCTAATTCTCTAGGCATTCTCCTATGCCGGTCAACCTCGATTCCCCAAGTTGTGCATCTTGTTTTTCCGTTGTCTAAACGGAATGACTAGTTTTTCATCGACCTTGTCGTTTGATGTGTTTGTAATTCTCATATAAATAACCATTTCTACTATTAAATATAACATGTCCTTGTTTTGTATGCTTTACGTCTTTATTCTTAGCTTTCTCCTAGCATTTTCAAAAGTCTGGTTCACACTTCTCGTTTTTATCTTCCGATACTATTGGCATTTTTGTACTCGAGACTTCTGTAATTAGTGCATTCTCTTTCTCTCTCTTACTTTAGGCCCTTGTTATTACGGTTCCATGGCCATGTTAGCTCAAGTATCCATACAAATGAAACAGTAGTTTTCATCTTTTTTTTTTTTTTTTTGGTCGCTTAACTGGAACTTTTGCCTTTTTTGGCTGTGGCTGTCTCACAGAATTTTTGAAAAATGAATCAATTAATATAGCTTAAGTTTTCTTTTTGCTGATGTTTTTGGAGGATTTCTTTCTAGGGCCTTTGGTAATGGTTTAACATCATCTGGTGTCGTAAGTACAGAGCATTCAGACTTTGATTCCACATCAGAAGTTGAAGGCTCCTGTGATGACAACTTTAAACTTGGTGCTGAAGTGGATTGTTCTGGTAAAACTGCACTTTAATGAAAGTGATCTCGCAAGGCTATTAAAGTATTGGTAATGTTTGATGTTCCATAGGTTTTCATTCTCTCTTATAAGGTTAACTAAAATTTCTGTATCGTATTTAAGGCAAGAGTTGGAGGAAGCCATTTTGAAAAGGCAGACGTAAAGTCATGTGACCACTTTGACTGGGAATTATTTATGAAATAAAACTAATTTATTTTTAAAATTACTGTATATTTTAATTTTTATTATTATTCAAATTAACATTATAAATTATAAACCATTTAAACAATTTGAAAAGCGGCCAGAAGTGTATTATTAATCGATTTTTTGCATTACCGTGACAAATTAAATTAATATAATTAGGGGTAAACGGGGATATTAGGCACCACACTTTTGGCATTTGTGCACATAATTCCATTTTCCTAAATAATCTTGAATGTTACATTAAAATGAAATGTACCATATCTACCTTACACTTTTCTGTCATCACAAAACACCACTTGTTTGGATAAAAAAGCATTGGAAATATTTTATTTTGATTTTTAAAAAATTCAACCTCACTTTCGTTTTTAATGGCAGTTATGGGGCATTAAGCACCCACCTCGGGGCAATAGGCACAAACCCTCACTGGGTGCAAAAATTGCACAGCCACTCCTCTTCCTCCATAGCCTCAAGCCTCCCTGTGATGTTAGTACACTGTAGATGATACCAGTGACTGCAAAATGTCACATTGGATCCATTTGTCACCCCCAGCTTGTCCGCAACGTCTACACTCGGTGTCATCTGAAGAGGAGTCTGAGTCGAGTGGGCTCCGAGATCATGGGCGGGATATTTTGCCTCTGCCTTTACCTCTGCCTCGTATCTAAAACGTTGAACTCTTGCCGACCTTCCTCTTCCTCTATTAGAGAAGTGAGGCTTCAGTTGCTCCATGAAAAGGGTCAGAATCGACATAGGGGTGGGATGAGTAGGCAATGGTTCAGGGAGAAGGGGAGCGGATGGAGTTCCCGATGAAGAAGCAGCAGAGGAGGTTCCT
>MUZC01000262.1:555636-590366 GCA_002072015.1 Radix auricularia
CCACTCAGGTTGTTGTTTACACCTCAGAGTGGTTGGAACCGGTTATTCACACCATCCGTGATTACCGAAGTCACCTGGAACCATAGGTGAAGCAGCCCATAGGACAGAATTGCAGAACCAACCGTTCACGGAGCGGGGCAGTCATTCCTATAAAATTTAAGTATTTCCCTATAATTATAATATTGATTGGCACAAGCCTTATGATGAATTTTGGCAATAACGGAACTTGTTTCCGCTCACTGTAAATATTGTAAAATAAATTATTATTACAATTTCACCTAATTGTTTGTTGATCATCGTATTGTGAGAGATCACTAAAGTATACTCGTGTAGGCAGGGAGAGAATAAATTAAATAATATACCCCTAGACAACTTGTCAAAAATATATCAACATCTTTCTCGCCACACTCATAAGCATGGGAATTACTTCATTTTAAAAAAAAAAATATATTAAATTAAATATTTGATTGACATTATAGTTATAGAGGCTTTATTTTAATAACGCATTAACAGTAAAAAATTATTTTTTTTAAAATTGAACATGCTGACTACGCAATTCATCCAGCCAATAAAATATAAATTTCAACAGTAGAAATATTGAATAGGTTATTAAGTCTTTCAATAAAATTCTACTGGTATTGATTGAGTGAGCCTCATTCAAAATTAAAACTCATAACAAAAATATAAATGAGGATTTTTTAAAAGGTACACACCCCTTTCTATGGTTCAGTCTCTATTGAGAGTCTTCGCATTATAATTTTTTTAATGGTTTGGATTAGAGCAATGCTTCTCAAACTTTTAAGTATGGCGGACTGTCTGGAATTTTCTCCATTGCACCAGGGACCGGTGCACTATTTTCTCTGTACTGTGGTGTTAGCGAAATGTTATTAATTGTATTTTACTTTTTACATCTTATGTTCTCATTGTAAAATAATAGACATTCTTGTAATTACATGTTTCTGTCCTTTCTTGATATCTCTGCAGACCGGCGACAGATGGTCCACGAACAGGCATGGGTACACGGAAAACCACATGAGAAGCTCTAGATTAGATCATCTTGTGGAGATAATTGGATGCTATGGTCAAGTTTTGCTTTTAACTATGCAAATCTATTGTGAAGATTTAATTTCCGTCGATCTCACTATTTTTTGAGTATAGCAAAGATTTAATTTTAATAAAAAAAAATAATTAAATTTATATATATATTATTTTTTTTTAAAAAACGCTTTATACATTTTGTGAAACTTAAGTATTTGAATGACATTTAAGAACTTTTATTTAATGACAAATCATATCAAGTTTTATTTTATTTTGACTCTATACATCGAACATTTAATTTAACAACCTTTATCTACGTAATTCCTACAATCACTAGTAAAGAAATTTCAAAAGCAGTACCATTTAATTTGTTATTAAGTCCTTAAATATATGTCTCTCGAATGATGTGCATTAAATATTTCGCATTATAATTTATTTTAATGTATAGATTAAAGCTTCTTATAGAGTTGAATAAGACACTCGGTAATGTTTTGCTTTTGGTGCCGATTAAGTATGCACATTTAATGTACATATTTTATTTCTATTTACCCACCGTTTCTTTCATGGATTCTATTTAAACGCAAAGTTGTAAAATTAAGATAAAATAGGGAAATTATAATTGTGCAGCTACTGCTTAACTTCAAATTCGTTTCGTAAATACCTTCCAAACAGCAGGAACGATAGTCTTAGAGGTTTCTACTTTTTTGTAGTTAGAAATGAGATTGACATAATAATACAATTTTGCAACGTTTAATTGGCACATATGGTGCAAATTATTGGTGAAAATTTAAGTTTTGTGTTTAAATGCATTATTTTTGTTTTTAATAATGATTTATTTTATGCATGTAAAAATTTACGAATTTTGATTTATTTTGCGAATCTGCCATCGGGGAATGAAAATTTAATATTATTGTTTTTAAACCTAGTTTCTAAATGAAGTATCAAGGTATTAAAATTAAAACTTAAAAAAAGAAAAATCAATATCTTCAATGATGTATAATGCTCACGTAGACACTCGGAGCTTACTTATTTGTTAATATAAGGGGAATTATTTGCATTACGAAAAGATTTTCGGGTTTAAAAGTAATCATATAAGTTTGGTTTCTTCCAGTGGCCACAGCGTTAATTTGTCTCAAGAAACCAAGAAGTCCAGTTTATCTTTGTCCACCATGTTTCTCTCAGCAGCCCTAGTGGTCTTGTCCATCTCTTGTGGTAAGCTATCGTGATATTTTAAATGGTTTATTTATATTTCTAGGGAATTTTTGCATTTCATATTTTAATTCACATTCATCTGGTTATTTATAAAATTAAATAACGATCTGAAACTCTTTTAATTTAATCAACATTTCCTTCAACTTCAAATTGAAATTACTTAAAATTTTTCTCTTTTAAAATATGACTTTTTTTATTGTTTCGTAACAATCATTGGAATTTTTAAAATGTTTCTAACTTTTAAAAAATGGTCTGTTACTTTTTTATAATAGATTTTTCTCTATGAAATTATTATGAATATTATTATTCATATTATGAATATGCAACTAAACGATCTCATATTCAAACCATTTTCTTGAATATATCAATAATTTATATAAAGCGAACGGAATTTGTAGAAAAATAGTAATAGAGGACGTCGTTTGCTCATTGCTCCAACCATGGATCATTACAGACAAAATTTCACAGAATAAAACCAAATTATCTGCAACTAAATTCACGAGCCTTTCGCAAACCACAACAATCCTAATAACGTTAATCTTGACAATCCAGCCTTTCGCAAACCACAACAATCCTAATAACGTTAATCTTGACAATCCAGCCTTTGGCAAACCACAACAATCTTAATAACGTCTAGCTTGACAGTCAATCTCCCAACATTGACCAATATTCTTTCAATATTGACACAACAATCGTTCATGATTGATCATCAATCTCACATTGACCAACAAACTCACAACATTGATCAACAATATTTTCAATCTCACAACTTTACAATCTTTCACTATTGACCATTAATTCGCAGCAATTACCAAAAATCTTTTAACATTTACCAACGATCTTTTAAAATTGACTATCAATCTCACAACACTGACCAAATATCTTTTAAAATTGACCATCAGTCTCACAACTTTGACCAAATGTCTTTCAAAATCGACCACCAACGTCACAACATATTCGCCATCAATTACTCAAAACTCACACCTGGACTGCTTAAGGCTACATCGGCAATTAGCATTGTCAAACAGCTCACAGGCTATTTTTAAAGATTCAACAGTAATAAGTAATAGCGAGGATTACAGAAAATGATGACTGATACAATTTAACAAATGATTGTCCTTAATACAGAACAAGTGCTAAGCCAACTTTGTACTAACAAATGGCAGCTTGCCTTCCGGGGAACAGCTGGCGTTGACAAGTCAGTCTATGAGGCTTATATGGATGGGACTGGAATCCCAGAGAATGTTGAGAAAGGATGTAAACAGGTAATTACTCTTATTTCGTTACAGACCGTATTATCTCCTTTTTCTGGTTTAATTATGAAACCCACAATTTATTTTTATTGGCGAAAGTAAATTTAAATATATATATATATATCACAAATCACAACTATTTTTCTCCTTTACTATAGCTAGGTAAAAACCTGCCTTGCTCTAGCCATTACCGAAACAAACAAGTTTTCGACAACTGGAGCAAAGTCAGATAGATCAAATTCGTCGTCTACAAAGACAACACGCCAGTGAAAGAAATCGTCTTCCGCGGTCGAAAAACCAACACGACCAGTTGGTTCGACTCCGACAACATGGTGTCCAGCACTTGGAAAATTATGGACGATGACGTCTCCGGTCACTACTTCAGCATTGATGGTCACGGCACTGAAGGTCACAGCAGGAGATTCTTCATCAACACCAAGTACGGCGGATGTGGAGAAGACCGGGGATACTTTGTAGCGCTGGACACCCGGGAAGGCATGTGCGATTGGGACACCACCCTGGGCGTGTTTCCGGAGTTTAAGTATTCACCTTTAGAGGGGGACGTGCTGTGGCAGAAATGGTATACCCTGCGAAGACTTTTCGGGGGGAGTAACACTGGCGACAATGTAAAAAAAGCCGATGCTTTTGGAATTTTTGTTAAATACGCGTAGACATTATATAGCGACTACTACGTCTTCAGCAACTAATCTGCTTGTTGTTAAAAATCGTCATTTAAAAGATTGAAAAAGGTTTTGATTTTATTTTAATGATTTTTTTTTTAAAAAAGCATTTGAGAATATTTAACTTTAACCATTATGATTGGTCCTAACTCCTCGATGCATATAAAAAATAATTTGAGAAGCGTATTTTCTGTTTCAATATCTGATGTTTTCTTGTTGTGTTTTTTTGTCACCTAATTAACTACTTGATTTGAATTCAGCAAGAAGTCTAGAAATGTTTAATTAACAATTATGAATAAGCTACTTAAAAATGCGCCTTAAAACTATTATGAAGCTTATTAGTCAAATTTAATATGCCAATAAATTGCATTCCACGTTGACGAGGCCAGTCTTTTTAAGTTGTGTTACATTTTTTAAATATAAGAAAATGTTGTTCATTAGCTTTGGCAGGGTAATAACAATTTGAAATTTATTGTTTGCCAGTGTAGCTTATTTGCCTGTTGGGCCGCTTTCACTCTTGTAGGCGTGTATTACTGACACATTCATTAAAACACATAAGTCCGAATTAACATAATAAACTTTTTACTATCTCACCTTCCTACGTCTCTACGTCACTCATCACGTGATCTCTCTACCACTCATGTATCAAGCACTATCATGTGACAGCCAGTAAATCCTTATTTTAAAATAACCCAACTGCACTGTAAGAATGAAGCTAATTTTTTGTTGTAGCTTCATTCATACATCGATCTTTTAGTTTTAACCGAACTTGGGTGGCCCAAATATTTCATTGTTTGCCGCCCTAATACACTGGAACAAATTGCTTGAATATATATTTGTCCACCAAATGTGTACCTGCTTTTAGCTGCTGAAAGGTTTGCTTTTCAGAAGCAGTTGCTAACATTCAGATTGTTTTCGTCCGTTCATACTGGATTAGTTTTCATTAAAAAAAAATAAGTTAGTCACATTTTCCGACTTATATTAAACTATAAATCAAAAATAATATTTGCAATATAACCCCCGCTTTAATCCGACATTGATCATCGGATTATCCACCATAAACCTTCGTGTTATCAACAATAGATTTTCCCCTATGCATTCCTATGTGTGACAGAACATGCCCTCATACCTTTCATGTCCCTCGTTGGGTTCGTTCACGAAAAAGAGAGCGGGCGGGGGGGGGGGGACGGGATCGAAATAATTTCAGTACATTTACATAGATAATCACAGATTAGTGTGGTTTGTCAAGAAGCGGAGTATTTCGGAGATTTGCCGTTACCGATTTCCTGACACATATATAAAGCACCATCAACTTATATGCGAGGAAACATTAATAAAATTAGTAAACGTATTTAACATGCACAAATGTATAGGTTTGAATGTATTCAGGTTGTGATGCTCCTTATGTTTATATATTTAACTTTTTAGTAAGGAGCATCACAACCTGAATACATTCAAACCTATACATTTGTGCATGTTAAATACGTTTACTAATTTTATTAATGTTTCCTCGCATATAAGTTGATGGTGCTTTATATACGTGTCATAGATAATGGCACAACATAAAGTCATACATGAGCACATAAAATGTGACATATTAACCAATACACAGTCATACATTTCACACATAAAATCAGGCATTAACTTACAAAACACGCAGATAAACACATATCAATTAACATATTTATATATTTAACTTTTTAGTGTTAATTTATATGTGTTTATCTGCGTGTTTTGTAAGTTAATGCCTGATTTTATGTGTGAAATTTATGACTGTGTATTGGTTAATATGTAACATTTTATGTGCTCATGTATGACATTATGTTGTGCCATTATCTATGACGTTATGTGTGTTAATGTTTGACGTCATGTGTTGAAAAATGTGTTTATGGCTGATGATAAAAGTGCAACTATATGATGTTTTGTGTCCAGGGGTAAAGTTCAATTCAATAAAGTCATCTCAGACCACGTGTTAAAGTTTAAGAAGCGAACTCACGATTTGTAAAAAAATCAAAACTTAGTTTTGCCTGAAATTTATAATAATATAAAACACTCTAACAAGAACTTCCAGCACAAACTTTTGCAGTTAAAAAAAACAACAAACAAACAAACAAGGGATGTCATATTGAAAAAAGGACGGGGTCTAAGTTTTTGTGACTAAGCGTGACGAGGGGAGGGGGGTATATTCGGCTAAAATCGCTTGACGTTACTTATGGACGGCCCCTTATATCGTTATAATCCCTAAACGTCGCTGAGCTTTGATTGGTTTTTGTTGATCGAATTTGATTTGGTACTCTAACAGATATTACCTTCCAAGAAAGGGGCTGCTCACAAATTTGAAGCATCAGTAACAGTTACCGGCAGATCAGTTTTACGTCCTCACATAACTTCCGCCTCTTGGCCTCTACTGTTCAGTGGTATTAGTATCGAAGATTTGAGAACCGATAATGATTTTGAAGTTTTAAGCAGTAGAAGCTTTCACGTGTTTAAGAATGGTGCCTTCATTTCTTTTTAGTTAAAAAGATACACTTTCTTTTACTTTTACTCTGATCAGTGACAAGGAATTAGCCGCCCCTTACGAAGTTTCACCCGGGGATTCCCCTTCCCGATTCACACCCCCCCCCCCAAATGCTACAACAGTATTATAGTTTTAATTTAAGACCACAACTCGATAACTTTCTTCGAAGTACAATTTCCATTTTCCTTCAGCTGAACGGTCCGGTCCGCCATACGACATCTTTGATTTTAACCCCAAGGCTAACAAACTAACAATAAGGACAAGCTTCAAATGACCACCCCACTATACTGAGACGCACCGCCTGTAAGACCCGTGTGTCATGGAAATAGTTTTAGTTGTGTGATGTCATCATTGACAGCCGCAATGTCCCGATTGGCGGCACCGACGCCACAGGCGATTTCATCCAGCGAGCAATCCAGTTATCCTTGGATATTTGCGATGTTCTTACTTTGGATCCGCAAGGCGATTTTACTTTTTCATTGTGTACCGTACATGTTTACACGAAAGAACAGCCATTGGCTTGCATGATGATAGAAAAGAAGTTACAATGTAACTTACATTTGCTCCAAGTAATAATATACATAATTCAAGTATAAGTGATGAGTTAGAAGCAAAGGTACGGATATAAGTGATCGTATTTAATAGTACTGAGACAAAGGTGATTGGGTACTGAAGCTATTTTTGTGTATATACGCTGGATCAGAAAGAGAATTAACTTTAATCTTCAATTTAAAAACAAAAATTCTTTCATGATGCAACTTTTTTTTTTTAATCTTCCTCAAGTCTACTTGCTATAAAAAAAATGAAATTTTCATACATAAATTTTTCTTTTTAAAAAATTCAGGATAACCGTTTTAGTTATAACCAATTATTAATTTAACTATGGGCAGGAAGTTGGATGACTCTGATTGTAAGCAGTGGCGTCGCTAGGGGGACGGGGGGGGGCGGGCCGCCCCGGGTGACACCATTAGGGGGTGACACCAAGGGATAAATGTTTACTGTGTTACATTTTATGTCAGAAAAAAGAGACACATTTTTTTATATAGAAGGAAATTAAGAAGCAATAAAAATACGTTAAACGCCGAAACTTTTTATTGACATCATGGACGATTCCCACTGCCCCTTTTCATCAGTTAACTTACAATAATAAAACCGTCCCGACAAACTAAGTTTTAAATGTAAAAAAAAACAATAAAAAATAAATAAATTTTAAAAACCCGCCGCACCAGAGACATTTTTTTTAAAAAGGGACTGTCTTCTGTTGTAAAAGATTTTTTTTTTTAAACTGACATTTGAAGTATGACATCATGGACTCTCTCTTCCCTCCACGTCAGAGGGGTGGGGGCGAAAAATACTAGGCTATCTTTCTATTTTAAAAAATCAAAAGATGGGTTTTGTTGTTGTTATTTTTAGAGGAAAATTATGAATTCAATGTCTTTGGGTTAATATTTTTTTAATTTATATTTTTTAAGGCGTGCAAGCATAGATATGCATGTATAGGTAGTCCTCCGGTTCGTAGTTGCCATCCTTACCAATGTTCCCTTCAAGCTGCACGGCCACGCAGCTATCTGGCAGATTCCGCGCAGGAGTTTTGAGTTATCATGCCGCAAATTTCAATAGGGAAAAAAATAGGATTTCTGCGCCTTTGCCAGAAAAGTTAGTAGCAATTTTATCTCTTAATCTACCTGGGACACAGTCGCAGCTTTTATTCAAATGCAATTATGAAAACAAGTTTATATGTCCAGAATGTATCTTCCATTTCCAACATACAACAAACAGACACTAACACCATAATTCAACTCATTCGTCTAAAGTTAATACAAGGAAAATATCAAACACTCCCTTAAAAAATAATTGACATTAGTGACTAGCATTGAAGCAGAACAAATACTTTAATATCACTCGCCGACAACTTACAAAAAAGACTTTGATGTCACGAACAAGCCGGTGTGATATTTTAATCAAAACAATTGGAGTTGTTTTTGGGGTGATAGTGTGTTAAAATGAGGGCTTTGAAATGACAACTCAGTTTGCGCTGGACACCTGGAGAAGGATTTTTTTTATAGACGACACATAAATCAGATGGCTTTCACGGCACTTTGCTTTACACGCATAATTACTTGAGAAACATACAAGTACAGACTGAATACTGTGAAGAGCTGGTCCGTTTGTATTATGACCCATAGTCATGGTCAATAAATATTTTTTTCGTAGTGTCATTCATGAAGTAGTTGGATAATTTGCCAAATTAAGCAGGCTGTTACAAAGGAAAAAATCTAACGCCCATGGAGGCATACCAGTTTTTATAATGAAGGATCAATAACCTAAAAGGGCCATGAGCACCTTGGTGACAATTTTCATTGGCCTGTAGAGGTCGCTAAAATGTTTTCAGGCTGTAAGGGTGAAAACATAGTCCCATTCTCAAATTCGTTGAATGTCTGAGTTGGCACGTGGACTATCGTTTTCTTGAAATCGACTTGATGCTATGGCGTATATTGTTGTAAGCGTTAGTCGACACGTCAAATTTTAATTTCTGACACAAAGAACTTGGTGCCTTAGTTTCTAAATAAAAAGCATTGTTTAAAAGCTATGAAGACATTTTGCAGAAATTTATGGATCAGTATCGCAATTTAAATTTATGAGTAATGCTAGCGGAAAAAATTAAAATGTGGGTTGATGCAGACTTTCGACAAGGTGATTCCTTATTCAGTTTGCCATGACTGAAGAATAGTTCAGCGACTTTGTCATTCTGTTGGATATTTGTGCCACATTTCTTGCATCGAACACTGTTTGCGAATGTGGATTTAGCCTAATGAATTCTATAAAAGTAAAATATAGAATTAGGTTGGAAGAGTTACATTTAGATTTGCTTATGAGGATTAAATCTTGTCAGAATGATGGACATCGGATCAACCTTGGCGAAGTCTATAAAATATAGATCTCATTGAAAGACAGACGCCAGATCGCCCCAAAATAGATTAGCGGCTTATGGGTATGTTGGCATTTTTTTGATTTATGCATGATAAATACCGTTGAACAGATGAACAGAAATATACATTTATAATTCTTGTTTATTTTAATATAATCTACTATATTATTTTGATAAAGAAATGTGTTACTTAATGTACATCGGTCCAATTGGTGCATGTATTTTTGTGAGATGTCAAAAATTTGAACACAAAAAATGGTACTCTGTTAAACTTTGAACATGTGCTTTTTAAACAAAAATATTTAACACAACAACCGGCAAACCTTAGAGGGAACATTGATCCCCACTTAGCTGTTTGTCTGTTATACAAACTTTTTTTTTCATGTGGTAAAGAAATAAAAATACCTCCCTTGAAGAGAAGGAAAGTGCTGATTTACAGTGTTACAAGGTGACAAAAATTTAAAATTATGTATATTCCCTTTATTTGCCACTGGAAGACAGAATGAGTTCTAGGGATTTGGGGCCATGCATAAATGACGTCCCGCATCTGTGACGATGTGTGACAAGAGGGAAGGGTGTGTTTAAAAATGTAACGTTACATCAAAAACTTGCAACTTTAAATAAAGTACCACTAAAATATTTGATTATATACTATTTATTTAATGACCTTTGCAATGGTTTCACGCGTGTTATGATATTAGAGTGCAGACTTACACTAAATACAAATTTAAATGACAAAAAATAACCTGCTACTTGATCATTTTTATTTAGAAAATATGGCTTGGGGGGGGGGGATTCTAAGCTTTGTGACGTCATATCGGAGGAAAAGGGGCTGTGGGTCTAAGTTCTGAGTTTTTGTGAAAAAGTATGACGCGGGGGGGGGGGGGGGGGGGGGAAANGGGGGGGAGGGGAAATCGGCAACCTCGCGTGACGTCATTTATGGACGTCCCCTTAAGTCGTGAAGGGGTGACACCATGAGCTTTCGCCCCGGGTGATACCAACCCTAACGACGCCCCTGATTGTAAGACTCCATCGTGTGATTTATTAACTCGATAACAAATATGTCATAATTCGCCTTTTCTGAGAGAAAGTAGTCTATTATCTGGTGACTTGAAGTCAAGAATTTCCGTAGACAACACAAACGATCGCCATTGAATTCATTGTGTGTAGGTGAAAGCTTAGTAGCGAAATGCGTCGCAGGATTCGACAAAATTTGCCATGGGATTATATTCTATAGTTACGAGTTGACAATAAAACACTAAGGGATTCAAATAATTGGGTTTGAGTTAAGACTTTCCTTCTCTTAGAAGTAGCCTTCTAAAGTTGTTGTTGCTTTTAAAGAGGGAAGGGGACAGTGATACAGTAGGACTTACTACTAGTCTGTCTCATTTACCAACCACAACCCCCAACCGCAACTACTCTCTTCAACCTCATGATTACAGTCCAAGAGCTTGGTTTTGAAATGAATGTTTGATGAATAGATATAGGAGCGCCACACTCTAAGAATTATCTAATCATCTTTAATTGTAGTCTATATAGTGATGTAATGTATATCTTTTACAAACATTTTTTTTTCAAAACAGATCATGAAGATAAATAAATACATAAAAACATAAAAAGAATAAGAAATTTGAAAAAATGCGATCGACTTGTCAATTTTATAACCTGTTTATGGATTCAGTGATTGAGTGATTCGAAAATAGTGGTTGTTTTCTCCAATATGCCAACACCATGAAATAAAATAACATTATTGAGGGCAGTTGGTATGCTAATTATCAAAGGAAAAAACATAAGTTAAGAAAAAATATATATATATTTGAATCTTTTTCCGATCTTAAATTTGATATTATTTGAATTTCGGCAATTTTAAAATAAAACAAGAAAGATGCACACTGCACACCTCTTACAACAAGGGTTTCGCACTTTTGCCGCGGGCGCAAATGGTATCATTGCTTTAATGAGCATCGACTTTTAAAGGGCCCTCGGTGTCTCGCGCACGGCGAGAAAGATCGCGGGGTTTTTCCCGCCCGCATCACAGATGTAGCAGACGACAGCACTAATTCGATGTCCATCTCCAGTCCTATCCGTTTTCACGCCTGGCCCAACCGTCCCGCGATGTGGACCCGTCTAGTACCGCTCGGGGCGCTGGGCGGCCTTTCACTGGGCGGCACCCTAACGTAATTAGAGATGGCTATCTAAGGGCGGACAAAGTGATAATAGATCCAACAAAAGGCGGCGACATCAGCGACATCGGTGGGTTCACGGATGTGGTTAATAACTGAACGCCTCTTTTTCACGCTTTCGCGAAGGGTCTTAAAAGAGACGATTTCCAGTACAACTAGTTAAGGAATGGTATACTGATTATTGTTGAAGAAATACCCGATGATCTTAATTATTATTATTTGTTTTGTTGTTGTTTTTTTTTCCTTTTTTTCTTCTTTTTTATTGTTTTTTTCGTTTTTTTTTTGTTTTTTTTGTTGTTGCTTTTTTTTTCTATTTTTAATAAAGGAAAGGGATTTTATCCTCCTAGTTAAGTTTGAGAGTTGCAGAATCTAAATGCATGTGTTATGTATTAGAAATTATTGGATTTTCCTTTAGCGCGCGGAATACTTTCGATTCTAATCGTATTTTATGTTTTTAAAAACTTTCTTCTCCGTGTAGCCGTGTAAGCACGTGGATCGCGACGCAGTTTTTAAACTAACGGGCTATTTTTTCGTAACAAATAACACAAAACAAAAATTGAAGTCTTTAAATAAAATGCATTCGATAGGCTTTAATTAGTTTAAATAAATCCGGATAGTTTTAAGCCTGTATCAGTATCGGATTAGAATGTAAATGTAAAGGTATGTAAAAAAAAAATACAAAAATTGATACTGTTAAGATCATAGATTTATTCATAATGTCATCCCAGAAATTATTTCTTTCGATCATTCCCTTTTGTAAAATGTAATGAAGAGAATAAAAGTTTTACGAGAGTACGGTTAGTCCCGTAAACTTGGCATGGCAATAGGCACACATAAAGCAGTTGCTCAAGGCGGCCATGTTTTTGTTCAGTGTTCCATTTCACAGCGGTCCCCCAGACTTGAAATTGAATCTTGGTACTGGACTGCGTCAGGTGTGGTTGCAACAATCAGTCCGTGTGTCGGCTTGATTGTGTCAAGCGGGCCGGCAACAATCAGTGGGTGTGTCGGCAAATCATCGGGTTTGTTTGTTTGTTGTGTTAACACTGAACGATGGGAGGAACCTACCTTTGCGCACACGCTAGTGACACCATTCAGGCATTGTAGTCATCCAGCTCAGGGCAGCGAAACGATACAGGTATTGTACTCGTTCGACACCAGAAGTTGTTGGGTGATTCGGCTGCAATTGTTGTTGGGTTGTTAGATAGGATAGCGGTGAAGAAATTTTGAGTACTTTGTGTTGAGTTTGTCGAATGAGGTGCTTAACATAACGTTGGCTTAACTTGGGTTTCATTTTCATAAAAGTATACATTTGTCAAGATTCAAAGTTCTTTTTTATCTTCAAAGTTACTCGCAAGTTAGTTTTTGCTTGCATGTTTCTTGAATGACAAAAATGAACGTGAAATGAAACACAATGAAATATTTTTTTCTAATTACATTTACAACACCAAAGATAATAATTTGGCTTTTAAAAATCATGATTAATGATTCAATGAGTAGACGACATGGGAAGGATTTTACAATAACTGATAGAAACACTTTGAATATTAAAATTTGCATTATTGAAAACCCTTCACAAATTTGCTAATTAGGATGAACAATAATACTTTAGAACTGTAATGAGCGTTTAAACAATACACCATTCTCTAGCTAGACTGTCAGTAGGGCAAGCAAGCGAAAACCGCATGGTAAATGAAATAAAGATATAAAACTAAAATGCCACCTCACCCTGGTGAGACCCATACTAGAAAATGCATCTTCTGTATTGGACCCATCCACCAAAGAAAATATTGATAAACTAGAACAAATTAAAAAAAGAACTGACAGATTCATTACTAGAGAATATTCAAAATTAACATCAGTAACATCAATGGTTAAATAATTAAAACTTGAAACACTAGAGGAATAAAGAACCAAATTAAATTAATAATTATACATAAAGCAATTAATTCTAATTTAGAAATACAACACAAAGATAACTTAATACAACCCTCAGATAGAAATAAGGATAAAAAGACCTTTCTTATTTCGTATGCAAAAACAAACATACAAGTTTTCTTTCTTACTGTCTGGAATTCGGGCGTGGCGTGGGTTGCCTTAAGTAACCAGGAAAGCAGACAGGTTATCATAATTTAAAACTCTAATAAGAATGCAGGACTAAACAGAAAACCATAGATAAACTTAGGACCCAATAATCTTCTGTATTAGAAGGAGCGTCTGTAACAGATGAGATAAGATAGATAAATGATCTTAATGAGAATCATGATACCTTCAAGCATGTTTAGTCAGCTAGGTTTGCTTTTCTTTACGGAGGATGAAGTAGGGGGGGGGAGGTGTTAAATTTTAAATGTAGCATAAAAGGGTGAAAAAGAATGGTGTTTTACACACACAGATAGGATAGGAGGGAAGCAATGATTGCTATTCTCATAGAGCGCTTTACTTGAACGCTTTGTTTTGTGGAGAAACGTTAAAAAGGAACGTGCTGGCCTTGCTACCGGTATTGTTGGCATTGTTAGCAGGGTTATTTCTTCCCAACACTGTTTATCAGGTATCAGGTAGGGAAGAAATAATAAATGAATGTTAATTGCAATTATTGTTTCGTTTTCAGATATCTTATATTTTAAATGGCCAATTTTTTACCTTCCCTTCCCCTCGTGGCATGTCATCACAAAATTTTATACCCCCCCCCTCCAAAACGACATAAAAAAACTTGGCCCATCCCCCTTTAAAAGCCGTATGTTCTGTTTGAAAATGAGCATGTTTTAAATCACTTTTTGATTATTTAAGTATGTGTTTAGTGTAAAGCTGAACTCTAATATCTTAACACGGGAGAAGCCATGTTAAACGCCATTAATTTTAAATAAATTGAAAGCAATCAAATAATTGAGTAGAACTTTAAACCACGAATTCGCGTATTGACGTGAGGTCATATTTCTTAAACACCCCTCCCAATCGTAACAAATGTGTGACCCCCCCCCTCCTCCCGTATAGGTGCGTGACGTCATTTATCGATGTCCCCTTATCTAAACAGAATTATCAGTCGTTTTAGCAGCTTCCTTTTTAAAAGAGAAAAGATAACCAGCATTGAAAGATGAAAACACCAGCAGACGACGATGTGAACCGGTCCAGCGCCATCACATTATAACATGACGGCTGACCATGAAATACGAGATCGTCTGCTATTTGCTCGCCCGCGCGCGTTTCCAGCCGTCCCAGAAGACCTTGTTCACATGACTTCCGCTCCCCGGGTTGTCGCCATCTGACTTTCTCCTGTGCCCCTTGTGTGTGGACCCTGTTCTCTCCCCTCGCCTGATTACATTTCCAAACAGTATCACATTCCTTTGATTAGGGCGGAGGTCTGCCCCCGAGAAAGTAAACAAAGAGTGTCTCTGGCGTTATTAGCTGCCAACGATACAAACGTTCCTAAAGAATAAAATCTGTTCGTTTGGGAAATGTATTTGGAAATGAGTTTTATTTACATGCACACGACATGATTATACAGTTACAGTAAATGTAGAAGAAATTTAAATTCTCAATAAGAATCGGACATATTGATTTATTATGCAGCATTATTAAAAATAAGTTTCCAAGTCAGTAGTTATGTAAAAAAAACTAAATGTAAATCTGAATAAAACATATTTTTTCAAGAGTTCGCTGTAGCCGATTCAATAAATTAAATAACGAATCAGTTCCAGAAGTTAAATAATGAATTCCCAGATAAAATATGCGAAAAAACATTCAAATTGCTATAACATCACTCATCCCCCCTCCGCGCCGCAAACACATACACTAACAAAATTTATATCTCTCTCTATATATATATATATGATTTTGAGAAGAACAAATGATGAGTAGTTGTCGTTTTGTTTTTTTTTTGTTTTTTTTAAAATAGAATTTTTGCTCTATTTTTGTAAGGGCGAAGAATTCTAGAACTAGAGTCTAAATGTTTTTCCTCTTCTAAATCATTCTTATTCTTCACATCTCTCTTTCTGGTACATTATGGTGCGTTTATACCTATAGATCTACCTAACCCTGTTTTAGACACACCATTGTTGAGTCGTGTTGTGTTATGCATTGTTATTTTCAGATTGACATATTGTTAATGCTACTAGTTTCTATAAATCTCTTGTAAAAAAACAGCAACGTAAAAACAAGTTTTTGACTATAAATCCTTTATCTATGAGACACAACTAGAATATAAGGATGTTCATTATAAGGCGCAAGGCAAAAAATCCGAAAATACAAAATTCTATTTATGTCTCGTAAAATGTGTTTAATATAATGCGCACCGATCGTGAATATATTTTTAAAAAGTATTGTCAAAATAATGCGCATCTTATTACGTGATAGAAAAGGTTGTTAAACAGAATACGCAGCACGACTCTCTATCTCAAAAACTAACATGGTACATATAGATAAATAAAATAATTTAAATACTCAATAATTCAATAACAGTACATTCAATGTATCTGAAACTTTGATATATAATTTTTATCATTGGCACGAGTCTGCTTGCACAATTTCAGCTCACTAGCTTACAGGGAAATGGGTTAAAAATTGATCCAAAGTTTTTTTTCGGCACGTTAGCACGGCTCAGAAACCACAAGTTAAAGGATTTAAAAAGATCTTCTTATTACATTGGCATTTCAAAGTGAAAGAACCAAATTACGTTACAGCTTCATTGAGTTGCTTGATGAGACAAGTGTGTACAAGTTTGGGATAAACACTTGACGTTAGTGGGTGGTATCATAACAAAAAGTTACTACATACTACTATAATTAATCAAATTAAACTATAATGGAAATATAATAATTATGATTCGAGGTGATTAAGACTAAGAATTATTTAAAGCACATAGAAATAAATACATCTTTATCATACTTTTTTTCATTAGGGCGCAATAGCGTATTTTTAAATGGTGTAATTTTTCATAAATTTGAGCTGCACATTTTAAAACCTGAACAGCTCAAAGACGTCCAACTTGTGGGCCATGGTCAAGACGACGCGATGACAGGTGAGAAAATTGACCGTCGAATGTCACACAGTTGTACAGACCGTGACGGACAAGTCCGGTGATTGGTCGATCGAGTGACACCGGAGAGGGACACATTGGAAAAGTTTCAACTGACCCTCGAGCCAGCCTCGCGTTACTTTCGATTCCATCCTGAGGTTTTTTTTTAACGACAGAGGTAACGAGACAGTGCTGCTGAAGGGATGTGTGATCATTAGAAGGTAGTTTTCAAATTAAAATGTTTGCATTTAAGTCCTTATCCTTATCGATTATAACGGATTTTTTTTCTGAAAGTGTATAAGAATAATATAAAACAAGGATTTCTGTTAAGGAATCAACTTATAGGAACAATATTGTCCAAGAATAATTATTTCTTAACATGAATTTTTCATTTTACTCCTAATTTTGTTTTAATTTTCAAAATAAATAGAAATCTATTACAAAAACTTTGAATCTGTAAAAAATTAAAACATAAACTTAAAAAAACAACATTTAAGTTTATCTCATTTCAATAAATATTTGTTTAGTGCGGTATAAATTTAAAAAAAATTGAAATAGCATAACTATAAATATACTAAACATGATTAATTCAACATGTATTAAAAATCAAAATAAATCTCTAATGAATCAAATAGGTTTCAGTTACATAAAACTCCAGTCCCTTTCTTGTTCTTTTGAGAAGATTGCATAGATCCAGGTCAGTCAGACATCATGAAACAAGCAAGCAGGAGTTCAAAGGTCAACTCTTTGGTGACTGCGTGTGACACAACAACCAGTGGACATGCCATTGACAACCATGGACGTTACCTCAACAACCGCTCACATCAGGATTTACAAACTGACCACGACGGTCATCTCTTCAAACCAGACGGCATTGTCAACCACGTCTCAAATACTTCAACTCGGGACGCATACAACGACATATTTTCACCATCTAAAAACGCCAAAGAAGCGCTTACAATGCACAAAGTTGATATAAAAACTTTTGGAACTATTTCAAAATCTTGTTCCACTGATCAACCCTGGGATGTCAATAAGATATCTTCCAGTCCCAGCAAAGTCCCCGCACCGGGTTTATTGACTTGCACAACAACAAAGAACAACTCATTCGACTCATGCAGTAATATCTCTAGTGATGATGAACAATCGTGCAACAACATCGACAAGGGAAGAAAGAGACGACGCTCTGGTGATTTGAGAGAAGCTGAAAAAGATTATTGTAACGAAAACGACATGAGGTTTTTAGAATCGCCAGAGTTTCGAATGGGCTCGAGGTCCAAAGTACCCGAGGAAATACGACTCCGCATCAACAGCAGGGAGCGGCAGCGAATGCACGATCTGAACTCAGCGCTGGAGAGTCTCCGACAGGTAAATATAGCTTGTTAATGTCTGGCCACACATATAGACGTAATTTATGAACGATGTTTACAGATGTACAACACCAATTCATTACATATATGTCTGTATAAAGAAATATGACTGGACTTTCTCAATATATTATGGTTATGACTTCTGGCATAACGTTTGAGACGTTGCGGCTAAAAAAAATCCCCCATGATCTAAGATATTCACTACACATCATTTTTAAACGATATTCAAAATGCACACTTGGAACACCAACAACCCCACCCCACCCCATGTTAGGGGTTAACAGAATACACGAATGCTACATTGCCTCTCACAAGAGGAAGTCAAATTACAAATTGTGTCTAAATTATTTTTAGATTATTTGTAAACAATAAATTCAAGGCTCCAGTTATATTCTGTTGATTTCCATTTTAGCATTTAAATTTTTTAAAAAACAAATTATATGTAATTACAGAATATGGTGCCAATTATGATGTTTAAAAACGTTTTCTTACATGCAACTTTACAGGCACACCAACGAACTAATTAAACCATGTTTAGAAGATAACCATGTACCAAAAAAGTGTTATAAAACGTACACTCACAAAATAAATAAAGTTCCAGACATCTTAATGGTTATTGCCAAGCACATGGGATTTAATGACATGTATATTAGGCTCTCTAAATTTTACTTCTTTGGCAGTAAAAATTTTGTTTGTTGTTGTTTATTTTTAATTTTAAAAACAAATTTGGACCCATATTCTAGATAGATTTTGAAATTACAAGTGCAATCGATAATTTCAATTGGGTTTTAATTAATAATGTCGATTTTCTCGTGTGTAACTAAATTACATTAAAATGCCTGCAGAGATTGAAACATACTTCAATCAAATATAACGCCGTTCTTTAAATATGTATTCTCACATCACAAACGGTAACGTGCATACATGATACTCAAGTTGGAATTAACTTAAGTTATATCACAGTAACTAACATAAGGTAATAATGTCCCAGGAACTAGCATAACATTATAATATCCCAGGGACTAACATAAGATATCACAGGAACTAACATAAGATATTATATACCAGGAACTAACATAATATATATCCCAGGAACGAACATATAATATATCCCAGGAACTAACATAAGATATATCCCAGGATCTAATATAAGGTATATCCCAGGAACTAACATAAGATAATAATATCCCAGGAACTAACATAAGATATATCACAGGAAATAATATAAGATATATCTCAGGAACTAAAATAAGATAATAATATCCCAGAAACTAACATAAGATAATAATATCCCAGGAACTAACATAATATTATATCCCAGGAACTAACATAAGATAATAATATCCCAGGAACGAACATATGGTATATCCCAGGATCTAACATAAGATATATCCCAGGATCTAACATAAGATATATCCCATGATCTAAAATAAGGTATATCCCAGGAACTAACATAAGATAATAATATACCAGGATCTAACATAAGATATATCCCAGGAACTAACATAAGATAATAATATCCCAGGATCTAACAAAATATATATCACATGAACTAACATAAGATATATATCTCAGGAACTAACATAAGATAATAATATCCCAGGAACTAACATAAGATATATCACAGGAACTAACATAAGATAATAATATCCCAGGAACAACTAACATAAGATATATCACAGGAACTAACATAAGATAATAATATCCCAGGAACTAGCATAAAATATATCACAGGAACAAACATAAGATAATAATATCCCAGGAAATAACATAAGATACATCACAGGAAATAACATAAGATAATAATATCCCAGGAACTAACATAAGATATATCCCAGAAACTAACATAAGATTTATATCCGGGAACAAACATAAGATATTATATCCCAGGAACTAACATAAGATATTTTATCCCAGGACCTAACATAAGATATTTTATCGCAGGAACTAACATAAGATATTTTATACCAGGAACTAACATAAGGTATATCCCAGGAACTAACCTAAGGTATATCACAGAAACTAAAATAAGGTATATCCCAGGAACTAACATAAGGTATATCCCAGGAACTAACATAAGGTATATCACAGAAACTAACATAAGGTTTATCCCAGGAATTAACATAAGGTATATCCCAGGAACTAACATAAGATATTATATCCCAGGAACTAACATAAGGTATATCCCATTTCCCAATGTAAAAGTTTCAACTTCATGATCAATGTTAACAATTACTTTCAAGGCTGAGTTTTGTCTCGTGACAACTTCTTTTAATCATTAATTTTGGTACTGTCAGGCCGAAATTTTTACTTCGAGCAATTTCAAAACTGTCAAAATTACATCATCTGCCCACGGTTCATATCCCAGTTGAAGCATCACTATTGCACAATCACAGTGGCTTAAATTATTTATTTTTAAACCAAATTGTAATTTCACTATTTAAAAAAATTAACTAATAACAGCAGGGGACATAAGGAATGAATTTTTAAAAAATTAACAAATAACAGCAGGGGACATAAGGAATGATTCATTTCAACTAATGACATTAGTTACCAGTTGCTACCCCTTGCCCCAGTAATAAGTAAGGGGTAATGTCAGACATTAAACGATTGTCTCTGGTAGATATTATTGTAATATATGGAAACGACAACGTGTGATCAGCAGCAAAGTCTTTGCTGGTGAAAAAAAAAATTGTAGATGCAGAATATGTTTCCCGAATATATTTCTATCAGATCTAGTTGTTTTTTTTTTTAGCAATTCACTAGGTTACAACTTCTCTTCTGACTCATGCCCTTCGTATCTTATTACTGAACTTTTGTCAGTCTACTCACCAAGTCGTCAGCTACGCTCCTTTGCAGATACACGCATTCTCTGTGTTCCTAAGACAAGAACTAAAACATTTGGCGAAAGGTCATTCTCTTTTTGTGCAGCCAAACAATCGAATTCTCTTCCATTACACATCCGTAGCATTTCAACTGCTAAGTCATTCAAGACTGCACTTAACACACATCTTTTTAAAATTTATTTTCAAAATTAATAAAACAACATTTCTTGAAATGATTAACGTAGCTGATGTATTGAGTATAGCGTATTGTCATTTATGTAATTAATATGATATGAATGTTTCTTTTTATTGATATATGTATTGTTATTTCCATGTAAAGCGCTGTGAACCTGGCTCCTTGCTGGGATACAGCGCTATATAAATTATCATTTTATTATTATTATTAACATTTGATGAGAGTCTATATCTAAGATATTCGTTGTTTACATTTACATACCTCAGACACCACCCGGGGTGCCCCTTTCGCGCCCCTCCACATGCATGGAGTTAGTGGATGAAGTCCAAGTTGTGCAACAAATTTAAGTTTGACTTTTCTTTCTTTGCCTTTCCCCTTTGTTTATTTTTTAATACTAGGATGAGGACGGATATTAGTAACTCATTGGTGGCAGATTTTGTTAGGAGATAGAATGTTTATTACTTTTTTTACTGTTATGAATAAGGAATATGTGTTTTTAAGTTTTATGGAAGTTGAAGGGAAAGTTCGTATGTCGTTCCATAATAAACAACGTGACTTTTACTTTTCCTATACAAGCACACTGCTCCTTTTTTAGTAAAGCCTTGTAGGTGTAGTGAACATAAACTTGAATACAGAATCTGTTTATTACCTTATCAAATCTCCTCATTACGGTAAACTCCTTGTACTGTTTCTTGTTTAAATTTTAAGTTGTTTTTATAGCACTTAACCTTAATAGCAGTCTTGAGTAAGTCTTGAGACATTTTATGCATTATTGAGCCATTAGACACATTATATTAAATACGTTTAATTTATATTTACTTGTAAATGATGACAGCTGATTTTATTAAATCAACTCTTACATTCTGACAACTACGTAGGTAGATCTAGAACTTTAAAGCTTCAGACCTAGCAATCAGGAAGTTTGTCAATTGTCAACCTCCAAATTCATTGACTCACACTTACAAGTATTTCAAGAATGTCTGGTAAAATTACTGGCTGGGACAAAGGCTAATTATTTTTTTTTACAGCCCTTGCTTCAGTTATGAGTATAGCCATGTATGGTGATCCTGATGTTTGATCTAGGTCAGCTCGACAATTTATTTTATTATGTAAATTGTAACCTTGTCAGTAAATAAAACATCTTTTTTAATTTACTAAATAAGGCAATTGACCTCTTTGACTTGAATCTTAAATTAACAGCACTCTTTAATGGCCTTTTACAACACTACCATGACGACTACAACACTATTTGCACTCTTATCACCATCACCAGTCATGTCTTGTCAAGTTGGAGAGCCTGACCCTATTTATCATGATATGACTGTTCACCAGGTCCGGGTCCTTATCTGAGTGGTAACAACATCCTCATTCTCATTGATAACTATCTTTTATCTCTTGCTATGAAAGTTTTTAATAACCAATCCACTTTTAATTTTAGGATGAACAATGACATTACAAACTATTAGAACTGCCCACTTTAATTAATATAAATAATTGTACATTTAGGTTTGCTATGGGCAAACCCCTAGCCCTAATTACTATTACAGAATAATGTACTTAGTCATTTTTAAGGGGGACCATCCCTCCTACACTCATGGTTTAACCTAGGATTGGAAATGGTACTAATTACTAACAAACCTTTTTTTAATGCCTCCTCCAGATATATTTGAAAGATCAGAAAAAGAAAAACTATTAATTGCAAATTCAAATTTACAAATGAAGCACCCAGCTGCTAACAATAGTCATCCATCCATTACTGTACCTAACAAAATCCTGGAATTATTTTATGGAGCAGTTTTAAGTAGTGTACAACACCGGTTTAAATCATTCACAAAATAGTAACTAAGACTTTTAAAAAATTATATGTGCCCTTTTAATTTTTCACATTAACATTTGACAACAAATTTTGATGACAAGAGATTCCTTTTAAACAAGAATATTTCAACAAAAAAAAAAGTTAATTTTTCTGAAATTAGGGCATAGGACAAAACAAGCATGGCTAGTACTGCAAGCCATCTAACAGTCGGGCAGTGGCTTTTTAACTGCTGCTGAGAGTCTCCTTGTCGAAGATGTACTCTCCGAGCCCAGGTCCGACACGTTTCAAGTTAGTGATGTAGTCACTTAGTTCCTTAATGGACTTGACCTGTTCCTCAAGGAACTCAGACTCCAAGAAATCTGCCATCTGAAGAACAAAAATGTTTTGAGGATTAAGTAAAAGTCAGATTAATTCAAGACGGATACAAATCTCTACATAGGTATGGGAATATGAGTATATGCAAATGCATGATGAAAACTCTTGTTACCTGGGGATCATCATGGCTAGTGCAAAGCTTGTGCAGATCCAACAAGGATTGGTTGACACTCTTCTCAAGCTGCAGAGCAACCTGCATGGCCTCAAGACCAGTTCCCCATTCATCACGGTCAGGTTTCTGAATACAATAAGTCTTAGTTGATATTTTTTCAGGTATTTTAATCTTTTGGTTAGTTTTACACAAGCAGAAAACCGTGATATATGTACAATTCTTTAGCAGCTTTTGTGTATGCAGCTGCATTATTGCCTCTTAAACTTTAAAAATGTAACAAAAACATTTTATTAAAGAGCAAATCAAGGTATAATTTTTTTTTAACTCATTAGCTCCTGATGTGACTAAATGGGTCCGTACGGATGCGTGCAAATGCAACTTTGCATAGCTACTCTCACATTTTTCGTTAAAAAAAGCATCGAAATCTCGTTTTCCTCCCGACTCCGGCTTTTGTGCAATTCTACTAGATTTCAATAAAAATTACCTGATGTTTTTATCTTGTTTCACTTTCAATCCATGTGCATGACGCGTCTATCGAGTGTATTCACCTGAGGTGTCGAAAATCACGATATTGGTCTGTAATCGTCATTTCGCAGTGCACGTTATATTATTAAACTTCATTCCTGAATGTGTTAATCATTTTATTTTTTAAGATAAAAGAATATCTTTAGAAAAGCATTTTCTCTCATGGAATCAAATTTATCGAAGTTGCTTCAATTTTGTCCGAAATATGGAATAGATACGGAAGTAGCCCTTCAGGAGCTATTGAGTTAAATCAATGTCTTATTCTAAAAATTTTATTTGTAATAAGCAAGTCAAATATTTGTAAAAAATTAACCTTAATATCTTGAAGGACAATGCGACCTCCTCGCTTGTTCTGATACTTCATCAGCTTTTCAGCATGCTCCCTCTCCTCCTCGGATTGATGCTTGAAAAACTTGTGGAAGCCAGGAAGTGCAACATCATCTCGGTCAAAGTAGTAGGCCTGGCACAGAGAAAATTCATTTGATTGAACTTACATGCATACAATTTGTATTACAAAAGCAATGTTTATTTATTAAGTAAAATAACTTTTCCATGTTTGGGAATAAAAGAATAGTTGTGAATAGAACTATCAGTAACCAGTAAAGTAATAAAACGTTATCTCAATTAGTAAGGCTATTTGGCCTACTTTCTAACTCAACTGCCAAGAGGGAGAGACTGTTCATGGCACCGGCAACTTAACCTTGACAACTGTCAGTTTAACGAGGTTAAGGTTACCTGTGATCCACGTGAATTACCAGGATTTACCATGCCAATTCTGATATTTAAAAAGACATTCAAATTCTAGGTCTAGTTTAAATCTTACCTAGAGTGTGAATATTTCAACTTAAAATTAATGGTAAATACAAAAATTTATTTTCTTTAATTACGCCCACTGATGAACTGCGCCACCATTTTAATATTACATTAGCTTTCTTCTCATCAATACGCAACTGTATTGGGCCCAGATATGCTACACTAACCAGATCCGTAATATAAAATTATTATTAAACTTATGACTCACCAGTGACTGGTAGGTGTAACTTGCGTACAACTCCATGTTGATTTGGCGATTTATGCCTGCCTCGCTTTCAGCATGGTAGTTTTGGCGAGCTTGACTGACTGACATTTTTTAGATGTTGATATTATCTCGTTGATGATTAATAAAATTTAAGGATGTAGAATACGATTGCGGCGTAATTTGGCGCTATGAGGTATGTCTGTACGTTCACTGACGCAGCAAGACAACAAACTCTGGCACGACTGACGAGTCACTCGCTTTTATACAACACGGCCAGAGTTAAGTCATGTGACCAGACATCGACTGAGGCTCTTGCGGGGTAAATAGGTTTTGTAGTTGTCAATCTTTGTGACATTGAAGTTTATGTAATTCTGAATTACTGGAAATTACTGGGTGTTATATAAAAGATCGGTGGTGGTTGGCGAACCATGACTAAAGGAAAAATTCTGGTCTAACGAGTTGAAATGCCTGTAGCTTAACCAACAAGCATGGCAAAGCATATTTGTTAGGATAACTCACAAAGAAGAAAGAAGGAAGAATTACCAATAACAGTTAGCATTTTTTTTAAAACTTGCTTTGCTCTAGAGATCTTAGGAAAAGCAACCAAATTTAAAGTTTTAAAAATTGTTTCGCTTTAGTTTCATAATATGTACATGTTTCGTGTGGGGGGGGGGGTAGCTGTATGGATTTGGGCTAAAGCCAGGGGTCCTTAATGATTTAAGGTGAAGGCCTCGAACTTATTATACTTTAAAATAAAGGTGGGAAAATTTTCCCTGTATTCCTGACAATATCATAAATAAATACAAGAAATCGTCCTCTATTTGTAATAACATCTACTATGCAGGAAAAAGGATACCTCACTTAAAAATAAAAATTAAAAAATATTTTTTTTTAAAAAATTACTTTTTAGTTTGCCGAAACTGCAAATGCAACACTTTGAAAATTTATATCGTAGTAGATGCCCGCGGCTGCGGTTAGAAAAATTGTCACCCCCACCCTGCAACACTCTAGTTTGCCAAACATAAACTAAATAGCCGACCCCCATCGTAGCATACCCCGCTAATGATTAGTGACGGGTGAAGACTTTCTGAGAAACACAGTTGTCCAAATTGTGTGGGTTTGGGCTAACGACTGTGAGTGAATGAAAATTGGAACTCTGGAGAGAGCAACATACAATTATCTTATAAAACAAAAGTAATTGTTGAGGAGAGTGTGTGACTACTTTTCTGTCACTGAGCACAATGGAGACCACGCAGTTATTGTGCCAATGTCGAGAAACAAAGCTTACACGGCTTGCAGGGTGCCAACTTAATAAACATAATATTTACTGACAAATATAAGAACTCTCTACAAAATTTACGGACAAAAATAAATTTTACGGACACATTTAATATAAATTGTTGACCTTAAAACGAACGAGTTTGAAGCATAATCAAAGCGGTGGCGTCGCTAAGAGGTGTGGTGAGGGCGGGCCAACCCGGATGACACCACCTGGGGGGTGACACCAGACTGTAAAATTATATATATTATATACCCTTATTTGGCACTGGAAAAGGCGGAGAGTTCTATGGGTTAAATCATGAGGGGGTGACACCAACCCTAGCGACGCCTCTGAATCCAAGCACTGTAGCTAAAAAAAATGTAAAATATCCATATGAGCACTCTGTACTTATGCCTCACCTAAGTAATTATTTCTTAAAATATTAAAGCTCTATTTCAAAGGCATCAACCATAAATAATTTCTTGGAATGTCTTCCAAATGCAGTTTTGTTTACATCTTTTGAATTCCAGTTGCGCAATGGTCCGTATTTTTAAAAAAAAATCAAACAAATAATTTGTTGATTGTTTAATAAAGCAAGGCCTGGGTGAAATTGTCTGCAATTAAATCAGTGACTTTCAGACGGTGATTGACAAGTCCTCGATTTCGTTCAAGATCATGTCCGTGTAGTCCATGTCATTCGTTACAGACAGATTACATGTGTCGGAGGAGGGGAAATGTTAGATACTGAATCATGAAACTCTTATTGGCATTTGTTCTTTTCTTTAATGGCATGCAAAGATTGCTGGCAGAGTATTTTTCCAATTAATGTGATACCTAAACCATCTATTTCTTCTAACGTAAAAATAGATTAGGTATTGTTGACTGATAGTCATAGTTTGCTCCGTTTTGAGATGCACTCCCCCCCCCAACAAAAGCTAATCTATTTTCTATCAACTGATAAATTGAAACATCAATGATGTTTTATTGTTTACTGTATTATTTACTATCATATTTTATATTATTAACCTATGTAATATGTATCATCCAATAGATTGAAAGAAGACCACACGCCCAACATATATTTGCCAACTGGAACTGAACGATCATAATGTCATAATGTCTTTTTAATTCTATAAAAACGTATTCATTATGGTGCAAACTTAAAATATATAATTTAATAAATTTTAAATATTATCAATATATCTATACATTTTGGAATAAAATATTGGTCCTATTGCTAGAAATTAAGTGATATTCGTTTTTATTTCAACCCCAAGAAGAGCCTCATTTAATACTTGAAAATCATGGCCTCAGACAGCGACCTTGAAGGATTAATTGATATTTAAATCTGTCTACAGTAAACTGGTGACTGCAAACTTTGAGCATCGGCGTTCAGGCGTTAATTTTTTTTTTTATATTAATATTAAAAATAATTTTGGAGGGAAAAAAAACTTCTTTGGGAAAACTGAACTCCTAGCTGGCTGAAGCTGAAAGAACTGTTTATTTCTTGATTATGTATTTCTTTATGACATGCTAACCATGCATGACGAAATAAGTTATATATGCCTAGGCCTCCTCGATTGGCTATAACACTATATCAGACCTAGGCTAACGCAATTTTCTCCCTTACGCAAGAAATAAAATGCATGCATCATTCTGTATAAATAAACGTAAATTCATTGATACATTGATCTATAAATAACATTTTATGAGAAACGATTCTTTTAAATTTGGTTTTTAGTAAAATCTGAACGTACAAATTATTAACTAGACTTAGACTAGGTACACTCGCAAAAATTGCACACAAATATAATGATGAAGTATATTTTATTATTATTCTTTTTAAATTCAGGGAGAAGATATAATAATTTCCGTAACTAGTTTTAGTAGGTACAATGACTAGCAATTTTCAAATTCAAGTGTCATGGAACAGGCTAGAATAACCCGTTGCCCCTTCCATCGAGCTGGCCTCGTGCTAAGGCTTAGTCGATCACACCGCGGCATGATGGTGAAATGGGTGTGTAGTGTGCCACGTTGTATCACATGTCGCCTGACCCACTTTTTTTCTTGAAAGGCGCAGTAGTTTGTGGTCAACAATGAACCTGTTCCTGGTCCACTCCATGTTCATATAGGATGTGAGTCAAGGGTTCACCAACAAGAATTGTGTTGGACCCTAGCACGGTGTACCATTCTCATGACTCAATGCCGAGCTAACTCATGTGATCCTATTGACCTTGACCTTATTTTATTTTACATAACTGAGATAATTCATTGTATCCGAAATCTTTCCCTTTAACACTTACTTACATTGATACTTTGGAATCGGAAAGCAAATATTACATTGACACGTTCTAGATCATTCCCTTGATTTTGACATAAATCTAGATATTGTGAGAGCGAATGTGTGCTAAGAACTAAGTGCTCAGGAAAGCCAAGGGGTGGGCGGATGGGGGAAGCAAAGCGCCTAATGTGTTAATTAATTAAAGTTTTAGGCAAAAACTTTCATGATAAATGTAGAGCCGAAATCTGCAAAACCTTTATTATGTTATCTATTGCGAGACAGATTCTCATTCAATACAGAAGATTATTGCGTCCTACGTTTATCAATGGTGTGTGGCTTCATGCAAATTAATTAGTTTTAAAAGTTGATAGTGCTGGCTTTAATGGTTTTATCAGACACCCCGACTCCATTCCACGTCCGAATACCAGACGGGAAGTAAGAGACTGTATCTGTTACCAATTGTAGGCTATACGGCTGATATGGAATACGAAAAGTGTTTTTTATCCTTAGCTGTATTTCCAATTTAGAATTAATTGCATTATGTATTATTACTACTTAACTTTTTGTTCTTATACTTATACCATCTAGTGTCTCTAATGAGTAAATAGTATTTATCTATTTAAAAATGGAATCAATAATATACAATATCTTGCTCCTAAAAAACAAAGTAAACTCCACTCATTTCATTGACTGAACAAGACAAATAACTTCGAAATGTCAACGGCCAAAAATGTTAGGATTGCACAAAAAATAGACGCGGCACACTAAATATAGGCCTACTACACATATGGGAGGTTCACAGTTGATTATGGACAATACTAATACAGCGTCACACGTCAATCGCCCCTGGACTATTAGTCCTTGACAGCTCCTCTGTGTCGAATTTCGACTCCGACAATTCAGCTCCCTCAAATTGACCCGTGTGATCATAGACTAAATGACCACAGACGAAAGGTCCCCCGACTAAGCGGCCTCTGACACAAAGGCTCCCGTCGTTGTGACTCTGTACGAAGAGGTTCTGATGTTTTGGTCCGAGACAAAGGGCCCCCAACATGAGGATCACGTACATCTGAACCATGGGAACCGAAGAGAGAAGTTTGGGTGGGTGTAAAGACATAATTTGATGTTGTATTTATGTAACGAAATATGTTGTTATTTAAAGAATAAATTATTATTATTATAAATGCATCTGTTTCTTGTGTAATCTTTTGGTTTTATCTTTTTTCTTTTAGAAAACAGTGAGATTCAACAAGGACTTCGGTGTTTTTGAAAGTTTACTAACATGTGACCAATGTTCCCTGTAAGCTGCGCGGCCGCGCAAATATCTGACCACACAGTATTTTAGAATTACCGCACAGTGACTTTTGATACGGTTATTATAATATCTCTGCTGGGGTGTACAATTTTGCACCAAAAAAATGGATGCTGTTCAACTCATGGGTGTTTTTTTTTTTTTAATTGCAAACGGATCAACCAACCTTAGAGAGAACATTGGACCATAAAACATGACTATAAACATGACTATAAAAAATGACTATAAACATGACCATAAAACATGACTATAAACATGACCATAAAACATGACTATAAACATGACCATAAAACATGACTATAAACATGACTATAAAATAAGTCACATGCCCGAGGCAGATGAATCTAAAAAAGTATTAGAGCTATGGAAGGACAGAGAGCACGTGAATAATTTTATTTGATTTGCCAATTTTGCGGGGGGTGCTTTTTTTGGCATTGTTTTTTGTACGGTCGATTTAACAGCGTAACTCAAGCGATATAAGCGGTAAAAATAATTTGATAAAAATAAACATGATATATTTTTTCTTAATATTGCATAAGAAGCGAGAAGCCATAACCCCAAATGACGCAATGTATCAGCGATAACTATGAGTTTTGTCGCTATCTTTCCTTAAAAAGGCGTCTTGCATTTGATATTTGACAACAGTTGATATTCATGACAGACATTCTGTAATTTCTGATAACGACGTGTAAGGTCAAAATTGTGTAAGTGCTGCTATAGGGTTCAAGGCAGTTAAGTTTTAAGACGAAACTACATGTATTATTATTAATACTATTAAGTCACGTCTTATTTTTAGTTTTCTTGAAATAAGTTTATTTTTTTCCCTTGCATAACCGGATCACAATCTTCACATTTCTCGTCTTGCTAAATTTAGAAGGAAAAAAAAGATTAATCAGCATTTACTGTTTCTAGACAATACCTGTCTTTATCATGATATAAACTATGTTTTTCAATTGAATTAATCGATTTTTATTTAATTTTCTAACAAACAGTAACAGATAATTTTCCAAACAAGCAGACAATTGATTTATCAAACAAGTTGTTGTCCCCCCCCCCCCCACTTTTTCAGGGGAAACAACTTTTTAAAGTCAATCATACCAGTATCGTTTGCAATCCATTCCCTTGATTTACTTTTTCTACAATTAGCAAACAATAATTTTTTTTTAAAAATAGACAATAGTTGCGCTAAAACTAGAAGTGCTAACATTTTTACGGTGAAATCTCATACCATCATAATACTTAATTACCTGATTTTGACGTCATCTAATTTGCCTCTCTTTAAATTAGTCTGACGTTGTCAAACCATCGAGTCCGTTACGTGTAACAAATACAGGCGAAAATTAAGGAAGTTTTGTTAATTAAGAGATCCATATGATGTTTTCATTTTTAAAAGAACGAAAATTTTCAGGCTTATCATAAAAATCTTCAGCAGACACACACATTCTCTGTGTTCTAAAGACACGAACTAAAACATTTGGCGGAAGGTCATTCTTTTTTTGTACAGCCGAACAATGGAATTCTCCACCATTACAAATCCATAGCATTCCAACTACAAAGTCCTTCACGACTGCACTTAAGACGCATCATTTCAAAATGTATTTTCAAAATTAATGAAACATTTATTTTAATGATTAACGTAACTTATGTGTAACGTACTGTCATTTTTGGGGTTATTACAAAATGAATGTTAATTTATATGTATGTTATTATCTCCACGTAAAGCGCTGTGAGCCCGGTTCCTTGTTGTCTGTCTGTCCGCAAAATTTTAAATTTTCCAATGTAAAATTAAACCACTTCTGATGTTCCTAGAGATTTCAAAATTTCATCATAGATAGACTAAATCTTGTATCGAAATTTCAGATCGATTTTTTTAGTTTATCTCTACATAGCATATGTATCCGCCTGCAGTTGTTGACATTCACGTGTCACCTTAGTTCACACTGTGACCACATTCCCGTGGTATTAAAACGTGGGGCGGGCGCTTGAGAGTTTTTTACACATGCAGTCCATTTATTCTCTCTCTTGTGCCTTCTAAATTATAAATCTTTAATATTTATACCAAGCACCTAGACTTCTATCTTTGTGCTGTATTTCTAAATTAGAATGGGATTTTAAAATCAATGTACTGAAACTTATAAGTTTTAATTTATTTTCCTCTTTTTAGTCCACTTTTAAAAATCTTTTTTTACCTCCATTATTATTATCATGTTTTTATTTATTTATTTTAAATGCATTTAGGTGTGTCTCATTGCTCTCTTTTTTGAACCATGGTCATTCGCGTTGCTCAGGATTCTTCTTTTGTTGTTGTTGTTGTTTTTTTTGTTGTTTTTTTTGCCTTTTCTTTGCATATCTATGAGGAATTCTACGATGTATGCTGCGCCGCGGGTCGGATTTAGTTAAACAATATTATCATATTCTTGAAAGCGTTGTGGAAGTCTAAACGTCAGTGCTTATTGTACAATATAATCCTTAATTTTTAAGCATAGTTTGCATACAAAGGGAATAAATCTTGGCCATAATTGTACTAATTGTAGGTTGGTAACTGGAAAATGCTCTTTTATTTGGTATAGCCACCTCCTCCCCAACACAATAATTGGTTTTTGTTCGTTGAACTTTATTGATGATAAATCTTTTATACTGTTGATTTCATTCATCAATATTTACATTTTAAGTTTATTTTTAAGTTTTTGTGTTACTCGTTTGTGTAATTCAAACACTTCAACTGATTTTGTCTCCGGAAAGGACCAGAAATTTCGCAGAAACGGGAAAATGAGTTTGGGATTTGTTGTTCCTTTAACACAGTTCTTTGTAAGACAGCTGATGGTAACTCCTAATGTTAAACTGACTAAGCAGCCTGTGAAGCCATACCACTCATAGGAAATGTCATAAAGAAAAAATCCGTACCCAGCGCTTCTGCCATTCAGTGGTGTGAAATAAGATGACGTGGTATTCCCGAAAGCCGCTAAAGTAAAAAAATGATCATCATTCAGTGCCATGCTGTTATTAAAACACATTTCTGTTGATGGAGAAGGTAGAAGCGGTGCTCTTGTACCGTAAAACTGGTTCCCCAAGACAATCCAGATGTTGAACGAGATGGCCGTTAGGCTTCCTATCATTGCTCCATATTTGTTGCCATATGGGACAGATGCCCCCAGAAGAAAAATGCCCAAAATAGGCCCACCACATGCTCCAATAACTGACAACGCCATCTGTGAAACGGGGCCTTTAAAATAATCTGCCAAATAAGCGAGACCAATTATCAGTATACCATAAAAGCACACAAAGATTTTGGTGATGAGAGTTGCTTTACTTTCCTTGATTCTTTTCAAGGGTCTTTGCAAAATATCCTCAACGGTGTTAGCAGCAAGTGCATTTATACCTGTGAAATAGAAATAACATACGGTAACTAAAATTGGTTTATTAGAAGATGAAAGAATGTTAGTGCTAGGCCAAAGGCTGACACGGAATACTTGGAATTGAAATTTATTGAACGATTGAAAATGAGAAAAAAATGTGCAAAATAAAATGGATGTCAAAAAAATATATAGATACCACTATGACACTATTGTTTTGTACATTTAAAAAAAATTTTTATTAATTTTTTTTTTTTTAATGGCTGCAAGCAATCAAATATTTAAGTTAAACAATTATGTAAAGCAGAGCCTTTTGATGTGACGTCACATGAACATTTCTTGAACACCCCCATGTCCATAGTCACACATTGTCACATGTGGCGTCATTCATAGACGGCACCTAAACAACAAATGAGTACCTGAGGAGAGAGTACTCAGGGATGCACTGAACAATGTTGACATGTAGATTCCAGCCATGCCAGGAAGATCTCTCAAAGTATGGAGCACAAAGTAAGGCGGAAGTTGGTTTCTGTTGGTGATTAGTCCACCCTGAAATGTAGTAGCGTAATGACAATGTCATTGTATTTTTTTCTTTATTTCATGTGTATCAATTGTAAGCAATTTAGATAAATTTAAAACGTTAGCATTTATTTAAAATATAAATATAATAAGAATTCAGCTAAGGGATTCAAAATTTGAAGTTTGAAAATGATGCAAAATTAAAATGAAAAAAACGATTAAAAAAAAAAGAGCTTATCTGGATATATCATTGTTAAAACATGTTTTGCGCGTGGAAAAAAAAGGAATTAAAACACACTGATGATGGATTTCGTTTCATTATTTTCAAAGTTCAATGGGCCGTATGCGTTTCCCGGTATCTAAGAAATAGTATGCGATCATAACAAAAATGGAGTAAAAAGCACTAAAGTGAAGCTCAAAGCAATAACAAGTTAATAAAATTATTAGAGTGGTATGAGTAATGTTATTTATTTGTCTTTGAAGCATGGAATGTGTTGCTCACGTTATACGGGTCACAATTGATGTGAGAGAAGTAAGCGTAGATCACGATGCCAACAGTGAAGAGTAGAACCATATTGGTGAGTGTAATGCAGGCGTTGATAACAAATGACAATCTGGCATCCTTTATAGATTTCATGGACAAGACCCTTTGAACTGTTGACTGATTGAATATATTTCCAAGCCTGGAGAAATAGAAAAAAACTTACTCGGTTGATTTTTCTTCGTTGAATCCAGACAGTATAGTAAACATCTGTTACATAACACTTATCTACACATTTTCATTTTTTGAAAAGTGCAGACATGTAAATAGGTATTTCTTACACAATTTATCATGCTGATTCCAAATATGTAATCCAATTTTTTTTACCATGTCAGGATTTTTTGCACTTTGACATTTAATAATTATATATTAAATATATATTTTATATATATATATATATATATA
>MUZC01000262.1:594527-607238 GCA_002072015.1 Radix auricularia
CAGGTGTCTATCAACATGTCCATCACACTGGACAAACGCTGTTGATACTCCTACGACTCTGTTGACCAGGATACGATTTTACGTTGAACGCAATCAGCCAATGTCTGAGTCACATTTTTGCAGACCGTCGTTTTCTTTGGTTTTGTCTTTAATGATCTCGCCTCGGTTGCTTTAACATACTGCTCATACTCCTGCTTATGTAATCTGCGGAGATGCGACATCATATTTGTGCTGTTTTTACCCACCAACAAAGCACCACACTCGCTATTAGTATTAGTCTTCACAATAACAACTTTACATTTTGCTTTCCCTTCCTGCTCCATATATGTAAAGTAATCCCACACCAGACTCTCCTTCTTTCGTCCAGCTAATACCCTTGATAATGAACTCATTGTCCTCAGAAACAAACTTTACTCGTCCAAAATAAATCACAAATATAAATCGAAAAAATAAACCGGCGAAAGTTTTGAAACGGAAGTAACCGATCATGAAGAAATGCGATGTTTTAGCGCTTTACTACAATACAAAATACGGATTTTGACGAAAATGACTGGACGAATGCGTCAACATTAAAACACGGAATTCGGCGCAAATGGAGGAACATATTCCACGCGATATTCGTTCAATAATAATTTTCGTTATTATTACTATTCTATTCATGAAAATTATTTTTTATTTCTATTCTATTACCGTTCTCAAAATAATTTGTGTTCTTATTTTCGTTATCGTTAACGAATTTCAATAATTTTCGTTCTTATTCTTATTCTCGTTAACGTAAATATCACTGGTCTTGACCTCGGGTCAGGGCTAAACGATCTAAAAGAAGTCCTTCCACCGTCTTCTGCTATCCTCCACACAGAACTCACTCCACCAACAGTAAGAACTCCTATAGGCAGTAGATTGTAATCATCAATAGGAACCTTTATATAAGTACTTGCCAAAAAAAGTCGAACACATTGTTTTAATATTAGAAGAGAGGAATATATTAAGTTAGAAAGTGTATCTCCAGCTAGAAGGTGACATCGACTAATTGTGCCATAGAGGTTTTTTTGTATTGGATGTAATAATATTAAAATAAAATGTAATCATTAAGTTGGTTTTGCTCGATTTCCACTAATGAAATCTATAAATAGATGCAGTATAACTTTGTTACAAACTTTACTAGGCAAAATATGACATTAGTAGATTTATTCATTTTATTTTGTTCATAAGTCTTAATGTTTGTTTAATTAGCTGAATATAACGATTCGGAAACAAGTGTGTGTGTGTGGGGGGGGGGTGGGGGTGAATACTGTCTACTGCACAGCTGCCAACATTTTGAAAAGCTATGTATATTACTATTATTATGCTAAAAATGTAATTATAAATTAATTTTGAAATATCAGTGAGAGGCATAGGGAAGTCACTTAAGACTGTAAGATTAGCTTATCAATTATCATGCCTTTAACAATGCGTGCATATAATAAGTTGAGTTTCAACAGCTGGAAGAGAAGAATAAACTTTTTATCAGCAGAACTCTATAGGCAACATTTAAAATTTCCTAGTAATTAACATTAATGAGGATTAAATCGACGCCAAAAGATAACCTTTGGTAATCATCACAGAAATTCCAGCGAACATGACAAGAGTCTGGAATACGTCAGTCCAGACGACACTTTTGATTCCACCAATTGCTGTGTAGACAGTGCCAATGATACCAATGATCAACACCGAGACCCACAATGGGATCCCAGCCGCAGCCTAAACAGGAAGATGCGGTTAAATCACATTTAATAATAATAGCAGTATACAATGTTCTGTTCATGGTTTACACATTTTCAAAGTACACTTCTTTGTCAGTTCGAAGTCATTAACTTCTGTCATTAAAACAGAGAGGTTTTTTTGTTAATAAAAGCAATGTCACTGACAATAGCACTTCAGTTTTTATGCAGCGTAAGCGCTGATAGTGTACGAACCTACATGTGGAAGAAAGTCAACAGCCCCGAGCCGAAGGCTCTTCATGGGTTCTCTTGAAAAGCCCCTTCCCCCCGACTCTTTCCCTCCCCCAAGGGAAACCTAACAGCTGTGACCACCCAGGGGAAATCCTCCCCATGAGAGGTCGCTTCTGAAGCGGCCACCTGGGCATCCAAGACAAGGTGTAAAAGGCCTCTCACTAAAAGTGCCCTCACAAGGGTTGAATTTCCATACTTCGACTCGCCACACTCTGGAAAAGCACATGAGTCACTGAGATTAAGGACTGCCGCAAGGCGGGGGATCATCAATGGCCTACCTAGGGTGTTACCCCACTCGAAGGCCTCAGAGCTGGCTTCCACTAAGTTTTTCACCGCATCTTTCGCTAATCCATACTGGTGCTCCTGGCCCTAAACCTGTACCGTTCACTGTCGTTGCAAGTGAGGGGGCGGGGCGAAACGCTTCGGAATAACCCAGCCCTTAACGGGTACTCTGGTTTTCATCATTGGAATTGCATATAATGCTATGCCTAAGATCGCATCCGGGCAAAACAGCGACTGTCAAAACAGTGACCGTCATAACAGCGACTTCAAAACAGCGACTGTGTCAAAACAGCGACGGTCAAAACAGCGACGGTCAAAATAGCGACTGTATCAAAACAGCGACTGTATCAAAACAGCGACTGTATCAAAATAGCGACTTTTTTCTTTTGCTTATGATAATGCAGGATTTTTGTAGAGAAGGGACAATATGAAATTTAAAATAATCAACTTGATGTGTGTATAAATAAATGTTGGTGTGGTGTTTCAAAGAGTGTATACACAGTTTCAGGGCACATTTTAAAAAAAAATTCAAAAATAAATTATAACTGTTATTACTTTAGTCATATATATTGTGCAGAAAGCTCGATAGAGACTAGCAAACATAGATTCAATCGATTTATTTTGGGGGTTTGTGGTGGGAGGGGCAGAGACAGTTTGACTACAGAACTTTTTGATCCTCGGATGTTTCGACCCTCGTTTTTACTTCGCAAAAAATTGTTTTTTTTCTTCTAGTTTTTTAAAATAATAATAATATGGTTTAATATTAGATCCTTCCAAATCTATCCAACTCCTTCACCACTCTAATCCGATATAATTGGCATTGGATAATAAAAAGGCAATGTGTTAGGATAATCCTTTTTAAGGTACCTACATTCTTTCAGCCCACAACCTCTTTGTTTACCTTCTCCATAACCGGCGGTCCGTGGTCGCCACTTTGTCTAGCCTTCGTAACACGCCATTGTGTAACCACCGGACAGTCGACCACCTGCCGTTTCGACAAAGGGGCTTTAATTTTTTTTTTAATCTGGCAGGGAAACCATTATAACGCCCCAGTATTTGAACCTTCATGATCGCCATACAATGTAACCTAGCCACCATCCATGCACCTCATTTTACACACTCAGTAACACACTATGGTGAACTATAACCCATTACAAACTTTTATTCATCCTATCAATGCATTCGTCATACTCATAAACTAAGACGAAAATAAGCTGAACAAAATGTCAACAACAATTAAGGCACGTTCTGTTAGGTCATACGGGCCCAGCTGCTAGAACGATATTGTCCGCTACGCGGTGTTAGTAACTATATAATGTATTAACTTTATATACTGACAACTTTGTACATCTTATAACAATTCAGTTTTTATGCTAGGTATGTCTACACAAGAAACAGAAGTGAATGAAAGGGCGCAGGTTTGTGGTGGTTTCAGTGATGCGAGGTTCGCCATTTATGTCAACACCTTAATAACAAATTGGTTTGTTGTTTTTTTTATATTTCATTAATTGATTTTACGATTAAAAGCGTAAAACCGCTGGGAAATTTTTTTTTTTAAAACTAAAGATAAATGTGGTCCTTTCTAAGTATGTTTAGCATGGGAGTGGAGGGAAGATTGACTTTTATGTTATAGTGTAATGTATACCTAGGGTTGTGGCGAGTGTTATGAGAAGGTAAATAATGGAATGAGAGGCAAAATAAATTTAGGTATCTTTACAAAGGACCACGTGCATTTTTATAGTCCTATTACATCGCCACTTTGATCGGGGTGCAGAGATCAATTGAAGTCTACCGAGACCAGGCACTATTCGTTGGCTGGCCCTTGTTACATCAGGACATGTTACGAGGGCTAGACTAAGCGACGACCACGACCACAGGTCAACGTTTGCTGGCGAGGATTATGGGAAATGTAAATAAAATGACTGGGGGTAGAGTTAATCTACGTACCTTTAGCTGACCACGTGACCTTTTTATTGTCCGATTACATCGTATCGGGTGTGCTTAATTGGACGTTGAAAAGGATACCGGGTATATATACATGCTCGCAAACAACAGGCTGTTGATGATTTACTAAATCTGAAGTACCAAGCCACATACACACGTCATCATTTCACTGACTGCTAGCCAACAAGAGAAAACTAACTGCTTATAAATAAATAGATAAATGTCACATAATTTAAGAAACCTTGATAATTTCTATTCTGTTTTCAATGTTCTTTTAAAATCATTTATGAATCATATAGTTAGGACAAATCATATGCTATTAATTCTTTGTTAATACAATTTTATTTTCCCTGAGTAGGTTTTTATTTGTTTTTTTGTATTTGAATTAATGAGTGTATACATAGCCTCAGTGAATTGATTTAAATTTTATTTTAAAAAAAAACTTTTAATTTCAATAAATACTTTATAAAAAATGAGATAAATGTCACATAATTTAAATAAACTTCATCTTTTTTATTCTGTTTTAAATCTTCCTTTTAATTCATTTATATATTATGGAGCTAAGACAAATTAAATGTTATTTTTAATTTTTTGTTGATACAATTTTATTTCACTCCCAGCTGTTTGTATATGAATAAGTGCATATGTATGTAGCATATGCTAATCTGCGTCATTAATTGCTTTTAAATTTTATTTAAATCAAAATTTATAATTTTCATAAAATACTTCATCAAAATGTTCCTATTGTTTTAGGTTTTATTTTTTCTCTATGCATTTATGTAGTTTTTTCACTTGTGGTCCTTGGATAAGTTTAGAAAATGAAAAAGGGGTCTATGTGGAAAAAAGTTGAGAACCACTGTGTTAGGTTTAAGGTTGGACCAGAATAGCTTTGTGGTGAAGTCGCTGTTTTGATACAGTCGCTGTTTTGATACAGTCGCTGTTTTGATACAGTCGCTGTTTTGACGGTCGCTGTTTTGACACAGTCGCTGTTTTGAAGTCGCTGTTATGACAGTCGCTGTTTTGACAGTCGCTGTTTTGAACCCGTGCCTGCCGCCTAAGATATGTACAGCGACTGTAATCTTATGTGACTAGCACTTAACACTAACAAAAACGAACTTCGGCATTGCCTTCCAGGGGTTTTTTGTTCCGAGCGCGGTCTGTTCCACTACTCTACTCGTGCTCCGAGCCACGTAGAGGCCAACCCTTCTCTGTAAGTAAGGAACTAGGCTACCCATTTACGGAGTGCTCCAAGCGCTAATAAGGTATAAGAGGGTCATTTGTGAAATAATGTGATATGAATGAAATACACAAACAGATCTATACAATGCAACAAGATATTCTAAAACGTTCCCCCCCCCCTTCCTTTAAAAAAAATATATATTCATTTATTTGGAGCCACCCAGCTTCAATCCGATTAATTGTCAGGGTTCGAGTCCTATAGAAACTGTTCTTAAATTCTACGAAATATTTAGACTTTAATTAAATCTACTAGCATCAACAAGCTTGGAAAGAACGTTTAAGGTTACATTTTTACCGCAGGAGGATTTTGTTTGAACTCCCAAAATTCAAGGGTTGATGGTGGTATTTTTGTCCATTTCATTTAGGCCTACTTTAAATATGTATTTGTTTGATAATGTTGGCTCTTCCATTTAAATTGATGTTCAAGTTGAGATGTCTTGGGGAGGAGTGGATCTATTTTCAAATTAGTTAAAATCTATAGTACACCCATTTGTTGCTGTAATTAGGTATCATACCCTCACCTTTACTGCCATAAACAACCAGAACGAAAACGTATAAATTAGCTGAATTTTAGAACTGACAACAATATTAATGGTTTAGATTCATCTGCTTAAAATAACAATTTTGTTTAAAACTGAAATGTCAATTGTTAATAAGAGTAAAGTGAGCAAGGAGGCTGCATAACTTTTTCTATAAGTGTACAATCTACACTCTACAAACCTGGAGACTTAATGCTGGGGTCAGTAGAGCAATGGCCATATAAAGGATGGTCTGCAACATACCAATGACCACGGCAGACATACGGAGAAGTGATGAGTCAAAGCGCAGTTGCAGGTACTCATACACACTGGTCAGTCGCAGTGGGTACAGGAGAGGAATCGCCGTGAAGCAGCCAACAATGTACGACAGAGCGAAACCAATTAGCAGTGTCGGCTGCATAGGGCCGCTATAATACACCTCTGATGGGGTTCCTATTAAGGCAATGGCAGACTGGAGATGAACGATGGAAGATGGTTAAATCAGCACCAACTTTAGATATGACAGTTTTTATCAATTGGTGGAAATGATAGGAAAAAGTGGTGACGCAAGTGTTAGCGCCACCCTTCCGCCCCACATTTCATACGCCACATCAAGGATAGGGATAGTCATTCACACACTTGTTTTCAAATTATGCTTTATTTATTGTCTTTTACTGGTGGAAGAACATGAGCAGTTTTACAAACATATAAACTTAATGGTATAAAACTTGCTTATAGGACATATTCTTTTTGACGATACTAGCAAACGATATCAGTTTGAGGAATGATAAGAGTGTGTTAGTTCTATCCAAGAATTAAATTCACTCACAGCAAAAGTTGCAAACAGCGATAAGGCAATGGGAAGAATGGACATCTTCCTGCCTCCAAGTAAGTATTCGTCTCGTGTTGCCTTGTGTGAATCTCTCACTGCAAAGAGAATTCCGATGGCCAGTGGAACAAGCAGCATGAGAACCGTCACGACGTAGTCCACCAGTTGTAAACTAACATCAGGTGCCATCATTAGGTTTTTACACTTTGAGTCTTGTCTGTTGACAATAAAACAATTTAAGAATAAAACTTTTCACGAGAGTCCTACAATGACCGTAACTAAAGAATCGTGTTAGGTAATAGTAAGACCAGCGACTTCGCAATCATCTCTTTACTGTATTCCTCTGTATTGTATTTAAGATTTTAAAAAAATCAAAAACAATAAAGTCTCTCGAGTCGTAACAGCCATTTTAAGCACTACGTGCACCATTCGTTACTGTACAATAATTTAACTGATCAATTTTTCTGATTTTTTAAAATTAGATTTTAATATATTCTTTTATATCTTTATACAGATACAATTAGTTTTATGAAGTTTTGTAAGTCTCATCGTAAAGAACATAGATATATGTATTGCTACCCTATTAGACCCTTGTATATATTATCACGCCATGATAGAAACAAGCTATGCTATGGCCGAAAATCCGCACTCCTTACGTAAAAAATAGTTTGGTCTATAGTTGACCACCCTCTTTGCCCCATTCTTCCTTCGTAACTGCTTCTAAAGTGTAAAATATTGATGAGAGGAAAACACACTGACCGAAAAGTTGTTCGATCATAACTCTATCAGTTCATAAAATATGAAAACTTTTAACATAAAATAATGTTCTATTTTCCACTCTTATGCAAAGAGTTAAAACAATATTTGTGTGTGGATCAAATTATAGAAACAATTCTCAAGTCGAGTACAAGAGATGTTACATTACACACCAACTACTAATGCTTTCAAAGATATGTTTGATCTCTGTCAACATCTTTTGATTTGAGGAAATCTCAACGACCCCCCATCGAGTTTTACAGTACAGGTCTAAATAGGTTAAAAGGTGAAACCCGAGAGACTGGGCTAAACGAGTAGCGTTGATAAGCAAGTCCATTTACCACGCCGGGTCAGAGGTCAGAGTCGGGGTTATAGTTCAGTTATAGGATTGACCACTTCGTAGTTTGAATAAAACAAGAAGGGATTAATGACACATACATGTCTACACAAACCAACATTACTGACATCAAAAGCTGAATTAACTTACAGTAATTATGTACATATTATGTGTATCTCTAAGCTATAACGTCGTCTCTGACTCTTGATATCGGCCATGCCCGATTATTTGTGGGATCGTAATAGTATTTTGGACTAATAATGAAAATGTCAAAATCATTTTTGAAGTAACATGCAAGAATACAAAGATATTGAAAGTCTGCTAAGAAGAAACGCCATCTTAATTTAAAGAAAGAACACACACAAAAATCCATTTGGAGAGGCTGGAGGGGGGATCAAAATAAATTTTTAAACAAGATTGTTTTTTTTATAAAAGTTTATCCATAACATGCATAAAAGTATTGTTTCACACTCTATTACAATAAGAAAATGAAACACAAAATAATGGTGCTATAATTACAACCCCTTACCACCAACAATGAGGGAAATCTGTGCATTTTAACATACAAAAGTTAACAAAATATGCATTCAAGTGGTACTTTTTTCTATAAGAATTAGACTAATGATAGATCAACGCATACAATTTTCATGTTCCTGAAACAGATGGACGGTTAAAAGCATCCGCAAAATTATTGCACCTATATTTAATTCCCGGTTTTAAAAAAATATTAACAAACACAACAAAAATTTTAGGATTCTCAGTTAGAGCAGGTATAATGAATTTTAAACGATTTTGCCTTGTAATCAGTAGCTTTGCTTTGACAGACAAGCAAACTCATATGTTAAGACAGTTATTTATACAAGAAATTATTACCAATATTATTGTGAACAGCAGTTTGAAACGGAGCTGTTGAAAAAATTTCCAGGAAAGTGTAATTAGAAATAAGAATGCTTAATTACATTAAGTTATTGTGAGTTCACGTGTCGCATGCTCTTTGTGTCATGTGTTTGAATTGAAAGTTCTAGCATCAAATTGTCTGAGGCAAATGAGTCCTACGTTCAGACAATGTTGTATGGCACTGCCCAACAGATGGAGCAGATTGCGCAAGTATTAGCCAAGGCCTTAAGAGATTAGATCTCAGGTCCAAAGAATATGTGTTTAGTTTTAGCATCACATTGTACTGGTGTCATTGATTTGATTTGCGTGATTAGAATAGTGCATGAGTTTATATCTTTAAGTCATATCCTTAATGTTATTCTGATTTGGGATTTCCAAAACTTATGTTGGAATGTGTTTTCATAGAACCTGCATGTAATGATAATACGGCTATGAAACGTATAATTGTCGCACGGGTTTAGAAACATTTATAAGTAAACACATTAGAGTAGGTATAGCGTTGACAAGATTGATGAGTCGTAACACCTGAGACAATTAGGCTGAAATGGCTTCATATCATGCACATCTGCATTACCAAATGCAATAATATTTTTTAATGAATTTGTAGATGATGTCAGATGAAAAGTGAATTTAACTTTTTAGAATAAAATCAATTCTTTCGAAGTAAGCGTTTCTAATAGGTCCCAACTTTCAAACAAAAATAAAATCGTATATTACATAATCGGTTGTGTCAAGTTTGCCAGCAATTATTATTTATCATTTTAAGATATTTGCAGTAAAACAGCTTAATAAACTTGGCTATACTATGTCTGACCGTTGACTTGTACTGATGTCCTCAATGCCAATGATAAGTCAGATGCTGCAGACGCCCCAAAATCTTCAAATAACGGCATTTCGGAATCCCCTATTGCACTTGTTTTTTTAAAAAATTATTTTTAACCCAACTCCTCCCCTTTGTCAAACTTAGACCCCCCTACACACACACAATATGATGTCAAAAAGCTGTGACACCCCACCTTAAGGTGGTATTGTCTATTTGAAAATGAGCATGTTTCAAAACACTTTATTGTTATTTTAGTATGTATTTAGTGCAAGACTACACTCTAATATCGTAACATGCGGTAATCATTGCAAAACGTGATAAAATAATAGTAAAAAATCGAATATTTAAGTGGAACTTTGGCTTAGAGTAGCGTGTTTTGACGTGACGTCACAATTCTTAAACTCCCCCCTCCCCCTCGTCACACATCGTCACAAAGTTGGGGACCCCTTCCCCATAGGTGCTTGACGTCATTTTTGAACATGATCCCCCCCCCCCCGGAAAAGTTCCTAGCGACGCCCATGGTCACAACCTCACTATGTTGGAAGCTTATATTGCTTCGATACCTCTGCAAAAATGAAAACGTATTTATATATATTTGAGTGATTTACCTACTTGCCTATTTTTACGAAAAAATGTTATTATTATTTTTTTTCAAAAATGATAGAAGTAGAAGCTTTTGTAATGAGCTACTCATAACAAAACACTAACTGGATAGAATGATGGGAGACATTTCCGCCCCATTTGGAACCACGTTGCTGACCTAACACCGGGTCGCACAAAGCTCACACGATACTTTAGTAATAGCTGAGCTTCGGGATCGGCACAGGAATCATTTACAACGTGTGTTATAAGATTCTGCTGATGTGTACTATATAGTAGCAACAACAAGAATGGTGTTGTAATGTTGTTGTTTTTTTTTTTTCAATTATAGAATTACTAACGTGAGTGACAACTGTGTCAGGCTTGAATATTTTTTATAGAGTCCTGAGTTTGATTTCTTTAATGTTATTCCGATTCTGTGGAAATAATTAAGCTCTACAACTTCAATTACATATCCATGGATATAATCCGTTATAAGTGATCTTGGAGACAGCTGGGACATTCTTAAAAAATGTGTCAAATCCTGATAGCTGTAGTTGGTCTTTTCATAGTTGTGGCAGGTGAATAAACACATTTTGTTTCTGTTCTATAGTCACCAAGTTACTTTCTTCAATATATATATTTAATTTTCTCTAAAAAAACTTAACCAAACGTCTGTAATATTTTCTAGGTTTAAAAAATGAATTAAGACTCATTATGGAGCCAAAAATTTAACGATGTTATTTGAATATTGAATACATGAAGTGATACATGGGAAAACAGATAATCATGATCATTGTTATGGGTTGAATCTGATTATATTAGGCTAATTCAAATTGTGAGGTACAAGCATTTGTTCTTAAAACTCTGCTTATAAACTGGTCAACGCTTTGACATACTGAATATACAAAGATCAGGAAAATCACAGTTAAATATTCAGTTTTCTAAAATGTTTCCAGGTACACTTATTTTTGAACTTCGTTCTCGTTGATCTTTTAAAAGGTTTTATTTATGAAATAGTAAGCTTTAAAAAAAACAAGTAATAGTTCTGGTTTTATATTGAATCAACAAAAGATTGATAGTCCCTGAGACTGGTGAGACGTGTTTCATGTCAAAGCAGTTTTGTTTGTTGTTTTTTTGTCAGAAAATTTCTTTCCGAACCGGGGATAAGGATGGATTACAACGCGTTTTGGTGGGCTGGTTGTTGTAGCGGAGTGAAGTTCAACCAAAGTTGGCAATGACATCACACTCGTTCCAAAGTTCACGTCATTATTCACCTTTTGTGCCCTAAATTAGACTAAATCTATTTTCACATTTGAAACTTAATATTCTATTGCATGTATGCATATTTTCATTAAAATAATCTTCATTTACTTAAGTTTATTTTTTAATAAAGCCCTAAAGGTATTATTGCTGTTATTTTGATCAGGGGGGGGGGGCAGTGGCTAGGAATTTGTGGGGTTTAGGGGCCCAGNTAATTTCTCGATTAATCGGTAAAACATTTTATCGATTAATATTATTTTAATCGATAAAATAGTGATTAAAATTAAGAAAAGTAGTTTTTTTTACATTTCGATTTATTAATAAATAATTAATAAATATAAAATTTTTTGAACATAAAAACTACTCCATTTAAAAAACGGACTCTAAGAGTGTAAACTTTAAAATAAACTGTTTTATAAGGAAAATGATATTTTAAAAAGCAACATTGTTTTTAAGTAATTAACAAAAACAAAAATTAAATTCATTGACATTATTTTGAACTGCTTGTATATAAATATATCTGGTAACAAAGTTATATTTTTAAATTAAATTACATTTAATACTTAAGAAATAGGCATTTTTAAAATGCCTTAAGAGGGCACAAAACGTGAAGGAAAACAATATAATGGAAAAAGTGATTATGAAGTCTTAGTAAAAAAAACAACAACTTTTGAACCACTTGGGATAAAAAGATGATATTTATGTTTTTGTTAATCATCAAACAATTTCTATACAGCTGTATTACTTATATATTTTTTAAAATTAATTTGAAAATTTCATGTTAGTGCCTAAACTTTAATGCGCTGTTTAACTTAATTTTATTGCTATTTTTTAAATATAACTCATAAATCTTTATTTTTAGCTTAAAGAAAATTATCGATTAATTAATCGGTAATTTTTCAAAAGTTAACGATTAAATTTAATTGATAACAGCCCTAATATATATATATATACTACAGGCAAGTACCCGGCTTCGCACGGGTTTTAAATGAGGTTTTCTGTAGAAGCATACTATACTGTTTATTTGCATGAAGTAAAAGGGTACATTTATCTTAAAGCAGGTCAAAAATACATGTGGGAACACCAGCCCCACCCTGAATGAGAATTTTAAATCAATTTTTCTCCATTTTTGTTGGGAGAGTGTGCTCAATAACTTTTGAAAGTTTCATGTCTTTACGTATACGGTAAATTTTAGAATTAGAGATAAGACGGTTTTTAATATAAGAAAAAAACTACATTTGGGCCCCTAGCCC
>MUZC01000262.1:607496-634683 GCA_002072015.1 Radix auricularia
TCCTAAAATTTCATGCTTCTGCCTACTCGGAAAATAAGAGAATTAGTAATTTTCAATTTTATATACCTCAAATAACGGAGGGGGGGGGGAACGTTTTCGGGCCCCCGGCCTCCATGAGTGGGAATTTATGGAACGATTTTCATTATTGTCGGGACAGTATGCTCAAGAATTTCCAAAAGTTTATGGATTTTACGTACACGGTAAATTTGAGAATGAGTGATGAGTGAGTTTTATTATAAGAAAAAACTAAATTTGGGCCCCCAGTCCCCACTGAGTGGGAAGTTTAAAATTCTATTTTGCAAATTAGCGTTAGGAGAGTGTACTTAACAACTTCCCAAAGTTTCATTTTTCTACCTACACGGGAAATAGTCGAATAGGGGATTTTCAGTATTTATATAGCATATATTAGAAAAAAAAAGAACTACATTTGGGCCCCGGGCTCCCAGTAAGTGATAATTTAAATATTTTTTCACCTGTTACCACTACGTGGTTTGTACTGAACAATCTGCAGACGGTACTTGCTTCCACCTAATCAGAATTCTGATCTTTCGTGAGACGTGATTGTATTTTGTTGTCTACATTTTGTTAATATAGCCCGCTTAAGAAAAAGTACATTTGGGCCCCCGGCCCCACATAGGTGAGAATTTTATTTATTTATTTTTTTGCCATTATTGCCAGGAGAGTAATTTCCAAAAGTTTCATGTTTTTACGACACGGTACATTGGAGAATTAGTGATGAGTTTGTTTCATATATAAGAAAAAAACTACATTTGGGCCTCCGGCCCCCAAGGAGTGGGAAGTTTGAAATTCTTTTTAGCAAATTACCGTTAGGAGAGTGTACTTAACAACTTCCCAAACTTTCTTTCTTCTACCTACACGGGAAATAGAAGAATTAGTGATTTTCAATTTTTATATTGCTCATATAGGGAGAAAAAAAAACATTTGGGCCCCAGGACCCCAGAAAGGAATAATTTAAATATATTTTCGCCTGTTATAAATAAGTGAAATGTACTAAACAATTTCCTAAAATTGCATGCTTCTCCTACTCGGGAAATATGAGAATTAGTTATTTTCAATTTTATATTTCTCAAATAACGGGAGAAAAACGCTTTTGGACCCCCGGCCCCCATGACTGGGAATTAATGGAATGATTGCTATTATTGTCGTGAGAGTATGCTCAAGAATTTGCAAAAATTTTAATGATTTTACCTACACGGGAAATTTGAGAATTAGTGATGAGTGAGTTTTTAATATAAGAAAAAACTACATTTGGGCCCCCGGCCCCCATTGAGTGGGAAGTTTAAAATTCTTTTTTTTTTTTTGCAAATTAGCGTTAGGAGAGTGTACTTAACAACTTCCCAAAGTTTCATTCTTCTACCTACACGGGAAATAGTAGAATGGGTGATTTTCAGTATTTATATAGAGTATATAAGTAAATAAAACTACATTTGGGTCCCCGGCTCCCTCTGAGTGGGAATTTAAAATTTTTTTATCGCAAAATATCGTCGGAGTAGCGTACTTAACAATTTGCCAAAGTTTCATGCTTCTACCTATCCGTAAAACATGATAATTAGTGATTTTTAGTTTTTATATATGGTTCATATAAGGGAAAAAAACTAAATTTGGGCCCCCAGCCCCCAGAAAGAGGTAATTTAAATATACTTTTGCCTGTTACCATTGCAGAAGTGTACTCAACAATTTCCTAAAATTTCATGCTTCTGCCTCCTCGAGAAATAGAAAAATTGTTGATTTTCATTTTTTATATAGCTCAAATAAGGAAAAAAAGTTGTTGGGCCCCCCCGGCGCCCCTTGAGTGTGAATTTATGGAACGAAACCTATTTAAGAACCTTCCCCATATAAGTGTGTGTACGTTTACTAAATTTCACTTGACTGGGTTGTCTGGATCTTGAGTTATTAGGGAACAGACAGACAGACAGACANATATATATATATATATATATATATATATATATAAACAACTTGCAGTAAGTTGTCAATGGTTTACAATAATTCTTTGTTTAACATCGAAAAAACACAACAGCTTTTCAAAGCAAAACGACTTTGTACATTTAAGAAGTTTTAAAAATTCCGGAAATAGCGTTGTCGGAAAAGTAACACCCAGAGCTTTTTATTGCGATACATGATATGAGACAACTAGGGTATCGCTCGTCGAAAATGACGGAAGTTTTCAAAATAAATATATTTCAGCTGCAATCTATTTATGTTGAACAAATTTTCACCATAATAAAAAAAAAGAATGTAATAAATCTATAAAACTTTCTTTTATTTATTTATTTTTGTTTTATTCGGATGTTCGAAAATAATTATTTTTGGTGCGCTTCTTTCTAGCGTCACGGACATTGCTAATTATGTGTATTTATTGTTAACAATTGATAAAGGGAATTGAAAGATGTTTTAAACGGGGGAAAAGGAAACCCAGTTTGGTGAGTGACTTCAAGCTTAATTAAAAAAATAATAATAAATAAATAAATAAACTACCGAAAAAAAACAGATAGTGTCTACAAACTCTACGGTATTTATGAAAGAACGAAACTTTGTTTAGGTATACAAACATATTTCGATACCAAATTTGTTTTTAATGCGATTGAATATGTTTAGTAATATCGACCACTTCTTCGGCATTCTGTAACTGGGATGAGTAAATGCCATTCTTTCAAAGTTGCTATGGTGGACAGATATTTTATTTCGCTGGTAATTGAAAAAAAAAAAAAAAATCACGAAAGTAAAGGGGGGTGGGGGTGGCGTTCGCATTTACGAAGTGTAAGCATTCATCTTGACCTAATTTAATTTGTTCATAAAATAATTTTTTGTTAAGGATAGATAATGTTTTAATATGCGTGTTTGGTAATACAGCTAAATATTTCTTTTTAAAAACATTTTGTATTAGCACTTCTTCTAGCTCTTGTCTTCTTTATAGCTAACATTCCCCCCGCCCCTCAAACACACATACGTTCAAGAATGCCTGTGTTATGTATTATGAAAAACAGTGTTTAAATTATATGAAAGAAAACATCAAAAGTATATCTAGACTAAATATTTACAATTAAAAATTATCCAGTATGAGATGCACTAATAACCACAGAATCTAAATTACAAAATTGATTTTTAAACCACCAACTTGAAGGTCTGCGACGGTATTTCCGAAGCTTCGACTTGTAAATCTTCTGCTAAATTTAGAAACGCTTGTCTCGACGTCCTCTCAGCGTCCGTGACTCATAGGAATAACTGCCCACAATAATAACAGCTTGAAAAAAAAAGAGGGACGCTGCCTCTGGGCTGGGGCTAGGGAGGGGGATCCCCAGTGAATACCAGGTAAATGGGTGACTAACTTGGGGCTGAATCCAAGCGATACTTGATGTATGGATTCAAAACGGGATTTCAAAACATATAGATAGCCGAAGTGGGACGATAAAATTAATTGGGGTAGTCGCAGGGAATGAAGGGTGGAAAATTGTGAAAAATGTCAAAGCTTATCTGGTAAGTTGGATCCAGTTGGACTCAGCTAATGAATCGAAGGGAACCTACAGTGGTCTGGGTTCGATTTTTTACGGATATGTGATAGCGTTTACCGATTGGACGTTCAATCAACCTTGCGAGTGTGACCGTGACCCAAGGACTGATGGGATAATAAAGTGGGATGCTACAAAAAAAACTAGCACCAGTGCTAAGTGGTGCGATAGCACAGTAATAAGTTTATAAATAAGATTTTTCAAATGTATTCCTTCGACCAAAGGATAATGACCCTCTACCCTCTACGTATGTGTGTGTGTATGTGTGAGAGTGGCAGGAGAAGTCATCTGCGAAAATCCCACGAGGCACTATTTTTAGCTACGTCGTTGCCTTAACGCTTGGTTTTTATTTCAAGTAATAGCTTTCATTAGCCCAACATTTTAAAATATTCTTACTAAATAGATAAATCAAAATAATTAATGAATAATTAATTATAGGTGTGAATATGTTGGCTTAAAGTCACACAATATTTATACCTGGTAACTATTAAATAACTTGGACCAGGGATCAGTATACATTTTGGGGGAAATTTAAAACGTTCTCCTTTGGCTTTCCCCAATCGCTTACAACGTTATTGTTTTTCTTAACTTGTTTTCAAAGCATATAAGACGCATATTGACAATACGAATGTGTATTCTATGGCATAGTCGGATTAAAATCATTTAATTCAATTCAGACTCAAATAAAATATCACGCCCTAAAAATAACAATTTTTTTTTTTTAAATGACTGTCTTTTTCACGTCAAACACAAACATGTATGAATCTAATGATTTCCAACTAAAACATATTTTGCATTTTACATGTGCATTCATCGATAATGCTGACGAGAGATAATCACCTTTTAGAGACAGATATTAAACTTACCAACACAAATTTAATAAAACTGTGGCAGCTTAAATTAATTAATGAGCAAGACCATCCAAATACTGTTAAGTAAACAAAAAACACTCTCAACAACTGAATGTATTCAAGAAAAAAAAGTTCAATGTCAATTGAATTTTTGTTCTATCTATTTCCCTGGAAGGAAAATCAAAATACACCTCTCCATAAAGTTTGTGCGGAAAATCCGTTTCTTTCTTTTTTTTTTTTTTCATTTTATTCAAGATTAATTTATTAACTCTTTCAATACAAAACTTTTATTTTAAAATTTGTTTTCTATTTCCAACCTCCCACCTCAGCCCACCAAAAAAATAAATCAATCAATCAAAATGTAATTCTTTAAAAATAGATTCCAAAGTTGATCAGTGAGAGTTCTATATTCTTTTTATTATATAACGATATCATTATGAAAGAATGTAGGAATAATTTTTAAAATGTGCCAAAGCATTACAAAAAGAGGCTTGAATTTCTTTATTCTGTGGAGCAGGGGTCTCCAAATTACGACCCTTGGGCCAGATGCAGCCCCCGAGGCTTTCTCATGCAGCCTCTAGAGACCTTTAAATCTTAAAAATAAAAGATACTACTGTTTCGTATAGTTTTCAAAAAACTGTGAGTAGTCGGCCCCCAAGCTGCTGTTTGACATTTAATGTGGCCCTCCGGCAGAAAAGTTTGGAGACCACTGATGTAGAGGGAATGGACTCCTCATTCCCCTCAATAACTGAGTGATACTGGAACTTGTAATCAAATAAGAAATTTATACTAATAACTAGAACTGGTACTGATTTTAAAAAAAATTGTTATCTTAATAAAAAAAGATTGGGAAAAAATGTAATGGATTAATTTTGATTATTTATATTTTTATAACGTTTATATACATGTACTGTAGATCCCGTTAAGTCGCTATTCATTTTTTGGCGAAATAAGAAGCAGTAATTCCATGGCTCCCAGATTTTGTAACGTAACACAGCAGATTCGTTCTGCTATCCATGAAACAAGGGGGAAAAACTTTTTGTTTACGTTGCATGTCTAAATAAATAATATTACGAGGGCAAAGTAGGTAAGTAACAAAAATTAGACATTTTTAATAAATTGGAAAAAAATATTTAAAATACTTGCTTAAATTTTAATTAAATTTTAATCGATCAATTTATTTTAATTGATTAAATTTTTAACAATTAATCTATTAATTAATCTTTAATTTCCGCAGCCCCACTAATAACCTCATGACCGTGTTTCTGAAAAGAGACCATAGCTGTAACGTAGTAGCAGTGTGGTGAACCTTACTTACTTCCTTAATCATGCAAGTCCGTTTTCCAAATATTGTAAGATAGGCTAACAATTCTGAGTTGTGATCTTAACTAAAAGCCCCATAAACTCTATGGTTAACTTTTTCTCTTGTGGATTTGTACTCCCTAAACCAGAAGAATTAACTCACCTTGTAAAGCAATCCACAGTACAAGAAAGCCCTGCAGGAAACAAGGAACGATGACGTCACCTATAGTAACCATATTGAGGCCGGTCAGTCCTTTCATCCTGGTAGTCCTTTAATCCATGGTTTCAATGGGAGCTTGAACATCTGCTATGAAAAAAAAAAAAAAAAAAAAAAAAACACATGAATATCAATGGAATAATAAAGGTGCGGTGGGAGGGGAGAAAAGAAAGGGAGGGAAAGAGGGATGTTGCCCGTGACATGTACTGATAAAATATAGATAATTAAAACCTATAAATTGTTCTAAACTTTCAGCTCCTGAGTATGGATAAAACAGATTTTCGTGATGCGCGAAGCTGGATAGACAGGCACGTTTGAATTTTTTAAAATTTTCTTGCCCCTTTGTAAATTCTAATGATACCATATATCTTTTGCCCAAGCAAAATAATAATATTTGTCCGGGTGTATTTACGTGTTATTTGTCGTAAGCCCTGCTCTTGTCATGGTGTCCTTTCCAGCCAAAGGAACTTTTCAAGGGAAATGACTCATATTACTTTTTAACTCCCCTTGACATAATATGCGCCACGCTGTTGCTGTTTATGTCCGTTTTTTTTTTTTTTAAAGATAAACAATATTTTCATGTATAGATAAACCAAAGAAGCCTACAAAATCTGGCCCAATCTGATCTGGCCACTAGCTTGAAGTTATTTCAAATAATGTTATCATTTGATATGTAAACATTCAAAATGAATTCAAGCTTTAAAAAAATAGATTCCATATTGATATTGAAATGAAAGCGCTAAACGATCTCTGATATCACTGAGAGGACATGTTGTTGATGGCACGAAGACTCTTTGGCATTATCTCTCTAATGATATTATCTTTCAGCGGCTAGGAGATGTTGCTCTGGCCTTCTGCGCATTTCCTCCGGTAAATAAATATGTTCCAACAAAAAATAAAATGTGGATATTTTTACTAAGTTTTCTGATAATCGAAATGTTTTTAGGGGGTGGGCTGATGGGTGGCTTTTATATAGAGGATGTTAATTGGCACATATAAGAGGTGAGGTTTTTAATTGGCACATATAAGAGGTGAGGTTTTTAATTGGCACATATGAGAGGTGAGGTTATTAATACGCACATATAAGAGGTGAGGTTGTTAATTGGCACATATGAGAGGTGAGGTTGTTAATTGGCACATATGAGAGGTGAGGTTGTTAATTGGCACATATGAGAGGTGAGGTTGTTAATTGGCACATATGAGAGGTGAGGTTGTTAATTGGCACATATGAAAGGTGATGTTGTTAATTGGCACATATGAGAGGTGAGGTTGTTAATTGGCACATATAAGAGGTGAGGTTGTTAATTGGCACATATGAGAGGTGAGGTTGTTAATTGGCACATATGAGAGGTGAGGTTGTTAATTGGCACATATGAGAGGTGAGGTTGTTAATTAGCACATATGAGAGGTGAGGTTGTTAATTGGCACATATGAAAGGTGAGGTTGTTAATTGGCACATATGAGAGGTGAGGTTGTTAATTGGCACATATGATAGGTGAGGTTGTTAATTGGCACATATGAAAGGTGAGGTTGTTAATTGGCACATATGAGAGGTGAGGTTGTTAATTGGCACATATGAGAGGTGAGGTTGTTAATTGGCACATATGAGAGGTGATGTTTATGGTTTATTATCATTCCCACTGCCAATGACTTTCTTTATTACTTTCTCCTTCACTCTCAACCTCCTTCCTCTTTCTCCTTCTTCTTTCTCTAATTCTCTCTCCCCTCTCTTATCTTCTCCCAACTCCCTCTCTTTCTCTTCATCACCTTACCATTTAAAACGTTTACATTACGCCGGGCAGTATTACTATCTCTAACCCTCGTGGATCGTTTCAGTTATATCGTTAGGCATGTCGGAGCAGCTAAAGAAAGCATTTGAAGATTTTGCTGAATCTTTTCAGTAGGCTTTATGCGTATTGTTGATGTTAAGAATTAATATGGAGTGAACAGGAAGACCAAAAGGCAAGCCATCACATTCATCCCTGCGGCACATTAAGATGTACCAACCAGGAAAGGGCAGTAAATGGCTGTGTCGCACAAAAAGCACTATTAATGGCATTTACACAATCAACAAGGATACACTCTTTCAGTCAGTTCTTGAAGTATTAAAAAAAAAAAACACCACCACAAGGCTTGGCCCTAGAGTGGGGCTAAAAATAAAAACAAAGGGACACAACTCCATCTCATTTGTTTTTGGTTTTTTTATGAATGAGGAAAAAAAGACAAGGGCGCCTCTTGTGTTAAAAGGGGGGAGGGGGATCAGCTCGCTGGGAGGGAAATGTTGGGGTTAGAGGAGACAATGGTCACATTTTTTATTCACCTACATACAATAAAAATAATGATTTCTGTTCCTTTTAGTAACAGTAATGGTCTTTTTATGCCTATAGTAAAACCGAGAAATACAAATGTATAAATTAAACTGATGCAAGTCATAAGATTTATTTCCTGTCACTTATATTTATATGTCTCATTAAAAAAATTACAATTATGAATTTCACTAAATAATTTATAATTACCGTATTTTTTTCAAATACTTTATTTTTAAATGTGCTTCTTTCAGGAAGGCGGATTGGGTGTTAACATAGACACTTTCAACTAGAGTAAATTCAGTTCAAATAATATTTTCATAAATTAAAGTACTCCTACTATTAAAGCCACTGTGACCAAATAATAGTAGTAGTCGTAGTAGCGGTAGACATCACGTCGTCGTAGCAGCAGTAGTAGTAGTAATTTTAGCAGTAGTAGTAGCAGTAGTAGTAGCAGTAGTAGTAATAGGAGTAGTAATAGCAGTAGAGTAGTAGTAGTAGTAGTGAAAGAAGTAGTAGTAGTAGTAGTAGCAGAAGTAGTAGTAGTGGTAGTGGTAGTAGTCGTAGTGGTAGTAGTAGTGGTAGTAGCAGTAGTAGTAGCAGTAGTAGTTACCAGTAGTAGTAGCAGTAGTAGTTGTAGTAGTGGTAGTAGTCGTAGTGGTAGTAGAGGTGGTAGTAGCAGTAGTAGGATCAGAAGAAAAAGCAGACGGAGCACACAAGATAATCAAAATTTAACAAAACTTCATACTTTCAGACATACACTTAATACACTAACCTATTCTGCTTAATAATCTACATTATTACATACCTTCAATTCGCCCAAAACTCGAATGCATGTTTTGTATCGCATGCCCGATGAAATGTGAGCTTTCATGAAAATGTTGATTTCTTTCTTTGAATGTATAGATACGATAACTGTATACTGAGGTCGCCATTCGATTTGGTTGAAACAGCTGTCAAATACTCAGTGCTGATTGTGCGTTGGTGGGGGATGGTTTTGTATTATTTATTGATTTGGTTATGTTGCTTTTAATAACAAATGTTACACTATTAGAAAACGATAACGGGGGGGGGGGGGGGGGGGGGGGGCGCAGTAACATTTACTGGTGGTTGGGTTTATACCAGAGGTCCGTGGACCACTAGTCAAAAGGATGAAAGTTTACTTCTTAAATTAAAAACACGAAAAGGTACAGAAATGTTGCAAGTTTTTTTAATACATGTACATTGATTAAATTTAGTCACTCAATGGCGATAGCTTTGCGCCGAAAATAATGTTTTGGTTCTAAGTTTAGTTTTAGCTACACCGGAAATTACATGACGTCGCACTAGGACTTTTGTTGTTATATTGACATATCTCTCTCTCTCTCTCTCTCTCTCTCTATATATATATATATATAATTCTCCTCATGGCTCAACCATGCCGGACACCAAGCTGTCTAACCCAACCGACCAATCAGCTGGCAAGAAAAGGTAGTGCAGAGGGGTGGGGGTCATCGAGACCAAAAATGCGTTCCATTGAGGTCAATTGCTTTGTTCTTTCAGAACAACAGAATAGCATGCATATCGTAGTGTAGTGGTTATTACATTCGCCTAACACGCGGAAGGACGTAGGTTCAAGCCCCAGCTAAGACATTACTTTTTTTTTTAATTTTTAAAAATGTTTGTGTTTGTGCCCGTTCGTTTCCCACTTTCTTTTTGAGTGGTCCTTGAATCTCAAAAGGTTGAGAACCACTTGTTTAAAAAACACGGGATTCAGTTTGGATTGTATGTTGCTGAAGATGGGAGTTATAGGTTGTGTGGTCATTAAAACAACATTCGGGACGTTATTTTCTCACAACTCACAACCCCGAGCTAAGATGTGGAATGGTGAGAGAGTTAATATAGACAAGAGACAGAAGGCGTTAGTAAAGATGTTGGTTTTTTTGGGACGGACCACCCACGGCGCACCCATCCAACGCCAGCGACCCTTCCTCCCCTTCTCAATTAATCGTCACACTCCCGTCATTGACCTTTACCCCGGCCCCTTCACAACAAAACACGTCGTACAATTAACGTATACTGTATACTCACGCTTGTGTTTTTTGGTTTGCTAGAGGTAACATATTAAATATATACTGGTATATCGATGACCAACTGAAATTTGACTTAGAACTTCCCTCTAGCAAATTGTTTCAATCAATTAGGCTACTTAAAGTAAAGGAGACTTGACAATGATAGCTATCTTTACAACATTTCTATTGCTTATTTTCCTCCTTCTCTCTCTCTCTCTCTCTCTCTCTCTCTCTCTCTCTCTCTCTCTCTCACTCACTCTCTGTCTTTTTTCTTTCTCTATTTTCTTTTACTCACTCTCACACACCCTCATTTTCTTACACCTTAACTATATATTCCTCTTTCTCTCTCACTTATTCTTTGTCTTTCTTTTTATATCTATCTCCATCTTTCTTACCCGATTTCTATCTCTGCATTTCTCTATTTTTCTTTATTTCTTCTTTCCCTATTATTCGCCCTTTTTCTGTCCTCTTTCTCAGTAGTCGATGAGTCATATTTACGCGAAAAGATTTACCATTTATAAATTACAAAACACAACACATTTGATACACGAAAGGAACCTACAACATCGTAAAAGGGTTGAAGCACGGAGGAGTAGGCTAACAATTTTTATTTTATTCTAAAATATGATACTGAAGATGATGTGAGGTGGGGAGAGTTTAAAGTGGTTTCAGGCTTGCGATTTGCGATGCTATGCGGAGAACTTTTTTTTTCCTTACAAAACTCTGGAAAAATTAAATACTATCGAGAAAAAAGGTGTATGTACTTGGGGGGGGGGGTCAGTGGCGGCGTTAGGTAAGCGCGGGGCCTAGTGCCAGCAATGACCCCGCGGGGCCATAGTACTAGTAAAGATCGCTAAGCACCAGTATGCTATGGTATTTAAAAAATATGAAATATCTTGATTATTGTGTAATTTTAACACCGCTACGGAATTTGACCTTCAAAAAGGATTACAAGAGTGCCTCTTTCGTTTCTTTACAATCGTTTCCAGCATACGTTCTACCATCCACTCTTTGGTTCTATATGTATAGGCTATTAACCAGGACGAGACATGTTCAGGACCGAAACGCGGGGCCTACCTAAGCGCGGGGCCTGGGGCAGTCGCCCCAGTTGCCACCCCCAAACGCCGCTCCTGGGGGGGGGGGGGTTACTTAAAAACAGACCATTTCTTGGTAATTAAACATGGTCACACTGAGTGGATCAGCTTCTCAAACATTTGCCTTTACGTAAAATTTATCATGGCATAAACAAATATTTAAGAAATAATATAAAACAATTTCTGTAGTCTATTATTCGACTGGCAGTAGTCTATTATTCGACTGACAGTAGTCTATTATTCGACTGGCAGTAGTCTATTATTCGACTGGCAGTAGTCTATTATTCGACTGGCAGTAGTCTATTATTTGACTGGCAGTAGTCTATTATTCGACTGGCAGTAGTCTATTAACTGACTGGCAGTAGTCTATTAACTGACTGGCAGTAGTATATTAACTGAGTGGCAGTAGTCTATTATTCGACTGGCAGTAGTCTATTATTCGACTGGCAGTAGTCTATTATTCGACTGGCAGTAGTCTATTATTCGACTGGCATTAGTCTATTATTCGACTGGCAGTAGTCTATTAACTGAGTGGCAGTAGTCTATTATTCGACTGGCAGTAGTCTATTAACTGAGTGGCAGTAGTCTATTATTCGACTGGCAGTAGTCTATTATTTGACTGGCAGTAGTATATTATTTGACTGGCAGTAGTATATTATTCGACTGGCAGTAGTCTATTATTAGACTGGCAGTAGTCTATTATTCGACTGACAGTAGTCTATTATTCGACTGACAGTAGTCTATTATTCGACTGGCAGTAGTCTATTAACTGAGTGGCAGTAGTCTATTATTCGACTGGCAGTAGTCTATTATTCGACTGACAGTAGTCTATTATTTGACTGGCAATAGTCTATTATTCGACTGGCAGTAGTCTATTATTCGACTGGCAGTAGTCTATTATTTGACTGGCAGTAGTCTATTATTTGACTGGCAGTAGTCTATTATTTGACTGACAGTAGTCTATTAACTGAGTGGCAGTAGTCTATTATTCGACAGGCAGAGGATTTAATGGAAGAAAATAAATTATTAAGGATACCTGTGTAAATCACTAGATGAAGTGTAATAAATGTTATTTTAAAAATAATAATTTTTTTAAAAATAAATAATATATAATTAAATAAAAAAGTGTATTGACATACCTTGCACATTACGCATTGGGGTGCATTAAAAATTCAGGACTGGGTACTAATGGTGGGATAACACCCTGATACGGCCACTTAGTTCAGTACATGGCATTTCGGGTTCTGTTCTTTTATTCTAATTAGTTTATAGCACTTCTCAGGGCAGGATAATGCCCTCTTTTTTTTAAAAAAAAAAGAGAACATAATAAACACACAGACGTGCATTACTTTGGCTCATGGGGCCATTTAATGAAGAAGGCAGTGTCCAGGTCAAACTGGTAACAAGAAGAGCACTGCTACAGAATTCCTTAAGCAAACATGTAAAAGCCACAACACAGCAAAATTATTATTGCGCTAAACCTTAAACCTATACCTAACCCGAATATTAAGCCTAATCTAAACGTAAAGCCAACTCCTAACCTAAATAGCAACCCTGACCCTTCCTGGCCTCAAATTCAAAACAAAAACAAAAACCAATATAAACCTTAAAGAAAGGACTTCTTAATTCTTAACTATCGTTTTGCTGCTGTCATACAGTAACGTCCACAGGCCGAGAGAGAGAGAGAGAGAGAGAGAGAGAGAGAAGAGAGAACCTTAATTTACTGTCTAATGCAAGCAAAAACTTGGGCAAGGGCATATGCCTAGGCTTATGGTTATGGAGAGGAAGAAGAAAAAATCAAACGCATCTGATGATGTCAATGACAACTAGCGAGAGGTCCGATCGATAACACAAACGATCTATAAATGATCATTGATCAACAAGTGGTCTAATTTTCTCTTGCTCTCTCTCTCTCTCTCTCTCTCTCTCTCTCAAGAGAATGGTTATATTTAGGGCCTAAATATATTTGGTATCCTGAAGCTGTGACCAACATTTCACAAATTTGCAAAAGTGTTCACTCTGTGTTAGTGTTGCAACCACTGGACCCCAGCTCACAAAGGAAAGTCAATAACATACGCCGACTATACACTACTCAATGTGTACAGTACGGCTGAGAACGCATCGAGTGAACTACACACCACTACCACATCAACAACCAACATCAAACGACCTCCACCACGGATAGCAACCACCAATCTGGACGAAAACAACAAAGCCTCTTCAATTTTCATCATATTATATTCAATTTAAACGACGTTTTGATTTGACCCTTGTGGCTCGTCACAAACAATATGCTGAAATTTTTAACAATTTTTTTTTATGACTAGTGAAACTACATTCAACTAGTTTAAAAGACGATAACATTAAGTTGTTGTTTTTCTTTAAATAAAAATAATAACAATAATCAATAATAATAACTCACATGCAATTATTCGCATATCTTCGAATTCCCGTCCACCATTCACATTAAACACGTGTGTTCGCGAGGCTTGCATAGTTTCATCTTTCTATCTCAACGTAACGTGTTTTGCCCCTAACCACCCGCATCCCCCCAGTGCCCCCCTCCCTCCAGCCTCCGACCCTTCATCCCCCACACACACTACTATTTACTCTTACACACACTCTCCCCACTGGTCCAGTTGGCTTGTCTGGCACTGTTTTGCCACGCACATGAGGGCCAGTAGGGGAGGAGGGGGAGTGAGGGAGAGACAGACTTTGAGAGAGCATTCTTCCACTCCGTTATTGTTGGCGAAATTTTGTATGGTGCTCGGTGATGATCACATTAAACTTTCTTACGTTTTCAAAATAGTTCTGATGGTGACAGGGCCAGCGGCGTAGGAAGTGGGGGGGGGGGATAAATAGGGTGGCCCTTCGATATGCCATCAATCAACAGGGTGTGTCATTTCTCAGAGGAGTAAACGGTTATACATCATTACGCAGTGTTAATATTTTTAGATTAGCTTTTAGAAAAGCTTTAGTCTTTAGTTTTCAGCATAAGTATAGATATGAAAATTGGTTAGCAATTTTTTTTATTTCAATACACTTATCAACAAGCTTTTGTCTTGGTCAAGTCCTCTAAACTGCACCAGCATAGAAATATCGCTAAGTTGATTTCAAATAGAACTAAATATCTGTTACAATAAGAATAAGTCACAGCAGCATGCTGAGCCAGTCTTAGCAACTGCGGTGCCCGGTGCCCTATGCCGCTTAGTATGCGAAACGGATTGCGCGGTGCTCAGATTGGATAGGGATAAGGAATTAATAAGGATAATAAGTGAAATGAAGATATGCGAGGCCTGTGAAAGCCGCATAGCTGGTAGTTGCCTAAAACTGGCCTTGGCAGCATACTAAGATGCTAGATTGATATCATAAATGAAATTGGTCCCAACCATTGGTCCCTTTTAGCTACGCGGCTGCGCAGCTGCACAGGTAATTGACAGGCGCCGCGCAGCAGTTTAGAATTAACGCGCATCCATTTTTAAAAAAAAATATTGCACCAAAGATGGATTATGTGCAGTTTTTGCACTCGAGATTTTTTAATTTGCATACGGACCAACTAACCACAGATGGTCCAACTGAATAACCCAGGATGGTCCATAGTCCTTTTAAAATATTTTCGCCGTGAAAATAGAAACCCGATTGCCTGTATTTTTACAGCTATAATCTTTTCTCGATCAGTTGGCACTATGGCACTGGTGGTCACTATATATTAAAATTCATCGTTTCAACATTAAAATATACTTAACGTAAACACTTTCCCTTGAATATAAAAACAAATTTTATTTTTAAAACATTATAACAATAAGGAGTTGTAAGCAGTGGCGGATTTAGCTAAAGGGCAGGGGGGGCGGGTTGCCCCCCCCCCCCGCGCTCCAGTTGGGTCTAAAATGGCGCCCCCCTGAGACGCCCTCATGAACACTAAAAAGGCGTAACCAGAGAAAAAAAAAGAATGCTAAACACGAAAAATTTAAGTAATAATAAACTGCAATACGACAATATTGGCTTGCTAAATATCGTATTTCAAAACTGTAATATCTGGTTTGGTCAGTCAGGATCGTCGCTAAGTGGATAAGAATAGAGAAATATTGAAACAAATGATAAACGTGACGTTTTTCTTGATTTTTAGCAAAACAAGGTTTGCTATTCAGAGTACACAGAGAAAATTCTTGCTTTAGACTTTAGTGATGTTAGTTGCAGAAATACTTGAAATATTTGTTAAATCACAAGTTTATTAGCCAACTGATTCCACTTTGGACAGTCATCTAGAGTTTAAAAGAAAAATGAAATTTATTTAAATCATGATGAGCAGATTGATTTAATTCAATCATTTGCATCTGAATTATCGGCAGTAATTGATAATGAACATGTATTTTCTGTAATTATCGATTAGACGGACCATTGATATATTTGAAATTGATAAGATGTCATTTTACGTTCAGTTTCAAAATCAAGACATGTTGTGGAACTACATATTACAAAAGCGAGACATTGATATCACAATCTGAGGAGGAAGGCATATGTTGGCTCATCTGTGATGTCTTGAACTAAGAGTGGCCTTTAAACCTTCATACAACCTTCATTGTTGTACTCATGTTTTGAATTTGGTCATTATCGAAGCAATGTCTGTAAACAATGATGTATTCAGTTGTTTTTGACACAGCTGAAAGGTTGTATGTATTCTTTACAACGTCTACATACTCTTTTAAAAAATCGAAAATCTCAATATGAATCAACAGTAGATACTCTGAAATGACTTTTTGATACAAGATGGGCAAGCCATAGGCCGTAAGCATGCAGTTGATGCAGTTATTGGATCATTCTCTGCTATTCTAGCCATTCTAGAAGATATAATATCAAGGCCATCGATATAACATAAAGGAAGTGTCAGAGCAGAAGCAATGGGACTATCTGCTTTAATAACAAAATATTCTTTTGTTTTTTCTGATGCTATTTGTACAAAATTTGGTTGATATTTTCATGTTATCAAACCTCTTGCAGCTCAAGAGTATTGACATTGAAATTACAAAACGATTGATCGATGTTGGAAGAAATAAGTTTGTTGAAATGAGAAGCGATCAAGCTTTTTAAAATTCTGAAAGTAGATGTTTAATAATTTATTAACGAAAATTGTTCCAAACTAGATGTTAAAAACCAAATTTAAAGAAACGCGAATTGCAGAAAATAAAAATATGGCAGGCGAACTTTGTAGAGATAAAAGGGCTAATGATCCAACTAACAGTTTTAAATCTGAAACGTACTTCACTATCTTGGATACACTACTAAAATAAATAGATGATCGATTTAATGACTTTAGGGGCACAGCTATTTATTTCTATTGTATTGATCCATCACAAATGTTAGAAGAAAATAATATATAGATCCTCTTCGAAGTTTATGCAAAATTTACAAACACATTAACCTAGAAAAAGCATTCTTGAATATTATACCTTTAAAAATGTGCATGCATCACAACGTTCATTACTATCTAGTGAGCTACAACTTAAAGAGTTTCTACCATTCTTGATTGAAAAATAAATGGCATCGGGTCTCTCTTGTTTGTCAATATTCTATAAACATTTACTTGAATCTTCCTGTTAGCAATGATTGAAAATCATCAAACATTATTTGCGCTCAACAATGACAAACGAACGTCTGTCTGGATTGGCATTAATTTCAAATGAACGTGATCTAGGTGAGAACGTTGACTTTGAATCAACGATAAATCGTTTCGCTCCACGTAGAAAGGAATTTAAATATGGCTCAGGGCTCTATATAAATTCGCATAAACTAAGTTTCTTTGTTAGATAAATAAATATACTACTGAAATAAATATACGTTACTATTTTGAAAACATATCTGTTTATATTGTTTCTTCTGTTTGACTTGTTTGTTAATTTGGAAATTTTACTAAATTAGTAGGCTAATAATTAGTATTGAAAACGGCTGCGGATATTAACGATTAATTTCTCGACTAATCCTTAAAAATTTTAAGGATTAAATTATTTTTAACCATTAATCGACCCATCACTTAAAAATAATTTGAAGTNAAAAATGCGGCTGATAAATAATTTCCTGAAGATTACACGAACATTTTGGTAATGGCAGTAATGGAGTTTGACTCTGAAACAGAAATGACGACAGCTCTTCTGATGAATTACTGCGTTACAAAATGGAGATGGAAGTTCTTGAATCCATTAATCCTGTACAATGGTGGAAAATTAATGAACACCGATATCCGATAAGGTCATTCCTTGCCAAGACCGTTTTGAGCATACCAGTTTAAGTTTTCTCAGTTCCATGTGAATGATTATTCAGCTCGGCTGGTTATATTGTCAATAAGATCCGCTCATCACTTGAACCAATTAATGTCAACACACTTGTCTTTTTGCGTAGCTGGTGAAAAGTAGATATATAAAGGAGACATGCCAGTGTTATTTAGATTTTCAACAAGAACGTGAAATGAGTGTTACTTAAGACATCATAAATTAAAATTTTTGGCTTTAATCGAAATTAACGATTAATTAATCGTTAATTTTTCAAAAGTTAAAATTAAATTTAAAATAATCGTTAACAGCCCTAGTATTTACACAATGCTCTGATATTAGTAAAATTTTGCGGCGCCCCCTAAAATTCTCCTGGCCCCCCCACGCAGACAAAGCTAAATCCGCCACTGGTTGTAAGTACCTGAAAAAATAAGTTTAAAACGAAGCTAATTGGAATGAAAATTCTTGTTGGATATAGTGAGTGACACTCATTAACTAAGAAAGATTCTCTGGATTAAATGGCCTAACAAAATCTTCGGCCTTGAATTGTGGCAGCAAACACGGCTAAAGCCGATAGAGTGTGTCCAGAGGCTTCCAGCAAACCAAGGCAAGCCCTGGATTAAACCATCTGTGGAAGCGGAAAAAAAGGTCGTCCAAGAAACACTTTGTGCCATGGGGTGAAGACAGACCTCAAGAGACTTGGCCGTACCTGCAAGATGCTGAAGAGGCTGACCCAGGATGAGTTTGCCTGGAGGCCTGAAAGGATTGCTCACGTCGACGATATTGACTGCTGCTCCTCGAAGACGAGAAGGCCCCCAAAAAATGTTTTTAAATGCGAAGAAAACGAAGACGCCTTGTTCTGTCATACGCCGGATAAGATTTTTTTTTAAAGCATGAGGTTCCAGTTACTTCTGTTAAAACAGCAAGCAAACTTACAATTTAAACATCTACCTAAAAAAATACTGAGATGTCCCAGGATCAACTGCTTCTTCATTTTTGCTAAAACCGTGTCGATTCCCGATATCTAAGGGTGTGTTTTTTTTATATTCACTGCGCTGAAATATCTATAATCTATGTATAATAATAAAAGAAAGTTGTCTCGATAGCGATTGGTCCCTCAAACTCTTACTTACAGACTCCTACAGCCTATCACTAGCGGAGAAATATAGAGTAAATTACCACTTTGCAAACGCTTTACGCTAAAATTAGCACGACTTCTTGCTTTCAAGGCTTAGTTTCTAAACCACTCGACATGGAGTAAAAATGAAAGCACCTACATGTAGTATGACCACAAGACTACTATAATGTGAAAGCATTTTTTTTAATACTACGCGAGGTTAGAGTGTAAAAGCAATATTAGCTGACCCAGTAAGCTACCGCCTGAGAAACACTTTTTTGCGTATTTTTTTTCAAAGGAAACACTTTGACCTCATAGGAAACACATAACCAAAATCACCAAATAATCATTTTTTAATTAAGGGAGTCTAACAAAATAACACTGGAGATTGTCAGGTTTCGTTGTCTAGGGTTCTGGTCCAAGGCTCACACACCAACTGTTGTACAGTAATTGAACTCAAGTCCCTTTTTACAGCAATCTTTATTTACATGAGTCCCCACATGTCACCTATGTACAACTCTCCGTGTCTCTTAATTACAACATAGGCCCGCCGTACAGTCCAGCCGGCCAACACGGCAACCCTAAAGCTCGGGTACTCCTCGTGTTCACCGTCACCCGGCGACTTGTCTCCGTACCTCTCCTACAGCCGAGACACACCCGAGTTATATACCGTGGGCCTGGACAGACCTTGCATGGACTGCTCCACGCACCCCACGTGAATCTCGTTCACAAACATCACAACATGAGCTTGTAACCGGGCAAAATACAACTTTCACAAACAGTGATTCTCATATCCCTGACAGAGATGTCAATAATAATGCAAAAACTTTTATTAAAGAAATTAGAGCCCAAATAACTTAGTTCTGTATGATATGTACATTTAAATAAAGGCACACAGAACCAAAGAACAACATAGTAGACTGACAATATCAGTATAAGCTTTTTTTTTACAACATAAACTTTAGGTAGATAAAATACTTTTAGAAATAAAATAACATAACATAAAATATAACATAGTCTACAGTCACTGGTCAGGGCAGCAAGCAGTGCAAACAAAAGTGTCCTGTTTTAAGGATGCACAATTTTTCGTGCACTGTGCATGCCACCAGCCATCACACACATCACATTGGACCCAAACCTCTGCCCCTCCCCCTTTTTTGCACCATTGACACATTCCTGCCAACAAGTGATCCTCTTCTATATTAAAAATATTGTCTGCAGCGATGTCAAGTTCTACTTTTTTAAATTAACTGTGCGTTCAGATTACTATTACTGCATACATTTTTACTTTCTTGGACTCCACTATTTTCCTTTTTTTATCTTCTCTTCTTCTCTGTTGCGTCTTTTTTCTTCCCTTTCTTGCTCTCTTTTCCTTTTTGTAGCCTTTTTTTTGTGCGTCCTTTCTCTTTTTGCTTTCTTCCCTCTCGATCTTTCTTTTCAGTTTATTTTTTTCTATTTCTACTTTGTCTGCTATTTTCTTTTTCAATGCTTCTCTAAACTTTTCTCCACTGACCAAGTTTGGCATGGTTGGAGCATTTACTGTTTTCTTCTTGTTTTTATTCCTTGTAACAAAAAGCTGGCAGCTTTAAAATGTCATCTACTGTCAAGTTAGCTTTGACTGTGCAATTTTGAGGTTTTTCTACTGCTGCACTGCACGTTTCTATTAGCCCCACAGCTAAGGCTTGAAACTTAATAAATTTATTTTCTTCCTCTATGCTAATTTGACCTTCTCTTCAGGCGTGAGTAGGGTCTTTGCATAGGCTATGACAGGTCGCTTGCCTGTCAATTTGTGGTAAAGAGTGGCAAGTGGAATGCCAAAGTCCTTAAAAGCATTTCTAATAGAGAGCCGCTTTTCCCTAATACTAGCCAATGCCGCATTGATTACATCTGGGCTTTGTTTTGTTCTTAGGCTAGACATTGCTTTAAATCTGAAATATAATTATATTCGATTTAATTTTCATCCTAATAAAAACTTAGGAGTCTAGATATGGACTAGACTTAGATATTTACCTTAATTTTCCTACATGAAAAAGTGTTTGCCCCAAAGTAATATTCTAAAATAAAACAAGTATACTTCAACGTTAACATGCCCTCAAAACAAACCTTACTATTTTCAAATAACTCTAGAGGCCAAGAGTTAGTCCCATATCTATTTTTTTTTTTTTTTGCAGAAATAAAAGCGTTTCGTACGAAGTAAAAACACACGTTAAGCTTACATCGTCGTAAACACCACTTTAAAAAGAACATTACTATTAAAAAGCATTGCAAAGTTTAACAGAATGGTTACTGACCTATTAGTAAGTGATTATGCAATCCCAAAAAGAGAGTTTTCCAAATCAAACAGGAAAAGTAGTCTTAACCCGGAAATCACCATCGTTCTTCCTAGGGAAGTTGACAGCATACAAGGCGCAAGGTTCAAGATGTTGACACAAATTTACTCACAAAATAGTATTTCCCGGAAAACGAAACGATGAAATTATATTGAAAAATGGACTATTTCGACTTATGCATGTTCGTTTTTGTGTTAGACAAGCAAATAAACATACAGAGAACGCTTAATGAAATAGTGTTTCGTACGACATAGCGTTTCTCTAGTGGTAATTTACTCTAAATGAAATCTCATTTACATATTGAAAAACTTTACGCGGACGTTCAAAACGCGTTATTTTTATGCAGTATTTTTGTCGTCATTCAGTGCTGTGTTCCTAACTCGGAACGTCCTGGGCGGGCTTTGTTGCTTTTGATAAATAAAATAGTTAGGCAGTTTAGTTTCATGCTTGAACGTTAAAATAAATTTGATTATGTAGTGAGAAGTTTGAATGAGTGTCACTTCTATCTGCACTTGTCTTATAATAATCACATATGCTCTTACAGGAAATGGATCTTCACTGTTATGTACCACCAATATGTATGTAGGCCGCTAGCTGTCTGTCGCTCTGGACAGCAATTTATGAGCTCTAAATACGACAATGTCATCCCCCATGTCCCCCCCTCCACACGACCGCCCTTTTAAGCCAAACACTACATTACTTTTGTTGTTGTCGTCAGGTCAGGACACAACCTTGTCCCTTTTACCTCCCCGGTGCACCGTCAGTACAGCGGGCCCGGCTGGCAGTACTCTGACAGGTGGTGGTGCTGGTGGTAGTTGTGGGTGATGCCAGAGGCTGGGGATTAACTGCCGAGCCGATTAAACTCAGCAGGTGTGGGGAGGAGGGGGCTACGGCGTGCTACGGATACGGGGGGGACGGAGTAGTGGTGCAAGCTAAATTTAAATCTTTCTAAATCCGATCTCTCCGAATCCACACCATCCAAAACCACACCCCCATCCCCGCCCCACCCCCTATCCCAAATCCAACTAAATAACATCTTGAAGTACGGGGACATTTTGTTTTTAAAATATCGGACCATAGGAAATTGATCCCGCAGTTTCGATCTGTGGTCATCGGCCCACATGGCGCGTGACCCTTTGACCTGATTTCGTCCAGATTTTGTTTGAAACGGGTCCAGTGACTTTGAGGGGAACAAATAAACAGACTGTGGGTACTTTACGAGGGGAACAAATAAACAGACTGTGGGTACTTTACGAGGGGAACAAATAAACAGACTGTGGGTACTTTACATTCATCTGCTGACCATTGATTAGAGATGTATCTAACTCTTTCAGTTGTATTTAAAAATAAATATGTTACAGTCTCCTTCGCTGCTCGCCCCCCACCCCAGATACTTTTGGGAAATCCCTTGTAGACTTTCAGTGGGCAGAGTAGTCTTATATATTTAATTTTAACCTCAATTCAAAACACTATTTTTAAAAAAAAATACACTTAAAATAGGTTTAATATTTTTGGAAAAACGTTAGAAAAGATATATGCAAAATATTAAAGAATGTTGAATTTTTTAAAATGTTCTCTCTAAACTGTCCATCCCCCCCCCCCCACACACAACCTTTTTTTTTCTCCGGCTAATTAACAGGCAAGAAATTGCAACGCATTCCCTGAGACATATTGACCCCCGACCCCCAAAATTTGCAAATGTTCATGGCAAAACGGGAAATACTATACAATTATTTTGAAATACCCCTCTTCCCAAAGACTATAACAATCTATACAAACCCTCGTGTATTATTGGGACAGTTTCTAGAAAATGCGGACACTACTTGACCATCAAGCTAGGCACTACCATCTGCTTTAAATTAAAAAGCGTAGATATTCAACTGGTGTAGAGATGGTATTTATGAATTAAAGATAATTGCACACACACACACACACACACAGACACACACACACACAGACACACACACACACACACACACACACACACACACACACACAAACACACACACAATATGTTTGGTCTAGTTTCTCTTTGGCCATTAGAATGGAAATTTTTTGGGGGGTCAAAGACCAATGTGTGGGGAGGGGCTGTGTTTCAGGGGAGTGGGGAGTCTTTGAAACTGGATAAGTAGGGCGGGTTTGTTAAAAAAACACCTGCCCGGAAAAACGTTATGTGGGATAGGGGAGACAGACGTGAGGCACAATAGTAGGATTCTTAAAAGAACAAAATATTATTTTTTGTCGTTACATGAAATATATTGTAGGTCAGTTGTTCACAAACTAGGCCCGTCTCTTATTAGTCAAAGAAGTTTTTGGCCATCCTGCCCCACTATACACACTATACTCACTATACACACTATACACACTATACTCTTAAAAGTTGGATATTTTCTTAGCCTTAGAAGATAATACAAAACATAAGAATCTTTTCATCAAGGCATCATCCTCATCCCCTGGGCAGTAAATATTAGCCATCGGCTGCGCCTATTTCAGTGATATATTACAAAGTCTTCAATGATCAGGTGCCAGCAGACATTGGATGTTGTGCGGAGGGGGTGAAAAAAAATGGCGCCCTTTAAGTAAGCTCATCTTTTGAATTGCTCAGTTCAGTCGAAATTTTCAAAATATGCCTCAGAATATTTCCCTTTCCTAATATCAGGAACTAAACGCGCCACATGATGAATGTAGTTTTGATGATGCACTACGCGGCTCTCCGGTGATGATGTTACATTAGCATGAATAATGAGCCTACGAATTTATTGTGTCCGTATTTTTAAAGACCGTCAGAGAAATAATCAGTTCGGCACGAATAACGCTGTAAAATTAAACGGCATCTGTCCCGCGATTGTGTTACACGTGATGCAGCCATATGCGGAATGACAAGAGTAACACCATTAGGTAAACGTTAAGCCTTGAAACCCTAAGTATAGATGTACAATAGGAGCAAAGTAGTAATAATACATAAGGCAATTTCGATGTGTGAAGTCACACATTAATTTTTTAAATTTTTTTTTCTAATTTATTTTATCATTTCTTAGTCAATCTTAAATAGCTTTAAAAGTTTTTTTTTGTTTTTTTTAAATTTTGTTGAAACATTTGAATTAGTTTTATGTCAAAATAGCAGGAAATGCGTATCTCCTGAGTGTGTTGTTCATAAATCTGAATAGGATGCAGCAGGACTGATAAAGAAGGACCATGAATGGTTTGACAATCCTGTTCGCACAAGCCAATATTTCACTCACATTGTGAAACATCAGGACATAAAATGTTGCGAGAAAGCCCGAAGCTCAAATTTCAAAGTTTTACCTTCGAAATTCCTTCATACTCTTATCACAATCAACCTTACAGCTGATGGACTTAGAGCTTCAGAAAGAACACATGCAGATTCTCATAATTTGTGTGTGCGTGTGTGTGTGGGTGCGTGTGTGTGTGTGTGTGTGTGGCACAAAGGCACAAACTCTAAAATTTGATGATACTATCAGTACAACCATATTATCTTTATTGTCCATCTTTACATTCCAGCTTACTTGATCAAATTTGCAAAGTATGTCATTTATATTTTGCATCACAAACAATATTGAAGAAACATGCAGACAACACAGAGCTTGGGCTCAGGAGAATGAGCCGACCCACACTGTTCAAGAAGAATCGACTCAGATAAAACGCATCCGTCCTCTGAGAATCGCTGCAAAAAGGCAAAGAGAACCCATGGCAGTTATTGCCAGAAGAGAAAATGCACACACAGAGGCTGTTGTGTAGCTAGATGAGGACGAGTTAATCTGTCTGCTATTATCCCAGGAAATGATGATGGTGAAAGATTGATGCCAGTCGTAACTTTGGATGAACACTTATAAAATTATGTCCAGTGAATATTTTTAAATTAATCATAATTAGAGGGGACCATAATAAATAGGTTCAATATAGTACAAGAGTTGGTCACATAATTTGTCAATCTAGTAATTTTTAGTCAAATTGGTTTGTTTTCTTTTTAATATTTAATCACTGGATGAAGTCAAGTTTCACTTATCTACTTCTTATCCTGTGTAAATAGATTACATTATCGGAAGATTATCTAAAACTTGACCTCACCCATTGTAAATGAAAAGGTAGCAGATAGCTTATATGCATTATTTAATTTGTCAAGTCTAATTTTTTCAATTTCTATTTTCAAATTTGATCTAGATTGAGTTACTGTTTAATTTAATAACCATGACAACTGTTGACAATTATCTATTCTACTATTAAAGTTAAGTCATTTTAATAATATGATTTTTCTTTAAAGTAGGGGTGCATACCGGCTCCAGCTCCGGCAAATTTGGAATCCGGCAGGATTTCACTTCATAAATGCGGCTTGCCGGCAGAGCCCTAATTTATATATATTCTTGATGGCTTCAGCAAATCTGACCCCAGCTCCGGCCGGATTTCACTTCATAAATCCGGCCAAATCTAGCTCCGGCCGAATTTCAAAATTTTGAATCTGGTACATCCCTACAATTAAGTGGAAATAATATATTTTAAAAGGGAGGGAATCCCAAGATTTGTGACAGGGGTGGAGGGGGGTAAAAAAATAACTTGACGTATTTTATAGACGGCCCCTTGGGATCCAAAATTTTAAAAAACTTTTCCACTACTCCTGAGCACGATACCGCACAACCCACCTTGAGAATCACTTATCAAAAATATTTAAGATTTGTAACTAACATTTCAAAAAAGACTTGTTGACAGTCCAGACATTCACAAGTGCAGATTTTAAAAGCGAATGAAAGTGCGATTCTGTTGAGACACTGCCTTTCAACACTAAGAACGAAATGAATGCGACATTATGTTTAGAGCTGTGCCATCAATGCCTTACAATACTAAAGCCGAAATGAATGTGACAAGATGATGTTATCTCAGCGTTCCAACTTAAAAACACTGAGGCCTGAATTCACGGATGACACCAGAGCTGAGTGACTCACACGTCCACGGTATCGTCACGTTCCCACTGAGTCACGTGGTATCAGCCTTGAAACTCTGCAAGCTATTTGTTTCTCAACATTCTTTCTTAGATATTAGAATTAAAATCCTAAACAAAAACAGCGAGAAATATAGAAACTACTAATGTATCCTACGCTACTATAGCTGTTTCCCCCTCCCCCCTCAACATATTAGAATGTATCGTGCAAAAAATCACGAAGGGCATAGAGAATCGGACGGTATTTAATTGTTAAATAAGTTGCTCTTTTCTTTCACCAACAGTCACAGAAAAGTGGTGGTTTTTTGTGCATGGATGAAGAGGAATAGATCTATACATCACCGAATAATTGTTCCAGCTTCCGAGTCAAATCAATAGAAATGCTCTTCCCTCGTACACTTTATAAGAGACACAACTAAAATATTTTCTTTATATTTAATTCACTTAAACGAACATGTGCAAATGAGTATGACAAATGACCCCCGCTGGTGTCGAAAGATCACAGTGGGCAAGTGGAGTAAGATGAAAGAAGAAAAAAGTGTGTGTGCGGGGGATCATGGCAACAATGCTTCTTGCGTTTACTTGTGTTGATCCTTCGGATACTTGATTCGTAGTGTAGCGGTTATCACGCCCGACTTGCACGTGGAAAGTCATGGGTTCAATTCCCAGATGGAGCAATTTCAAAACAAATTTAAATGTTTTATTCTACCTGTGCTTTCCCCAATTTTTTGCGAACATGACTAGCATATCACAGTTTATTGTTGGCAAGGGATGGTAGTGTAAGGGTGGAAGGGGGCAAGTAATAACAACCGCTGTGCACATGTCTCCACATCTACTCGCTTTTTTTTCATTACTTTGTGTTGCCGTTTTTTGTCCGTTCTCTCAACCCCCCCCCCCCCGTTCTTTGAACTATCTATGATGAGCAAGTCTGCGGCGTATGCTACGCTGCGGGTCATCTTGTTGTTTATGTTCAATGTAATACGCACCTCGTGACAGACCATGACAGACCCCTGTGACAAAATTCAAGATCGATAATTTAATGAATTTTTATATCATCTCTATGTAGCTCTATGTAGCATGTACATGTTTATGCTAGTCTGTCGCGTGGTGCGTATTATATTAGAACATAATCAATACTTTTAGTTGTGTCTCATATATAAAGGATTTATAGT
>MUZC01000262.1:634704-660980 GCA_002072015.1 Radix auricularia
TTTTTTTTTTTTTTTTTTTTTTTTTTTTGGGGGGGGGGGGAACCTAAACGATCTGTGGGTCTCAAAACTAGCTAAAGAAATAAAGACGAAACAAATCGGGAATAATTTCCTCTTCTATGTCATTGTTGAATGCTTACTGGGGCTTAGAGCTTGAGGGTTTAAGAAACGAATGTTTAGCATGTCCTGATCTTGGTCTTGAGTAACACGTAACAGTTAAAGGATTGGTGAGACAAACAATGTACACCTAATGAGTTTGACCCCATCCCTCTTCAACATTGTCTAAAACCTTGCACACACGATCAAATATATTTAATATTTCCACACATTCAAACTGACTCAGACCTCCTACACCTCCATAGTTGAATAACATCCGGCTGATGGAATTTTTTCCAAGAAATGCCTAAAACTTCATCTCTCCCGGAAAGCGTTTTCTTTGAAATTGGCGGATATGATGTCATCTTGCAGATTGAAAACTCCACTTTTCAGGGGACATTACTGTATTAGAGTATGGATATTTGCAAAATTCCAAGGAATTTATAAATTTAAAATCATATAAAACTATGGTGTTTAATTATTAATACAGGCATGAATAATTTTTATCAATATATATAAATAATATAATATGTTTATATTCAAATTTAACAATGTTCTTTTGTCAATTTTAGGTATCTACTGATAATCTTCTCCCACTCCCTCCCCTTCCACCGTTTTTAAAATCCCGCTTTTCCTGATTCGGCCTAGTTAATGTTTAACGTTTCAAATTCAGGAGTCTTTGGCCTGGGCAACTCTCGCTCCGCCTCTGTATAGTTTAACACTATAACTGATCTATTCCAATATAAATCTGAGCATACGCCCCACTCGCTTAAGCCCCCCCCCCTTCAATGTCCATGGGTGCCCCCCAGACCAATTCCACCCCCCCCCCCAACAACCTAAAAAAGAATCCGTCCGTCATTTGCAGTCGTTTGCTGTGCACGAGGTTCGTGAGAATGTACCGAAATGGCGCGACCTCGGCGTAATTGATCAAGAGAGTAGAGTTGGCTGGTTCCTGTGTGGGGGCCTCTACATGTACGTGTGCAACCGATTTCTTTTATTTATTTATTTTTTTGGGGGGTATAGAGCATGAAGCATGTGGGAGGGGGGAGGAGAATCTCCAGTATACACAACCCCGCGCCCGTACCCAAACGCTTCCCTCTATGCTTTTACACATTTTAAATAGTTTTTACTCACGTTTTTAGTCAAATTAAATCATATTACTTGAACTTATAAGTTTTAATTTATTTTCCTTTTTTAGTCCACTTATAAAAAACGTGGTTTAAAATATCGTTTTTAAAAACTCAATTTACCGTATATACTTGTTCTAAAGGCGAATTGTTTTACCAAAAGTTAGGTAATAATGTTGGGGGGAGGGGGGTGTTCGGCTTACGAGCGGGTCTTATGTGATTTCTGCGGGTACAACGTATATAGGTTTTGTTAATGTTAATGAAGATCAAAATTTTCTTTTCGTTATAATACAATAAAAAGCCCTCTAGCGAATGCTATAAAATGACATCCATCTCCTCTATTATTCAGATCACTATGTTCTTAAACTTAAACAAAAGTAAACAAACATAATGACCACTTCAGCGTGCAGTTTTTAAAAATATGTGCGCCATATTGTTTACGCTGTCCTATTATTTTTTGGGGGGTCGCTTACCAGCGGGCTACACACTTTGTATACTCTTCTCTTCTAAAGGAAGGTGGGGGGTGGGGTTCGCTTATGAACGAACGGGCTATAGAACGAGAATATACGGTATATGAACTACTGTAAGCATAAACAAAAACAACACTATATCTTGTTGGTGGGGTTTTATTTATAAGGTCCGGGTATATAGGTACTTATTTTATGATGCATAATTTATAGTTGTCGTCTAGTACTTAGTAATTCGTGTTCGATTCTGAAAGGTCTGAGCCCCAGATGCCACGATTCGCAGATAAAACTTGATCTCTAAAACAAGCTCCAATATTTTTTTAAATCGAAAATTGCATTATTAGATATGAAATAATATCGATCAATAATGGGAAATTTAGATTTCTTTATATTGAGCTTTGTTAAGGTGACCATATTTTCCGGAGCGCAAAGCGGGACAGGGTCGCGTGTGGGTGGGGGGGGGGGTCCCCTAGAGTTTTTTTTTGGGGGGTGGACCCCCCCCCCCGACGGAAAAATTAAACGTGTTGTGAAAAATGACTGTAAGGCACTCTTTCCTGAAGAACAAATACCTCATAAGGCAAGGTAAACGTATTTACCTTATTGCTTGAATGTGCTCATCCAGCTCAGGATGCCTGATGTTTTAATTATACCCAGGCGATGGAACCCCCTGATCTGGTGCAGACCTAGTTTCATTCTCTGTAGGTGCTCCATACACATATTTCATTGACGAATGAATGCTTCGGACAAGTTTTGGTTCTTGTAGAAGCGTTTCATACACTTTATCACAAGAATTAGAGGAACTCTCGTGAAACTCAAAATTGCTCTTAACCATTAACATTGCTTCTAGTGTTTCCACTTTTAATTGTGTTTTTTCAGTTGTCCACATGATATTCATAGCGGAGAAAACTCTTTCAGTGACAGCGTTTGTTCATGGGAGACACAAAACAAACTCTACAATTTTCTGAATCTGCGCACATGGTGGATCTTTATTCTTGAAATGACGGAAGATTTCAACCCATCGACAGTCAACACTAGTCTGCTTAAAATTCCAATCTGCAATGTTTAATGGTGAAGCAAATCGGCTAACGTAGCTTTAACTTCGTCAAATAACTGGTTATCATCGATTTCAACATCCCGAATCTTTTGTCCAAAAAGTGGCAGACTCTCGTGTACTTTTTCCCATGATGTTGTCTCTTTTAACGCAACCCAACGAAATGCATTCAGACATTCGAATTGCTCAACTTTCTGTTTCAGATATTTAGCACAGTTTTCGTAAAAATTTACAAAGGTTCTTGTAATGTCGGTTTTGCTCACCATTCATTCCTCTTCTAATTGAGTAATCCGCATACGTACTTCATTGAACAAAAAGTTTTTAGAGCCTCTCTCAGTGCATTTGTGTATTAAATCATCCAATGCAGAAGAGGCTCCCAATGCTGTTACAGTCTGTGTCTCTATGCGCAGAATTGTCGCATGAAACACTGCAGCGATATTGTGTACGAAATAGAGCCACAATTCAGCACTGTTATTTTAATTTTAATATTTTACGTGATTCAATTTTACGTAAAAAAATATGATTTGTAAAGAAAATAATAATTTTAAAAAAAATTTCGTTCACAGAAAAAGCGGGACAAACGGGCGTCCCGCCGGGACAAGCGAGGGTCGGCGGGACATAAGGTATGAAATCGGGACTGTCCCGCCTAAATCGGGACGTCTGTCACCTTAGCTTTGTTTTAAAATATAAACTCTGTTTATGAAGATAAAGTCTATGGGACCTATGGACCAGGGCAGACGAACTTGTCTCTGCCTAAGATTTAATCCAATTTATGCTTCAACGATGACGTAATTTGTTTCATTTATTATCTAGTTGCTAAGACATCTCCCGAGCACAGCTTTCTTCGACTAAACTCTAGCGATAAAAACAAAGAGGTAGAATACGAGGCAATAAGTTAGACATTTTAGTGCAACATCTTACAAACAGAAACTTTGATCGAGGGAGGTGCGGGGCGTGGACCAAATCTTAGAATTTTGATTGTTGCGAATGATACGGGAGAACTGGCCAGAAATCTTCATGAGCTGTGGTGCCCATAATTATGATGATGTTTTTTTATAACCAGTGGTGTAGCCAGGGGAGGGGAAGGGGTCCAAGTTTGAAAAAACGGTGTCCCACTTAATTGGGGGGGGGGCAAAGGAGTGTGTGAAAATATTTTATAACATTAAATTTTATATATTACGCCATCGGTCAAAATGATGGGACCCCTGAAGAGGCCAAGCCCCCCCCCCCAAATCCCTAGCTACGCCGCTGTTTATAACAGTGAAACGATAGGGCAATTTGCATTAGGGCAATTTGTATTAGTTCTTGTTTATTTATACCTGTTGATCATAGGTTTGGGGTGCCCATGATTATAAAGTGTTTGTTACAGTGAAACGAACAGTTTTACTGCTATCATAATAGTTTACCATCATTGGGTCAGTGCAATTTGCATTAGTTCTAACATAATAGATACGGTCATATTATAACGTAAAGTTGTCGATACCGTGCCTTGGACATGATAATATTTATGGATGTTTAATTAAAATATAGGACAGTAATAATTCTGTCAATGATGTATTCAATATTTAATACTCAAGACTAAAGTATATTTATTCAACAATCAGCAAGACAACGCTCAGACGCGTTGGACAGTTTTAATAAACCAAGGGAGAATATTCTGTAAACTATGACGTTGCTTATAAAAAGAAAGTTATTTTTCTTTATTGATTTTTTAAAATTCAATTGATTGGTTTGCAACGATCGTTTAATTTTAAAACGTATTCTAACTACAGAATTGGAATATAAATATTAGGGCTGTTATCGATTAATTAAAATTTAAAAGTTAAATTTTGAAAAATTACCGAAAATTTAATCAATGATTTTGATTAAGCTAAAAATAAGAAGAATGACTTCATTAAACGGAAAATTTCAAGGGAAGTAACAAAAACAGGCTATTTATATATTTTTTTATTTTAAATATAAGAGCTTATTTTAAAGATTGCACTTGAAAGATCTTATTTCTAAAAGGAGAAGTTTTTACGTTAAAAAAGCTAACTATTATTAATTATTTATAATTAATCATTGATTAATAAATCTGAAAAAATTATTTAAAACAACCTCTTCAATTTAATCGCTATTTTATCGATTAAAATAATTTTAATCGATAAAATTTTTTATCGATTTATCGAGAAATTAATCGGTAATTTCCGCAGCCCTAATAAATATATACATAAAATAACGAATACCAAGAATTTGTCAATAGTGGCAGGAGAAGTTATTATCAGTTCATAATGGATATTTTTAATATGTTTTTTTATAGAAAAACGTTTTTACGCGTTGTATAATTTTTTATCTTACCGTGCAAAATTGAATCTAGAGATCCAAACGAATTAGTTATTTATTTAGTAAAATAGCATAAAGAACCATTTCTTTCATAGATAAAAAAAAATTCCCTGCTAAAAAAAAGTGCGTGGCGGGGTGTGTTGGTTTGGGGCATTTCATTCTCATTAAAATAGGGGGTGGGGGTATTACTTTAAAGAACAACAAAGATGGTTTATGCAGCATCGAAAGCAAACACAGATACATTTTTAATGCAAGTTTTTCTGCTTGAAGTGAACAACCAATATTAATCCATCAAAAAAAATGTACATCTTAACTTTAAAATTGTGTACCCTTAAATTTGACAAGCGCGTCTAGAAACGATGAACCATCACGGATTACGTCATAAGTCAACATAACAGCAATATTTCTAGGATGTGGCTCCTTCCCTTTGGCTTACCTACGGATTCGCGACGCTTAGTCCAAACACAGTTTTTGTAAAGATATATATATATATATATATNGGGGGGGGTAAAGGGTGGTGGGGGGACAGTTTGATCGTTACACAATTTTTATCGTCTACGGGGTAATTAGTAGCTTGTCAAATTTCTCTGAGAGCTCTCGAATATATGTACCAGGATGCTGGTGATAACAATTTATTCTGTGTACATTGTCCTAAACAAACGTGGGCCCGGGTCATTTTGACCGAGACCGCTACAGAAAACCTTAAGTTAGACCTCAGCCATCTTATTTGCGGTTAAGAACTACAGGCTGTTCTATTTAAACTTTTTTATTTTAAAAAAATATTTTTTTATAATAGTAAATGAATTCTTAATGCAAATCTGATCAAAGGATATGGAAAATGTTCGTAGATGTTGCAGAATTTTTTTTTAAAAATTCGATGTCTAATGGGCCTATATGGTCACACAGGATTACACTTTTTAATATGATAAAATGTATTTTTTTAACATAGTTACAAAAATACCGAAAAGAGAACGAAAGACATTTAAGTCGTGGGAGAGGGAAATATAAAATATGATATTAAGGCAGTTTTTATCCGACAGTTTGAAATTCATTTATAAATTAGCAAATAAGAGTTATATTTTAAAACAACAATAACGAAACCCAAAAAGCAATGACTAATATTCGTCAACTGGCTTGTTAATTTCGAACCGGCGCACCATTCTGTAAGGTGAGCTTAGCTTAAGAAACTTTCTGGGAGTTTGGGGCGTGGTGGAAGTGACATAGAATGAAACGTGTCATTATTCAGGTAACAAGTCAAGAGTCACTATTTCTTTTCGTTTATTCTTTCTTTTTGTTCGTCTAGTGTTTGATTAAGTGTAATGGCTAAAGAATTTCGCGTCAGGACGGATACGGTGTTTTAGGCCCCCATGGTCTGCATCGGCTTTTGGCTTTCTCTCCGTTAGTCCCGCTCTTTCTCTCCATCTCTATCTCTCCCTTATGTCTTTATTTGTCTTATATCATAAATCATTTCCGCTCCTTCAAAACAATACCAACTTCACGTTCGTACAGAATTTCTCTCCCCCAACCTCCAGACACATCATCACCTACCCACTTACATACCAATCCGCGCTCGAAATACAATATTCCGGGACCAAATTTATTCATCTCGTATAGCTCTAAAACGTCACCAAGAACGCACACACACCATTCGATTTTTTTTAAAGTACTCTCAACCTTAAACACATCCTTTTGTTTAGAATTGTATATCGCTTAGAAAAACCTGTTCAAACATTGCCCGTCAAAAGACGGCAAGTTCGTGTAGTCAATATTGGAGATGCTCGCGCATACGGGAAAGAAACCATGCAGGTAGTCGTCAGCTGCCAAGCTTCTGACCGAAACAGACGTTAAGCCTGGGGTGGGGGAGAAATAATAGGTGACGGGGGCGCCGGGTGGGTGGGGGAGGGGGAGAGAAAGTTGGCCAAAATTTTAGTGGGGCGTATTTGGGCCAAGAGTTCGTATGACCGGGTCTGGAGCAAGCATGACGGTTTGGTCATTAAGTAAACCGTCAGTGTGGCGTGAGGTGGGCTCGGTACTTTTAAAATAGCGGTGTCCGTTTCCCAGAAATATTTAAAAACAGCGTCGTCTTTATTTCTGTTAGTTATATTGAACGGTTATTGAAGTATGTCGTTAGGAGCAGAAGTCTCGATGATCTGGTGAATGTAAATCCATTGTTGATGCGCTCGATTGATTTGTATTGAAAGTATTAAATGTCATTATTGTTTTAAACGATTTGAAGACTGTCGATACAGCGCAACAATTTGATAGGGATTTAAATTTAAACAACTAGATCAACTTAAAGGTACAAAAAAATTAAATTAAAAAAAATTGTTAAAAAAAAAAAAAAAGAATTTAAAAAAAAAAAGAACTGCATATTTTTATTGGTAGAAACAACCTGGATTATTCTTTGATACTCTAAGGATATCACCTAAAGTTACATTTGTCTTCAATTTTTGAGGAGATAAATTAAATGGTAGGTAACCTTTTTTTCAAATGTTTACACGTTTGTGTTTGTTAGATTGTTTTTTTGGTGTTCTTGTGTGTTCGTTTATTATATTATTGAAGATAAGTGGAGATTAAGTTTTGCTACAATAAATATGTTCCTTATTCTAATATCTACTCCAATAAAGTAGGGACAAGGTTAATGTCAATAATAACATTTTTAAACAGACTGTCTACTTTCAGTATAATGTTTTCTCTCAATTCATGGCTTTTTCGTTCAATGCATGTTTACTCAAAAGTCAAGATAACCACATAGAAGATGATATCGGATATGAAATGTGGCCACGCACTCAGCTTTGTTATTCTCATTAAAAAAAATAAAAAACGTCTTTTTTTAATGCATCAACGTTTTCACACAAAGATTCCTAACTATAAAAATATGCTATCTACCCCCTCCCTCAATCCAATACCAGAAAATGTTATCAATATCTTTCTTAAAATGTCATATGGTCGATCATAATTATATGCCGCACACGATCACGTAATTATTGGGCCATGTACGAATAAAATAATTACAATATTGAGACTTGCCCACACTCCCTTCAAGTCCCGTAATGTAAAGCATGACCTTTGGCATGTTGGTATTATCTTATTCAAGTAGTTTTTTTTTTTTTTTAATAAAAAATGTTAACGTTTTATTCCTTATTTATTTGATATTTCCAACATTCGTCTAATGTCTAGGAATCCGTTTCTATTAAAACTAGATCGCAGTTCACTGAAATCCCCTTGTTTTAAATCCAGTTATTATAATTTGAATATGCCCAAGCATTTTCTTCTCTCTTCTTTACACTACACACCTTTGTTAGTCTTCGAACTTACCTGACGTGTACCTGACAGCAACCACCCACTCTGACGCCCACCCACCCACCCCCAACTACTACCGAGCAAGCAGTCCGCCACGCCTGTACAATCAAAAAGAAAGTTAAACAACTCGATAGGCTTAAAAAACGGCTTGGTGCCGAACTTAGAACAAACCCATAACGTGTTTTGATCTGTCTGTCGAAGAAATCACATTCTTGGTTTGAAAAGGAACGTCACAGCGATGACTGGGTCGGCCGCCTCGCTAGCCTAACAAGGGCGGGCGCCGTCAGAGGGTTTGTGAAATATTTAAAGGCTGGGTGAGTGGGTAAATGAAAGGAGTCGATCTGTTGGGTGGCATTCCATTAAATCCAACGAAACACAGCTGTGCAATGAGAGCTTTTGTGAAGTAGTTTTAATTAGCAGATGGTAACAAAGTAAGTAGTAGTACCATTTGTTTAATTTTTGTGTTTGAGAAAGAGTTATTTCCATTTCATTGCAAAGAATATTATCTTGCAGCAAACCACAGGGTTTTAAATGATTTTTTTAAAGTAATTTATTGGTTCTAAAGATATTATACTGTCAATGAAAACACGGATTCCCTCATTTTATTCAATTTTCAACTAAATTATAACGAATTTTGAATTTTAACAAATATTTTTGTACACTAAAAAAAACAACTTACTGATAGTAACGTATTATGCGTTGCGAGCCAATGAAATAGCACATATATGCTGGAATTAATTTAATTTCTTTCTATTGAGGAAAAAGCAAAATACTAAACTAAGTTATTTAGTCATTTAAAATGCAAACTCAAATTAAGAATTCATTATCTTTTTTTTTTCCAGAAAGCCTGGCTGCAATTTTTTAATATATTTTGTAACACTTAACATTTTCTTTTTTAAAAATATTTTTTAGGATTGTGCAGGTGAATTACACTTGCCATCTTGTAACGTTAACTTCGAATCCAAATGAGGATATCCGAATCCTATCTTGTCAAAATATCCGCATGACGCAAGCTTTCATTCATTCCTTCCAGTTATAGATCGTTTATAGGATCTACACAACCGCAAAATTCGGTTTCAGGATATTTGCATTTCTCGAACTTCCTTTAAAGGAAACCTTTATGGATGTAATCAATGTGTTTTCACAGGTTTGTATTCGGTCGTGTCAGTAAAAATGAATCTTAAAGTTGAAATATTTGAGTAGCCGTTTAATGATTTTAATTGAACTCTCGATGAGATAGGTCACATTCTTTATGGGCGATAGAAAAACATTGTATCTGAGTATCAGATTATGTCACCAATGGCGTAAAGGTGGAATTTTTTGAGACAATCAATTATAGGTCTCCATACTTTAATTTAAACATGTTTCCCAAGACGGTATATGACAATTGATTTGAAATTGATTTTCACACCACCTCTTTGAAAAAAATGACAGCTAAAAAAAGCTCGCCTAAAAATGGTGACTAGGAATAACCCACTTAGCATTGGTGACTAGGAGTAACCCACCTAGCAGTGGTGACTTGGAGTAACCCACCTAACAGTGATGACTAGGAGTAACCAACCTAACAGTGGTGACTAGGAGTAACCCACCTAGCAGTGGTGACTAGAAATAACCCACCTAGCAGGGGTGAGTAGGAATAACCCACCTAACAGTGGTGACTAGAAATAACCCACCTAGCAGTGGTGACTAGGAATAACCCACCTAACAGTGGTGACTAGGAATAACCCACCTAACAAATAATGCACATTATAGGAATCCCCATTAGATGGACCACCCCACACTTCATTTACTGTTCTGAATTATTGTAACTTTATAACCCCCCCTCCACAACCCACACAAACGCCACTCTTAAAATTAGGTATATTACATCATATTTTAATGTTTGTAAAATAAAAGAAACTTCCATGCAGAAAAAATATTAAAATAATAATAAAAGCTTGCGTTATGTTTAAAAATAGCATTTAGCAAAAAAAAAAATAATAAATAATAAAATTAAGGGAGGTTATCTGTTTGCTTTTGGTATTTTTTAAAATTTATTGATTTTGTCTGACTGACTTTTACCTAGTGATTTAATTACTTTGGACTATATCGTGGGTATATATCGGGGACTTCAAATGAAAATGTTTCAGTTTTATACGTAAGGTTTACATTTTAGAACTTATTCAACATGACAATGAAATATGTTAATAACCTTTCTAATGAGGTACACGTGTCAATAGGTATGCAAATAAGTTGTCAGAAGCCGTCAGGATTGGTCTACTGCGGTTTTATTTAGTTCTTTTGGCAGATGACCTTAGAATGGCACATTTGTTTGCTAAACAATGAATCGGTGTCATTTCAATGGCATCCCGGGGTAAAAATAAAAAAAACGACAAACATTGTACAATTAAAACGAGATATTTCTTGATGCAGAACGGACACCACTGAATTCATTAACTCAGAAAATTTCTAATTTTGTTACTGCTACCAGCCCAAGACATTACCTACACTCTTACAGCAAACACTAGTAATTATTTCAATACGCGAAAACTTATTGAGGTGTTTTCCCGGAAACGTTGTCATTTGAAGCGGACTTCCAAAAAACAACCAAATTATTCAATATCTCCTAAGAGCCGTTCACATCTATCTATTATATAATGCGATAAGGCGCATTTCCGTCCGTGTGAAGTCCCTATGCCCCGCAACTCTGGATTACTTTTTTAAAATATAGACGTAAAATCATAAATGATTTTGGTTTTGAGATTAACAGAGCGTGTGGTTTTGCGCGCCGTAAAAAATGAAGTGGCGTCATGAAGCTTTTATTATATTAATTTATTTGATGTTACATTTTATGTTGATAATCCGAGTGTGTGAATAAGCATGTGTGCGAGTGTGTTCATACGTGTGTATGCGTACCTCTGTGTGTGCGTGGGACTGTGTGTTTGTATTAGTTGTGAAATAATGATTTATTTCATAGATTGCTAAAAGTGAAATTAAATATTGAAAAGACGTTACCATGTAATGGTTTATGTATAGTTAAAATTATGCACTGGATTATGAACAATTCTTTTAATTTTATGAACACAAATTTCTGCCGATGCGTTCTTCGTGGTTGCTTCAATAAAAGATAACGGGAATTCATTAAATGTGACTTAAAAAACTGTTAATGAGAAGATCAATCTCCAATCATTTTTTCAGAGATGGTTTTACTTTGTTTCATTTCAGAAGAAATGAGCCCCTGCGCATTAATTAGACGATTACTCGCATGAGTTGCCACAATGGAAAATAAACAGTGAAAAAACTTATAGTCGCTATTGAAATTGCATTATTCATAGTTATAATGTGTAATTGGGTAAGATTGAGGCTAATTGGCGCATATTTATTTTTAAAGAAAATGGAACCTTTCTAAAAATTTAAATTGTATTTTACAATAATAAAATCACAAGAAGATGGGTCGAACTAATTTCTCTTAGTTACTTTTATTTAATTGCAGACGATATATTAATTTTACATTTTAATATACACTTTTATACATCTATGTATATAATCGGATGGAGGCTAATTTTTTACGTGCTTATAACAAGCCAAAAAAATAAATAAATAAATAAAAAGATAAATTTCTTAATAGAAAAATTACTACGGAACCGCTTTTGAAGCATTAACAAGTGATTTATCATAAAAACAATTGCAAATATGTATTTCTCTTAGGTGCTTACTTAATACAAGTAAGTATTTTGGATCGATTACATTATAAACTGACATTAAGGAAATTCGTATTGATAGTAAACGCTCAGGGATTTTAAATAATAAAATGGTACGTGTATAAGCGTTTATACACTGTTGTAAGAGTCGTGTTAAATAGCGGAATTGTAATTTTTATAAAGAGGGGCAACTTTGTGAACTATTTGAAGGGTGCTTTTCTTTTCTTGGGTCATGAGTTTATAATATTTCCGAGCCCTGCGTGGCACTATTTCTTAGCCACTGATAATATCCTTTTTGCAAAGATTAAGAAAACCAGCAGTGTAAAATTTTAAGCCCAAACCTTGCGATTCAACGTGTGTTTTTTTTTTTTAAACAAATAGACAATATTCAAAAATCTCCCCAACCCGACGCATTCCAATCACATAAGTATTAAACAGCTCGATAAAAATAAATCTAATTTGTCCTACATAAATCGCAACGACCTGGGGACGAAACGTCCTGTGGTCGAACTGCCAGGGTCGAACCGTCCGGGGTCGAATCGCCCGGGTACATTTTCAGCTCAAACCTTGCGATTTAAGGTGTTTCTTTAAAACAAATTTACTCATACATACCTTAATTTAGCATCAATATTCACATAATTAATATCTGGCGCATACAAAAATCCAATTCATTTGACTAAGGCCATGCTTAGCCTAGAAATAGAAATAATGTTTTGGAGAGCTTTTCCCATGAAAAAAGTAATCTTAACACATGTATTTTACTCTAAGACCTAACGAATGATGAAGCATCCATTTTAAAATATTGGGTACATTTCTCGAACAAAGCGGTTGAATGACATACGCTTCGGGTAAAAACTGTTCTTTAAGGTGTAAATATATCAAGTGTAAAGAAATATCACGGGTATTACGACTTTTAAATAGGATCTAGCATAAGAAAGTGCGTGTTATGTCGAAAAAACACACTGACAACAACTCATTTTGGGCCAAGCTGTTTTGAGTTCATTAGATGAATAGTATACAACGGGCATAAAGATTTATATAAAGTGAATTGTTACTATTAGAAAAAATATTCGGGAATATATAATGATTTACATAAAATTTATAAGGAGATCAATTTCTCACCATTTTTTTTTAAAAATCAGCATTGTTCTTTTGTTTTTATTCACGTTAAAGTAACATGAGCCTTGAAAACAAATAAACCATATTTTCCACTCTCCCCAAGTCACAATATAAATAGGATATAGCATAAGAAAATGTGTGTTATGTCGAAATAACACACTTGACAACAACTCATTTTGTGCCAAGCTGTTTTGAGTTTATTAGATGAATAGTAGAAATCTATACAACGGGAATAAAAATTGATATAAAGTGAATTGTTACTATTAGAAAAAATTTGCGGGAATATATAATGATTGACATAAAATTTATAAGGAGATCAATTTCTCACCATTTTCTTAAAAAGCAGCATTGTTCTTATGATTTTATTCACGTTAAAGGAAAATGTTCCTTTAAAACAAATAAACCATTTTCCACTCCCCCCCCTCCCAAGCTACAATATTCACAAATATTATCTGGCTAAAAATATCCTATTCGTCTTGAACTAATTTCATGCTTAGACTATAAATGAAATGGGTGTTTAGCGAGCTATTTCTAAGAACGAAAGAAAGTGAGCCTTGCCCGTTAGATTTTTGTAACTGTTATTCTGGCAGAGTATATAGCATGCGTTATTAAAGGGGTTCGAGCATGGTGAAAGAAAGTCATCAATCGATCTAAATGGATGGATGTGGTTGAGCAGGCCAGGGCCCTACATGGGCTGTAGCTTGAAGGATGTGGTGGAGCAAGCCAGGGCACTACATGGGCTGTAGAGCCACAGATGATAATGATGATGCTATATTAAAGCAGAAATACCAAAATTGATGGGTAATATTTATATTAATAACATTTTATTTTTCTCGACACACATATCGTTGTTTTTATTAAGAAGGTGTTTGATTTATCACTACCCTAATTTCCAGATGCGTTTACATTCATTTTTAAGGAGAATTTGTGAACCAAAACCAAATAACGTTATTCTTATTTTTGCCTACCCCGAAGCGTAGCACGGGTATTTTGCTTGAATTATATAACGCCGAAAGGAGAGGGTGCAAATTTGTTGGTGTTTTTTATCAAAGAGTTCACACTAGTGTTACATAATGTTATATGAGGGGAGGGGAGGGTAAAAAATTGGAATTTTTGCTTTAAATAATTTGTGAACGGCCCCTAAAGCGTGTATCTCCAACCTTCCCCTCCCCCTCACGAATTGAATTCATACATGAGACGGAACTCAAGCATAACCCAGGCGCACGAGATCCCAGTTCTCCCTCATACCTCGCCAAACAGAAAAGACGCAACATCCCAAAAGTTCGACAAGCCACTGGTTCTTTACTAAAGGAAATCATCTTGTAATCAAACAATAATTCATGTGATTTATTTGGTTCCATCTTTTTTTTTCTTTCAATTGATAATGTTTCAGAGACTACTTTCCAAACTGGCTGATCCGCCCGTAGTTATGAAGACATAACATCGATTTTTTTAAAATTGTCTTCATAATGCGTTTTCTTGTTGTTTACGTTTGTTATGTAAAATCGTAAGCTGGCATTAATTTAAAGAAATAATGTGAAATACCTTCTTATTAGTATTTGTATAAATTTTTTTTTAAATTTCCATTATGCTTAATACGTGTGGTATTTATCCTTTTTGATATCTACAATACTTCTGTGTTCCTTATCAGGGTTTACACTCGTGGGAAGTTGCACAGTCAATAAGTTACATACTAAGCACATCTCCTTACAACAAATTTCCTAGCATCTCAAGGGGAAAAACTGTTCACTTAGACATAAGTAAGGGGAGGAAAAAATCACATTCAATACCAAAAAGTCAATCTGACCCGAATCAAAACTCAAGGTAAAAGACTATTAAACAAACAATCTTCGACGAATCCCACACACTTCACTGCACCAAAACTTTCGAGACCCACTTGAACGAATCTGCAACATGCGAGCAGCCTGTAGCTCAAACGGTCTTATTGACACGTTTGCTTTTTAAAAAATCTATTTTTTAAAACCTTGTGTCTTAACGTCTCACTTTGTTTTGCCATTTATATCATACTGAGTAAACCGGTGCGTAGTGATATTTTCATGGTCTACATATTCTCAGTAGCACCATTTCCTTTCAAAAGGCCCCCAACAAAACATGAAATGTTAAATAATTCTTGAAATGAGATTTTAAATTCTTTCCGATTCACTCGGTAATTCTGAGGATATCCGTGTTTTGTCCCTCACCCGGCTAAGTCTTATGTCTAAATTCAGCGTTCAATCTCGTCCGATCTGAGAGCGAACTTTTTGAAGAAGATCCTTTTAGGATCAGTAGTGTTGAAATAGTTAATCTGGGATTTCCTTTTGTTCTTCGTGGTCGGCCCTAGTCACGCGAGGAAAAGGATATTGAGACGAATCGAAGTCAACGAAACATTGGGACTTTCTAGTACAGATATTTTCCATGACAACAAATGTCTCGGTTTTTCGCTTTGTTCAATTGAAACAAAGACGAGATGGACTATCAGTTGTCTTTCGTGTCTCTTACATTGTGCACTGCTGGACTTTTCAAAGAAAATGTCTTTTTGTTTTCCGTGTCTAATGCAAACAGATTTAACAGTGGTTGTATTGTGTTTTATTCTCGACAGTTCGGTTACATTTTATAAATGTCACTTTTATTGGATTCGGTCATCGTTGTACACGTTGGATGTTGTTAAACGGTAACTAAAGTGGCGTCCAATGTTCCAGACACAAAAATGTTGCAGCGTGATTAATCAATAAATTAAGTTATTTATATGTCCCTGATACATACTTTAGATAAGCGAATACTGAAAAAAAACAACTTTATTTTGTGCTAAAAATGTTATAAAATAAAAAAATATGTATCAAGTAGAATACTTTGTTTTTATAATACGAAACAAAATTACTGCGAGTATACAACATCTGGTGGTAAGCTTTTTTTAACTGCCCATCATATGTAATATGATCTTCCATCCAGGTAAACCAAAGAATGGAAAGTTGAACTCCGTGATCCATCACCCCCCCCTCCTCTCTCTCTGTACGCAGACATGGGGGTTTAGGTCAGTGCTCTCAGCAATGACGTCTATACGGCTGTACGTTATTTCTGGATCGACCAGTGGTCAACAACATACCTGAGACGCTCGTAGGAAGTTTTAACGTCACACATTCGTCATGGCGTCACCCGTCTTCTTCACTTTCGTCTGCAGACTCGTCTGTGTTCTCATCGCCTCGGCACCTGCAGGTGGCGTGGACTTCAATCAGGTGAGTCAGTCTTGTTTAATCACGGGCCATTTCTTTGTACGATGTATGTGAACTTCTTCCTCCATGTCTATGTTTACCCAGTCTTTCATCAAAGAATTAAGTTCCCAATAAATCAGCAAGAGAAGGAAACAATTGTCGTCACGGATTAATCTGTAATCTACACTATTCTCTTCAATTTGGTCCTCAACTCTGTAAATCTTAAATAATATCAATAAACGTAAAAATGTATGTGTTTTTTTTCTCCTGTAAATAATTGATCACCCATGCACCTCAAACATAAAATCTACCCAATAAATTACAGTAATTATACTGCATCATTCTCTACAAATTTTATCTAAATGCTTTAAATTTCAAATAATCTCTTGACAAGTTTAAGTACATGTTGCTCTTTTTTTTAATGATAATAATCGATCACACAGGCACCATAAATAGAAAAATCACCACTGGATTCTGGTCACTTAATTGTTTGTACAATCGCTACTAGCTGTCAACATAATCGTTGAGCCAATGGTGCCACAAATATTTCAACCATAAGATACTCATGATTAGAAGTTTAAAGGATTACTGAAACATTAATATTTATTTAGAACATTTAGGTCAACGAATATTTGACATTTTAAAAAAAAAAACACAAATTAAACAGTAGCTTTGGAAACCACATGAAACCACCCCCATCCCCCACCTAATACTAAACATGTGTGTACTCCAAAAGCCTATTTGAGAACCGTTTCAAAATTAGATATGTGCTCAGCGTTTCTCAGATTATACCGTTTATGTCATGCAAATAGGCAACATGGCGAAAACTTCCCCCATAAAAATACCCGGGACAAATTACTTACATAACCTCATAATACCCGGCCTTATATTTGCGGATAACTCAGAGCCTCGAATACCGGTAGATCGCGTGGGAGCCTCTGCTAATCCTATCAAATACTGAAGCATTGCAGTTTTTTTTTTAAATACGCTTGGGGTCAGATGACCGAGGGGCCTTACATAACTTGGTCCAATTCCTGTTTGCACAAAAAATTCCGCATGCAAATATCTGCCTTCTCATATAATATTGGACTATTTCCCTGCCTCAAAAAACGGTAGTGTATTCACATATGCTGAACTGTTGGAGGATAAGGTTCACACAAAGTTAGGTACAGTCCCTGAGGGCAAACGTGGGGTGAGGAGGGGTGCCAAATAAGACACACAATGTAGAGTATTATTGTTGTTTTGTTTTGTTTTTCGCTGCGGCAAGTTGTTAAAATGGGAAGTTGATCAAATTTATCATATGAAATAGTCGAAAAGCAGTATATTTTAAAAGCATTGACTTTAGTCTACCACTCTTTTCTAAATTCGTGTTTGTTTGTTTTTTAAATATATATTTCGTGGGTTAAAGTTTAAATGATAGTGAACAAATAATATATACCACAACAACACTTATCTTATCTTATCTTATATGTTACAGACGCTCCTTCTGTACAGAAGATTATTGCGTCCTACGTATTTCTATGGTTTGTGTTTAGTCCTGTATTCTTACTAGAGTTTTAAAAGATGATAAAGTGGTGGCTTTCCTGGTATCTTCAGGCAACCCATTCCACGCCCGAATACCGGACGGAAAGAAAGAAAACTTGTATGTGTTTGTTCTTGCATATGGAATAAGAAAGGTGTTTTGAACTTTATGTCTATTTGAGGGTTGTATTAGGTTATCTTTGTGTTGTATTTCTAAATTAGAATTAATTGCCTTATGTATAATTACTAATTTACTCTTGGTTCTTCTATCCTCTAGTGTTTCAAGGTTTAATGATTTAACTAACGGTGTTACTCTTGTCAGTTTTGAATATTCTCCAGTAATGAATCTGGCAGCTCTATTTTGGATTTGTTCTTAATTGAATAACTGAAATGATTTAACTATTTTATATACTTAGTCAACTATTTTAAAGATATTATCCTTAACTAGAAAGAGTCGTCATTAACCCAAATATTTTTGATTGGCTTTAGGTCAGCCCCGTACCCCCATGCACTCTCCCCCTCCACACTATCAATTATACATAATCCAATGGCGAAAATGCGATGGGAAAGAAAGTAGCCTATTGATATGCTAAATAATGATGTGGATATCAGTGCTTTACTTACAGTATCGCGCCGGACATCAATATCTGTCCCAGACCTCGAATCTGCAAGGGGCCTTCGAAAAAATCGGAAATAGATAATGGATCTAACTTTTCATTGTTGAAAACTGTTTCGCTTTTTAATCGTATTTCATATTCTTGTAAGCTTGAAGTTAGTCTGTTACAGCTCTGGCTAATACATGGGAAACTAGATACATCTACTGACCAGTGCCATACAGCATTGTGTAATCGTAGGACTTTCGCTTCACCCCAGCCTTCCCAGGCTATGTCCAGCGCGGGGCACGAAGTGAACAGGTGCACCACTGTTTCAGTTCAAAGTCACGTTTCACCGTCAAATGTGTTGAATAAACAGGGCCTAAACGGAAGGAGGCACAGTTGTTATGACAAACGTCATTGTTCCCATCTTTTCTAAAATGATACACCAAGACACAACTCTAATTATTTAATCCAAGCCCCCACCCCCCTTTACAACCCTCCTCCCAGTGGTACGATGTCAAATGTTAATGACCATTTACTAGTGCCACCTCTCAACACTGTACAAACACGTTAAATCAGATCTAACAGATTAAATAAAGAGCCTGGTGGATGAAAGGAGTGATCTATATAAAACGTCAAACAATGGCATGGAGAAACTGAGTACACAGCGATCGCATGTGACGTCCGCGGCAGTTAATGACAAGGTGCGATGCTTATTTTGGGAGGTGGGTTTTTGGTTGATTTTATTTTAGTGAGGAAGGATGCCCCATGTACGACACGTAACGTCTAGAATTCTTTTCTTTTTTTTAATTTAAATTTTAAATTAATGGTAATCCTTGAAGTGTCTGCTTCATTTAAACCAGAGAGTCCGAAATGAAGGAGACTCGATAATGCGAACTTTTAATTGCATGTATAAATGTCATTATTTTTAATAAGGCAAATAAGATGCATAGTCAATGGGCGCTGAAATCTCATTGCTAGATTATAAAAATGTAACTGACATTTGAGCCAGAGCTCTTCTCGTAAGATGTAATATTATCGTCTTTAAGGATACACGTTGGATTTAAAATAGTTTTTTCACCGTTCTCTTGGTCGATATAATAATAATTAGATTGAAACACAGCTGCTGCTTTAATTTAGTTATTCTTGTTATTCGCTGCTTTAATCTGCAGCTTGATATAATTTTAAAACAAAATAATCTTCTGATTTTTTCCGTTTACCGTTTGGCTTTTGCTTTTATTGAAGGGATTTTCTGTTTCAGTGTGTGCCTATTTGTATATTCATAATAAAAAATTGAATATAACATTAAACTTAAAGGAAGTTTAGGAAAAGCTCTCTCCATGTAAATGTATTCAGTATTTTAAAAAAACACTTGATTTTAATTAGTTCTCCCATCAATTGAAAGGCTTATTGTTTAAAAAATTCCACACAAAAAGCATATTCTTTTATTAAAACACAAGAAGTTTTTTTTTTTTTTTTTTTTTTTTTTTTTTGACAATGGAAAACATTGGTATCATACGATTAATAGATAGTCTAGTTGTTGGAAATGATTTAAACATGTACACAATCTTATTAACAACTCCCGTATTAATAGCATTTCTATCTTTTATCAGTCGGAGTGAGGTGGGTTTTTTTTAATATAATTAAAAAAAACATACGTGACCTCTTCATTCAGTTGATCGTAGTTTTTCAGCGCTGACATGTTCCGTGAAAGGTGGTCAGCACCGTTTTGGGATGGGAGGCCTGGAAGAGGTTAGGGGCAGTGGTTATGTTTATAATTTTTCTTTTTTTGTCGGTAATTGGAGGATTATAATTCTTGTTATTTTTAAGTTAGAACTTTTAAATTTCAATTTTTTTTAAGTTATAGAACCATAAATAATGGCCATCAATGTAGGTTTGTGTGTGTGTCTGTGTGTGCGTGCGTGCGCGTGTGTGTTTGTATGTGTTTGTGTGTTTTTCTTTTAATTAATTTTTTTAATGCTTTGGTAGAATTAGGTCTCACTAAAGCAGATCTTCAAATGTTAAATATAATAATAGAAAGTTTCATAATCATCAAATCAAATTCGAATCATTTTGTTACATAAATAAATAATGTACGGAATGGGTCATCTGAAAGATACATTTTAAAAAACCACCGAAGAACTATCAAAATGTAAAAATGTAATGAAGCTGCAGGAATAGAATAAAGTAGGGATACGCGTAGGGCGCAGAAATCTTCTGTACAGAGGGAGCGCTTGTTATAAATAACATAAGTGTTTCTTTCAGATCTGTAATATGGGCCAAGATGTTTCGACTTTCTTTGACCTACTTTGAAGTACATTCACTAACTGTGCCCAAAACTTCAAGAACTTTTAGTAAGGGTTTCTTTTTTACCACTTTCAAATGCCAAGACTATGCCCCCTTTTTTCCTGTAGTTTTAGAATGACAAAATGGGTCAAGTTTAACAAACGTGGCTAATTATAAGGGACTCAATTAATTGAACAAACTCCACCCTGACCTCAGCCTTGGAGGACGATTAACCCTGACAAGACTATCGCGGCTCACTTAAGATTCCACTTCACAGTCAATAATTGTACACCCATACTTATCTGGATGCTCCTTAAGCCGTGGCCTGGACCGCAACGTCCAAGTTATTTGCTTGTTGGTGATGTACTGAAAGATCATGGGGCCCATTCTTTTGCTCAAAGAACTAGGTTTACGCTTTACATTTTTTTTCTCGTACATTTTATACAATTTGTAGCAGCTAGTTAAAAAGTATAGAAGTTTTGAACAATATAATTGCACTAATCTATTGGCCAAGATATGGGGCACCATGCAGTTCATAATGAGAACCGCTGCATCAGGGTCTCCCCTGAAGTCCGCAGCATCAGGCCACGGTAGTCAGACGAGACAGAAACCCTTACCACGAATGTACTCGAAAATTCATTAGAACCACATCTTTCGTGACACCCTGACTGTGTGTGCAAACATTTGCTGCGTCTCAAAGCGCGTCAGGAAAAGTTCTAAAAAAGATCATTTTTAATGTCTAACCTTTTTGGGTTGTTGCCGCTACTGGGACGCCGGCGATACTAGGGGGTTGGTGATATTGGGAAATTGGGTAATTAAGTGAGATTGATACTAGGGAAATGGGGATAACATGTGTTTGGAAATTTTTTAAGTTTGAGGATACTTATGGTTGGTTTATGGGAAATTAGGGGTTAAGGAAAGAAACGGGTTTGCACATAATGTTTTTTGCATTTATTAGGGTTTAATATTTGTAAACATATTCTTTTGAGGGAAATTTTTGAGGCTAAGAATGGATTACCTTTCATGTGTAAACTATAGATTGACGAGTGTAACAAATTAATAATTTAATGGCATTTTAAATCAATTTGTTGTAGTTTCAGTATTTGAATATCGATAAATAAGTGTTTAATTAACGAGTTTGGTCTAGATCCATCCATCCATGACATATCTAATATTCGAAATATTGGCCTATGGAGCTATTGTTTTATTTGGCTAAATTAGGGGCACATGGTATGTTAAAAATCTTGATATACTTAACGTATCCTTAATCAGAATGGTAGTGTACGTTTGGTCATAACTTCAATTCTCGATATGCTCGGAAGATTCAGATTCCATGCTTTGTTGTTGTTTTTTTAACATCTGTTTACATCCCATATATTTCAGTCATAAAACATTAATTTACCAGTACTAATAATTTGTGTACACATAAAGTCAACAACATCCTTTCCTGAAACATGAGATTTGACAAGCGACTCTCAAAAAATTATGAAAAACTTGATTAAGACAAAATAAATATTTCAGACTGCCATTCAATGAATTGACGGCCTACTGTGGACAGCTGTATGATTGTAGCAGCATTTTAGAGGCGTGTGACCCCCCCCCCACCGAAACTTCCATAGGTCATCCGAGGGCATTCATCACGCAAACACCGACCCCATTCCCTCCTCTCCCGTAAGCACCAGGGCCAACTATTAGAGTCAACAAGTCAGAGATTTTTTACTTTACGTCGGTCACCAAAGTCCTGCGGGGAAACTTAAAGTCCTCCCTGAGAACAACACGCCAGTGCACACACAAACGAGGGTGCCAGAGGGGAGCCGTGTTGGTAGACGACTTAACGCTGTTGCAAGTTTTCACAAAAGTGGATAACCGTAACAATGGGCCGGTCCGTCATCGGAGTTTTGAGGGGGGTGGGGGCTGCGATTTGGTGTGGTGTTGGGAGTGGGATGTGAGGTTGAGCTGGTGACAAGTTTTGGAAACTGGGAGAGGAAGGACTGACACGTTGGTGTTCAAAAACAAGACGGGTCAGTTGCGAGTTAGAGTTACTGGCAGGTTTAGATGCCAAATAGTTGCACACACACGCACACGCACGCACACACACACACACACAAAGTCCAGCTTTCTCTTTTACTCCAAGGGCCAACTTGTATGATTTTTAATGCTTAATTATAAAACTGTGAAATTTAGAAAGAAAATTCCATAGCAAGTTTTCGCTTTTCTTTTTTTCCAGTTATAATGCTAAAATATGACCGGAAAGTTCAAAAAGTGTAACTATGTAACTTTTGTTACCAACTCCGCACCCTGGCCTCCACTTACTCATGAAAAAATAGTTATTTAGTTATCCGTCATAAAGTTATAGTTTAGTTATGACATTGTAACACATATAAAGATTTTGGTAACCTTCACACCACCCCAACCCATCCTCACCCCTCACTGAGCGCCAGAAAATGTATTTTCCTAGATATTCATTTCGTCCAATCGGGATAAAAATGATTAAAACAATTAAAGCTTTCAATGATTCTCGTTCTTGCAAAATCGTAATTTTTGCAAAATCTATCGTACTTCAATGAAAGTTTATTTAGAAATTTAAAATGAAACGCTGCGTGAGGCCAATGGCAGTGAATGAGACCAATGCTATCCAGAATGAGGCCACTTGTATCCCATGAGAGACTAACGTCATAATGTATAAGACCCTTTGTATCCCGAGTAAGGCCTAATGTATGAGAGAAAAGTAACCATTGAAACACTAATTGAGTGTATACGCCCTCATCACTAAGATATATTACATTTAAAAATAATTTTAATTTTTTTACATACTGCGGAATAATGTTAAATAACTTTTTTTTAAACCCTGAATAACAAAATTATCATTTAAAAGAGCGCGGATATGTCAAAGGACTTTTAAAACTCACCTTTTATAATAACATATTCATGGAAAACCTTTTAAAAAGTATATTACGTGACATCATTGTAAGTTCAATTCATTTTAAAATGCTACGTCACGCTTACAAACTATTGCATCCGAGATTAATTAAAAGTCACTTTTTTCCACTGCAGTTTTGTTTCTATTTATAACTTATTCAGTTTAACGCGTTCACTGGTCGTTAATTAAAGGGTTAAGAAGGAGGACTCGCTATCTCCTTTTCCTCACACACAATTGCACAACAGGGGCAAATATCGTTTCTTTAAAAAATGAAAGCTGATTAAGGTAGACGGCTAAGGAGGATTTTATTTGAACACAAATCTCGCTCAGTTGTAGAAGCCTGCAAGAGTAAATAATATTTAGTATGATCTTTACAATTTTGATGACTTTGTGATTTGTTTCCCTTCTCAAAAAAAACAACCAGGTTTCGAAGACGGAGTGCAGAAGTGTGATGACGTCAGTTCGAATGGAGGTCTCGCCCCTTATGGTGCACGCCATCTGCAGGGACGACAGCAGTGCTGCACTGGCCATCACGTGTGGAGAAGCCGTCTGGTAAATACGAACACCTACTTGTTGAATTGTGAAGGGACAAAACTCTGGGGTCAAATGAATGAAGGGGGCTCACCCTTAAAAAAAGCCTCCTGTAAACTCTTTCAGTTTAATAGAATGGTTCAGTAATGTCATGGCAATCATTTCTTCAGAACTTTTAAAAATAAGAAGCTAAATTTGTGTGCCCTTAATCATTGAAATTAAATGGCAGCTGTTTTGGGATAGTCTGTGAATCTGTGAAAGAAGATTTTTAAAAAAATATTTATTGTTAGACTATATTAGATGTTTTGATTTGAATGTTTTAATACTTCACCTTAAATATATGCAACTTATAACTTACGGCTCTTAACATAGACGAACTTGTATTAGATACATAATTGCGCAAATACTATTGCAAAAAAGAATAATTTTTTTTCGAAATCCCTCTATTAATCATAATTATTTCTTTTTAATTTTTAAGATTATTTAATGATAGCTATTTGATTCTAATTCCTGATTTGAGAACATCTTTTCTCTTTTATACGAGCGTGGGATTATTTAAATGTAGGAAAGAATTAGTGAGGAAGCTTTAAAATTTTCTCTTGTTATACTTAAATTTTTCTGTTTAAAAAATTCTAATTACCCCAAATTTTCTTTAATTATTTTGTATTTTTTAAACCAAAATAAATTAGACTGAGGTTTTCAAAATTCAAAAATAGAAAATATATCTAAAACATATTTTGTTCTTTCTAACTAATATTTTTACAGTGGTTTGAAACCCGATGAAATGGTCAGGAGATACAAAAGTTTTGAGGGGAACAAATAATTAGTAAAAATTAGTCATAATTAAAAACAAATAAGTAATTAGATCTTAAATATACACAATTTTTGAGAGGAACAAATAATTAGTAAAAATGACCTATAATTAAAAACAAATAAGTAATTGGATCTTAAATATGTTGCGTCAAAGAAATACCTCGAAAACAAACAAATGACTTATTGTTACTGCTAATCCTTACTGGGTTTTCCTTTTGCCACTGATGAGCAGACGCGCAGAACACATAATGATAATATCTAAAGCAATCCCACTGAGTAAACACCGTTGAAAACTGAACGCGACCAACGTACGTCTAAATTTGACATGCTTCGTGATTTACTTTTCTGTTGTGCGGGATGATATATTAGATTGGATGGTCAAGAATTTTTTTAAAAAATAAATAAAATTATAATATAATATAAAATTATATATTTTTGGGGGGACAAATTAATTACATGATGAGTGATACCAGTGGCGTAGCTAGAGGGGGCGGTGGGGGCGGTCCGCCCGGGCTGCAGACATTTTGAGGGCGCCATTTGTGGGCAGTTGAAAGGTACAGCCATTTCCGACAACCTCCCATTAATTTTTTGAAGGGGTAAAACCAATTGAAACAAAAATATTCATAATTTCGAGTCTTAATTAACGGGTCACACAACATTAATTTGATTAAATATAGGTTGTTAAAACTAACGCAAACTCGTTAAAAAAAGTAAGATCGCTAAAAAAAAGGTATCGATTTGTTTGGAAAAAAAATCGGTATACGTTACAGTTGATGAAAACTACATAAAAACCCGTCACCGCTGGGCCGAAAAATATATGGTATTAATAATATTAATATCGCCACGGCAGTTTCTGCGTAGAATTTCCACAGGTACAGAATGATTCGCGAGCAAGTACCTATATGGCATGGCCCATGGCGGTTCAAATAAATGTGTTTAACTTGCAAGTAGTAATTTATGTTACTGTTTCTGTTTTCATAAAAGTTTTGTTAGGGAATAATTAAACATTACATTTATTTCGTTTTTATTGCATTAAAGTAACACAAATTAAAATACGGTTATTCATTTAAAAGTTACGCCAATCAAATTAAAGTAATGTACAAATAATTTGAATTATGACAAGAGTATGAAAATATTCAAATTTCTCTTTTAATTAACACCACAATAAGCACAAATAATTAAAATAAACATTTGAAGAAGTAACAAGTAAAACGAGATCAGTTTTTTTTTTTTTTTTT
>MUZC01000262.1:664626-692958 GCA_002072015.1 Radix auricularia
GTTTTTGTGATTTTCTCCATCGGTGGAGGGGGTGTCCTCTTTCCCGCTGTTGCTGTAGCGTAGCTCTTGGGAGGAGCTGGTACGGTGGAGGCCTGACTGGCAGGGGCCTTCTTTTTGTCACACTGGTTGGACCAGTGATCCAGGCTTTGACAATGAAAACATTGTACCCTCCTGCCTGGGACCTGCACCCATATTTTATGGTTTTTGAAGATCCCCGCATTTACCAAAATATAGTGGGGGATCTCCCGTGCAGGGGTGATAAATAAAAGCCATTTGGAGGCGTTGTGAGGGTGCCTTGACAAGCGCACGCGGGAATTGGGCTCTGCAAGGTGCTGGGCGATTTCCCTCACACCTTCCTCACCAAGCATGGTGGGGACCCAGTGCAGTAGGACTTTCGTGTCCACTTTGTCCTCATGTATGAGGACAGCCACGAATCCTTGGGTCTCTAAATTGCCTATGCTTGCATAATGTAAGCGGGCGTGGTGCTCCGCCTTTGCCTCCTCCTTTAAGGTCAGATACCATCTGTTTGGCATCTCTAGGTTATAAAGGGCCTCCACGTGGTCCCAATTAACCCCAAAATTGGCAGTTAGCTCTTTCATAATGACCTCTATCGGTACATTATAGGCTTTAGGGCCAGAACAATCAATCAAAATGGTGCCCGGTTTATTTAAAGTCCAAGGCTGGACTTTAAGGTTAAGCGTGGTGATGGCGGCCATTGTTGTTGATAAATTCAAGCTTTGAGTTTAAGTTTAAATTTAAAGGCGAGGCTGATTTAATATTATTCTAAGAGTAACGTCTGATATTCGATCAATATAGACAGAGTTTAATCTACCGTGGATCGTTTTATTCTAAATGGATATAGCGAGATGAAATCTGAACTTTTAATAACTCACCCGTCTGCTGTCAATCGCCTTCGTCCTGATCCTGATGCCGGAATCCTACTAGATCCGATTCAACTTTTTTCTTTTCTGTTGGTTTGTATGCTATCTCAATTATGGAAACTGTTGGTTTTTTTTAAATTTGTTTTTTTTAAAATAAAAATTAATGCAAACCCATTTCATGGAAACAAAGGATGTGCTGTTACAAATTACAAAATGCTTTTATATCGCACAAAACAATTTGTAAAGAAATATGAGTGTTGAAAATTTAGGAGACGTGGTTATATCTTTAGAACAAGAAGTGCAACGAGAATTGTTTTTATTATCAATATATAGACTTAAAAAGAAAATAAAAGAACGCTTTGATCAGGTTCATATCTTTGCAAGAAAATATTCGATTATATAATACCATATAATACCATGTAACCTACTACATGAAGAATTTGCACATCAAATAAACTACTGTTTTGACATTGATAAAGAAAATTTCAATAATGAAAGAAAGAGGATCCCGGTTTCTAGTAGCTGAACCTATACTACTAGAAGATGCATTATGTTATTAAAAAACGACGGGGAGATAGACCATTTTATATATTAAAATGTATTCTAGATTGGAAAATTCCGTACCCAACATAAAAATTGTAATTTTGCTAAGAATTTTTACAATTGTTATCAGTATTGCTAGTTGTGAAGGAGCTTCTCCAAACTGAAGTTGATAATAAAAAACAAACAAATCTATCTTCGTTTCACAATGAGTCATTAAAGACCATAAAATCTTGCAATATTGTCCATAGACTAGATATTACAAATAATTTGAAATTTCGATAGCATAATACATGATTTTTCTACTATGAAAGTTAGTAAAGTAAATGTATAAATATGTTTACATACTAATGTATACAGTTTCTTTGTAAAAATATCACATAGCTATATATTCAATTGAAAAGTATATTAATTGGTAATAATTTTTGGAATGTGTTGCCTCACTTGGGAGGGGGGGAGGTTGGGCTTGCGACCTCAGTAACTTTCTTGTGGCCTTTAAAAACAATCTTATATTTTTTATAAGTGTATATTTATGGGTATCTTATTTATGCAGCCCCATTTATTACTGCTTACATAAATATGGAATGCAATGGTAAAAAATGTTCCCACCTATATGTCGTTTCAATTATTTATTCATGTTAATTAATTTATACAAATCCGCAATATGATTGACTTCAGGGGCCAACCATAAACGTCTTCACTCTATTTTGACTGATTTTCACTCCCTCCCCCTTTCGTTACATGTCGTCATAAAAACGTACACCCCTTTTCCTTATGACGTCACAAAGCTTTGCGCCCCCCCCCCCAATAAAAACCGTATTTTCTATTTGTAATTGAGCATGTTTAAAATCAATTTTTTGTCATTTAAGTATGACTTTAGTGTAATAATGCACTATAATATCGTATCCATGTAAAACGTCATTAAAGAAAGTGTCGGTAATCAAATATTTAAGTGGAACTTTTATTTAACGTTGCCCGTTTTTTATGTGACGTCACATTTATTAAACATTCCCCATCGTCACGAATGTGTGAATCCCCCCTCCCCGGCGCGTGACGTCATAGTAGACGGTCTCTAAAAGGGCGGCAAATTGGAGACCGCCCCGGGCGGCAAAAGTTCTAGCTACGCCACTGAGTGATACGAACAGGGTTTAGAGGAGGGTGAGAAGTTTAGTTCAATGAATTTCACCCTAAATTTCACAAATTCAAATAAACAAAAAATTAAAATTACACTTCTAAACATTTAAATTTAAATGTAAAAGCAAAATAAAAATAACATTTTTTACAATTTTTATTGTAAAAAAAAATACAAAATCATAACAATCGCATTTTTTAACATTTAAATAAGGTTCAAACAAGATTTGAATAAAAGAGTAAACCACTGAAAATATGGAGGACTATCTTTGTCTTGTCATTGAGATGTTAATTGAAGTGTTACTTGATGCGGTTAAAATGTATTTATTGAGTGTCAACATCGAAATATTTTAACCGTGTTTTGTGAACTGTAGACCTGATTCTTTGACCCATTCATTACAGGACAGATGCCATCCAAGGATTTTGTAACAGTTTTGACCTGAATATTGGACAGGTACTCATGGTGAGTTTTGTCGGAACAATTTCAGTGTTTTAAGTAACTTAGAGTGATCGAGAGAAAGAGATAGAGAGAGAGAGAGAGAGTAGAAAGAGAGACAGAGAGCGACTGACTAAATCAGACATAAAGGGAGAGACTGACAGAAAAATATGGGCAAAGATTGATGTAATGAGAAAGGTGAAATAAAGGTATAGAAAAATGGACATAAGAAAGAGACAGAAAGTGAGAAAAGCAGACAGGAAAAAAGGACGGACAGAGAGAGAGAATAAGATGAACAGATAGAGAAAGGTTTGGACGTAAAGATGGAAGGCGAAAAGAGATAAATGAAGAGTGAGTGGCAAACCAGAGAAGGCTCATTGAGAGAGGAGAACACACAAATAAGGGTAGAGAGAGAGAGATGGAAATACATAGATGAGGGAAATGGGTCAATAGAGAAAGAGGGGGTGGGCGAGAGGTAGAGAGCGAGAGAAAACGGCGCGAGACCTAGAAAATGTAGAGAGAAAAATGCGGCGATGGTGAGACATAAGGTTGAGTCAAGGTCTCTGATGTTCATAAAAAGTTAGTGCTCCATTCCTCGACATCATTACCCACGACATGCTTCGACGAACTTCAATCAGAGCTTTTATTTATGTTAGAAAATAGTCGCTTTTACAAACAGAAATCGGTATCAAATCCAACTGTCTCGAAATTCAACAAGTGCTAAATTGCCGAAAAGCCATTGTGTTAACCTTAAATTTTGACCCGCTACCCACGGGTCACGTGACGGGCATGTTCTGTTTGACGTGACGTGGTTCGTGTGCTGGAAAGTTACTGTTGTGTTTACCATCCCAGTTTGTTCGTTTGTTTCGCGTTTAAACAACGAAACGGTATTTCCGACACGCGTATTTTTTTAAAAAAATGTTTTAATTAATATTAGTAACTCTAACACACAGTTGGTATAGCGTGTCGTCACAAATGATAGTAACGGGATTTCGATTTGGTTTTTTTAACGAATTCAAGACCACTTTTTTGGTTAATAACAAATAAATTTCATCGGATATTTGGATGGGGTGCGGTTTAGACCGCTTAACTGAAATGCGACAAAGATACAATTTTAAAGAATGCTGCTTTTAAGCGTTTAAAATATAAGAAAATAATTTTTTGATAATTAAGTCAGTTTAAGTTATATATGTTTGGGAAAATATATGAAGAATATATATTTGCCACGTTATTGGTTTGCAAACATAAAAATTACCATGATTTCCATAAAAGGGATTTTAAATAATTAAGAAATTTTTAATTACGAAACAAATGAGTTGATAATTTTTGAAAATATTTTGATCCCCAGACTGTTAAAATAACAATCATTGAACATACTATATTTGACAATGTTGTAGTCCCCAATTTGGGATATATTAATTAAAACAAGTAATAAAAATTCGAATGAGTATTTTAACGCAATTTCAAATAAAGAATTTCCGACCATTTTTTATTCAAGGGAAATCATTCTAGATTACTTTAATGTTTCAGACTCTTAAACGCAGTGGCGTCGCTAGGGGGTGCGGTGGGAGCGGGCCGCCCCGGGTGACAGCATCAGGGGGTGACACCAGACCGTAAAATTCTATATATTCCCGTTATTTGGCACTGGCAAACTCGGATGAGTTCTATGGGTTAAATCATGAGGGGGTGACACCATGAGCTACCGCCCCGGGTGACACCATGAGCTTCCGCCCCGGGTGACACCAACCCTAGTGACGCCTCTGCTTAAACGCACACTTCTTCTCACGTAATTTATATATCTAACTTATGCATCTACCCGATTGCTGTTTAAAATTTTAGAATCCACTTAACGAATATTAAAATTATTTTAAACAGAATCGAACATTGCCTTCTACTACGATCACTCTACATCTAGTCAAACTCGGACAAATACTGGACGCTGCAAGAGTCGTTATACTGACTTCACAGGACGTTCGTCACTACAGGATATCTGTGTGGGGGCACCAAAACACAAGGTATGATTTCCTTTGAAAAACGTAAATCATTATTTTAAAAATTTGCCTTTTTAGTCAAGTCTTGTTAATTCAAGATTAACAATTTACAGGTATTTATCTTTGTAAAGAATCAAGTTACATTTCATTTAAGTCTAAATTCCGTTAAAAAAAATATATATATATTTGCGTTATGTTATTAAAGTCGGATAGGTTTTATAAGTTGCGCTCAACAATTTTCTTGCTTGGTTTACACAAAGATCTCTAAGACAGTTCAAAGTGCTTGCTATTAAATTCTTTGCAACCGAAATAATAAAAATGTTACAGCCTAGATATGGCCTGTGTAGTTTTTTAATTTTTTTTTTTCATTGGGCAAAAGTCCAACTAGACATCAGTTACTTTTAAATAAATATATACGCTTGCAGAAGGATTAACTTATTAAAACAAAAGAAAAGAAAAATGTAAAATCCCATCACCACATGAACAATCGAGTTTTGTGTTTATTTATGTTCAATAACTTGTTTAGTTTCTGGACTCAATTATAATGTTTTTTAAAAATATAGACCTGTTAAAAACGCTCCTTCTATACGGAAGATTATTCCGATAAATTTATTCTGTTCTTTTTAAAAAAAAACAAATCGCTTAAAATAATAAGTCTAATACCAAGAATTCCCCGTTCTTCTCTCCCCAGGTTTGTTCTTACGATTTCGAGTAAATGCCCGCCCGATACTGCTGGTCAAGGTCCAAAACAGTTTCGTGGAGGACCATCCACTGCTGATGGTCTGACCCCTATTTCTACAACCTCATCAATATGGACGGCCTCGAGCACAGCTCCTACGGGGGCGGCTCCCACTGACGTCACAGCTCATTCAGAAAACAACGTTCCACTCCCGGAGTACGCACGACCCAACAAGCTGCCCAAGTCCCAACTCGACGAGCTGCTGGCCAGCCCCACGACCATCTTCGGTCAGAAGTCTGGGATGTCACGCGGGCATAAGAAGGTCAACGCCCATCGCTCCAAAATGCCCGTGAGCCCGAGTGACGCTGAACGCGAAAGGATATTATTAGATGCCACCCACGAGGAAACTCATGAGGTAGGCCCGGAAAATTCTGAACTAGCCAAACTCCAGTGGATGGAAGACAAGAGGGTTTTATTTGAGAAAAAATTGGAACTGCTTCAAAAACAGTTTCAGCCAAACGCCAGTGGGGAGAATTACAAAGATTACAAAGACTACAATACTGAGAGTGGCGAAGACTTCAGTGGTGAGTTTAAACAGATATCACATGGTGATAGCGGTAAGGTTATCGACGCTTTTCATTCACCAAAACATGTTTTCCGTGCTGATGACTTAACTAACACCACAATAACAAACAAAGATTCGCAGATTAAAGATTCGCGTGCTATTGACACAACAACGATAAAATCAAGTGATATTCCTGAAATCCAAGTTCTTTCAAATAAAAAACACAAAGGCCATAAAACAATTAAGCCGGTGAAAATTTCATTTCGTACTCTAAATAATGAAGCCCTCCCTCTCTTTCTGTCGGAACGCGATTCTTCTGCTCCAGAGGCAGCGATCGAAGTGCTGGAAATTCCAACAGCATCATCGATTTCAAATGAGAGTTTACCTCAAACGAGGCCTTCGGCAAATACGCCAGACGGTGGACTACCACTGTTTCTAAATTTCCCGTTAGAACCTCTCAGTGAAAGCATTGAAAGTTCTTCTGTTTTGGATCTACTAAAACCCAGTGCATTAGATGAGCATATTATCTCTCCTAGTGCTCACTTTCTTGTGAGTTCCTTCACAACTTCCGCTACGATTGATCCCATGACATCCACTGTAACACAAGTACCGGTGATGACTCTAGACACGTCTAGTGAGATCCACCAAACATCAAATGTCTTAACTTCAATCGAGTTCGAGACTTCAAGATCGACCGCTGTGTCTTCACAGTTGACAGAACTGCCTGGTACTAAAGGATCTCTAACGGGCGGTGAGATTACACCTACGTCTACCTGGCAGAAAACTATACACACTGATGGAGTGAACCACGTGTCGACGGCGTCTCACTCAACAGAGCTTGACTCAGGGCAGACCACCACTATGAATCCACTCTTACCGACCTCGATGGTGGGCGTCACAAGCGAGATCATCTCGAGTACAAATCGAGAGGAAAGCTCACAGCCTTCACTTCACGTAATTTCAGCTTCATTGAGCTTCACCAGAGTGCCAATCATTAGCACCGATTTTAGGACATCGCCTTTACATGAAAACACGTTAACGCTTCAAACAAGCGCAGCGACTGTTTTGGGTTCCGTGGTTACTTCGCCCTCATCAGAAGTTAACATCGTTGTCGGGACGTCGTCCTTACACTCAAGTACGATTACGCTGGGGCCTAGTATAACGACAACGGTGGCCTCAATAACTTCCTATTACTCACCGGGAACTTTTCAGATGACATCTTCGACTGCATCAACTCAGCCGTCGGTGAGCGCTACATCTCTGCCCTCGTCCACGTTCGTGACAGACGCAGCAGCAGCAACAACGGCACCCAGTTCAGTGCCATCCAGCAGTAAATCCAACAAACCAACCTTGCCCAACTTCAGCCTCGGGATACCGGTTCTTCCGACCGGCGACGAGTCCGCAACGACGGCAAACGCCACGTTACATCCAGAAGGCAACGAAGGGGAAGGAATCAGCGACGCACAGTTCTGGCCATTGGTGGCCTCCCTTGTGATTGGTATACCGGCTATAGTGGTCATAGGCATCGGCGTGACGGTGATCCACCGAAGAAGGTTGGCGCAGTACGCTTCTCTGCTGACCCTTTCATCACCTCTCCACTTGTATTCTTCGCTTTAACACCCATATAACCAGCTTTTTTTATTGCACCTTCTTGGTCATTTGCCATTGTCTTGTATCTGACAATGACGAGCTTATATCCTTACTTCTTTTCTTAAATTTGTTTTGTTTGAAAACTGAGGTCCCTAAATTTTGGTTAATTATTGATTAATTGAAAAAAGCGTTTAATTAATTGATGTCTCAGTAAATAAGATTACTAAAAATACACTTGATATCCAAAAATTATAAGCGTAATGTTTAGAACATCTTTCCTTCTGGGTATCATATAACGTGTGTAACGTTTTTCACTCGCCACTGTGCACACTAAATCTATCAAAATCTTCCGTTATAACGGTATAAACAACAACAGGCTTAGTTTAAATTAGACTGTGGCGAATATAATAATTTTTTATATCTATCTATACATCTATATAAATGAAAGTCTGTATGTATGTATGCAAGTCCTGTATAGCTGACAAACCATCGCCATGAAACTTTGTGAGATTAATGCTTACGCTCACTGGATGGTAATTGGCAAATTAATTTATTTTTTTTTAATCTAATAATCTTGGGGCTCCGGGGGACTATAATGTGGTTTTTTCCCCAAAAAGCTATATGAAAATTAGTTTAAACGTTTGTTATGGTGAAATGAATGGTTCTTAAAAATCATACTTAATAGCCCATGTTAAAATACTATAGGGCTATAAACTCTTACGTTCATTCCTACAGGGCTGGAGGCCTCAAAAGTCTTTTTTTTTTTAATTTTAAGATTTTATTCCCCATTCAATTTAAGTTGATATTGGGAACTATAGATAATTACATCCATTAAGAAATTGATTGCAATAAACAGGAGTATAGAACTTTTAATCTTGCGCCGAATAAGCCTGGGGCCCTGACAGCTGTTTTTGTTTTTATGAGCTTTATAAAAAATTATTCTATGTGTTAGCTTCTAGGAACATGAGTGGATTTCGAATGAACTTTGTATTTTAAAAAACTTGATAGCCCATATAAAAATAAGGTAGGGCACTGAATTCCTTAGACCCATTGTTCCGGGGCAGGGAGCCAAAAGTTTGTTTTTTTGTTGTTTTTTTTAACTTTTAGGATTTTTTCCCCATTCAATTATTAACGATCTTCATTGGTTTCTGGCATAATTGATTTAAATAATCCCTTTTTACCGAGATCGTTGCAACGCACGTCGGGTCTGCTAGTACACAATAAAATCTTTATTCATCTTCCATGTGACACATTTTAAAATATCAACGTATATTCTAGATATTTTTTAAAATGTTTTTTCTTCCTTTCTTGATGCATCTAGTAAATTTATTTGCTTTAAATAATTAACCTCATAAGTTATTAAAATATTTAAAGCTATTCCCTTATTTTCTTTATTAATAAGGTGCGTTCTGATATATCTGAGCTGCTTTATTAATAACATATACATATTTATATATATACGTTTATATCTTAAACGCATCTTTGCTTGAGAGTTAGACATTTTTCAATATCTTTCAGACATCTTTTCATAATTAAAGGGTGCCAACATTCAAGTTACAGCCTTAAATATTCATTTTTAAAATGTATTTTGCTCTTAGGGAATGATTTATACAGTTATTGTTTTTTTAACGTTTATTTTGTTGAAAGCCCGTTTCCCTTAGAGTTAAAATTAACATTTCTCTGAATTAGCGTGTGTGCATCATCGGGGTGTTGTATATTTCTTGTAATTAGGAAGTTTTAAATTGAATACATTTATAAACGTTATGTTTTACCATTTTTATGTGAAGCACGGCGAGCCCTGCTGCACGCTGGAGTACTGCTATAAACAAATTCTCATATTATTATTAACATAACTATTTTTATATTCTATGACTCCTCAGAAAACCGGATCCACAGAAGATGTACCACATGAAAGCATTGCGTGCGACCGGGACCCCAAAGATGTCAGCTGGAAGTGACACCCTGAGATCGACCATGATGCATCAGACATCGGTGGATGTATGATGAAGGATGAAAAGTGTGCTGGCTTTTGCCATTCATGCCCCGTCCCCCCAATACATACAGACAGATCCATGAAGCGTTGAGATTTAAAAAAAAAAAAAGTATATGATATTTCCACGAAGGACCTCGTGAGATTTTTTTTAAACGAAACATTTTACTTTATAGAAACTACTTAAAGTTACCTTCAATTGATTCCTCATTTTTTCAGAGCTTTAATATTGCTTAAAATTATATTTTTCGAACCGAGAGGTTTCAAGCGTTTATACTAGTGTTAAAATGGATCACCAAAACGGTCTTTGAATCTCCCAAATATTAAATTTATGAACAGTCGCCCTTGCTGTTTGTAGATTTTGTCGACCATAAAACAAAAGAAAAATAATTTATGAATATATTTAACAATTTGGAGAATTTATCAATAGAGGATCTCACTCAACCAACGAATGCTTAACAGAGGAACTTCAGATACGACGACGGCATTGAACTTTACAAGAAGCTAATTCTAAAGATCTTCTTCACAAAGCGTGAAGAAACAAAATTGAAATTTATGTGAATGAGACAATGACATTCATTGGCTTCTGTAATTTCTTGTAGCGCTTCCACTAATGTGATATGTAAACTGCATTAAATTTATCAAGATTCTGTATCGTCACAGATAGCAAGCTTATATTTCAGCAACTAATTACGCTATATTTAAGAAAGATAATGTGCTGGCATATTGATCCTATTTGACATTGTCTTGTTTGGTTGCTTGTATTAAACAAAAATTATTTTTTTTCATTTTTTAAACTTATTATTACCAGAAACAGAATTCCTATTCATCTATTGAGCTTGAAGTCGTTGTTACACAGATCTATGCAATTGTTTGCCTGCCGAAAAATAACAATGGCAACCAGTGTTATTTTAGTATTGCGATGTATTACTTCTTTCTATTTATTTCAAACATTCCTTAATATTATGATGCATGATAATCAAGTTTTAAGTACTGTTTTAGTGTATTGTAAGATTTGAAAGATAGAAGAACAAATGAAGAAGACAAGGGAAGAAACGGCTATGTCACATTTTTGTAGATTTGAGATATTCAAGTTTTTTAGTTTATAATTATGCTGATTTCTTATCAATTAACTAAATGGATTTGATTTTTTAATAGGATCAGAGACATTTTTTTCATAAAACCTCATTTTGAACCTCTATCAGATACAGGTAATTACTTTTAAAAATTCAAAAATGTCACAAATCCGTTTCATCCCTTGAGGTTTTCAAATGTAAAACGTGCTTTAAATGCATTTATAAAAGTGCTGATTGAGTATCGCCTTAAATACCAGTGTCATAGATATCAGTTATAAAAAAATGTTTTCTCCATTAATACGGTTAGTTCCGCAATGTAAAAATCGTTCTTGGCTATGCTTTCAATATGTCTGGTAGGACAGACATAATTTTGTAGTTTTAGAATTCATGCGATAAAGCGTTGTATTAATTTTACCCCAATGTACGAGAACAAGAAGAATATATTCATATTGATTCTTAGCTATTGATTCCTTAATACAGAAATTTAAAGATACAAATATATAAATATATATAACAATCATAAACTCAGACAAATTGATTCGATTAGATTTATGTAAGTATGCTTCACATGATACACGTTTTATCACAATGGTTGTATTATAATGTAGGTAACAGGAGATTACATGTATTTTAAAAATTACTTAACAACAGGTACTTGTTTTTTTATATCACAAGATCGATTGAAGATTAAAATAAAACATTTATATTGAAACAATGTCATAAATAAATAAATACACTGATGAGTGCATTGTCGCACAATATTTCTTTTGGCTTTGTTCAAATTTTTAAAATTCTAACAGCTTGTGAATAATCCCCACCTTTTACGCATATTATTTACGTTATCCAAAATAAACATTGACAACGTTTAGCAGTGTGTGTATGTGGGGGGGGGGGGTAGTTTTGTTTTTGATCATCACCACTAGACGATATAAGTTTGCAGGTATTCCTCTTTCACTACAGGTGATAGGATATTCTAAATTCAAAACAAGCTTGTATCAACTTAAGAATATTTACCGTAAACACATAATTTGTTAGATTTTTAAGACTAATTTTACATTTAATAGCTTTTTGTTTTTTTAGGTTTGTTGTTGTTACAATTGTCAATGGTACATTTTTATAAAGGTACAAACGTTTTACATTCATTTCTTATACAAGTAAGATATTTCAGAACACGAACGCTCAGTTTCATTCTCAATGTAAAAATGAATGTCAATAAATATATACATGTTAAAACTGTCATCTCGTAGATCACCATTCCGCTGAGCCCCGACGCCCAAATTCTTACTGTTACAATTATTATTTATTAATTTAAAAAAATTAGGCTTAGTACTGATTAATTTTTTCCATTAATCGGGGAAAAAATGATCGATTAATCATATTTGTATAGCACATATAATTTTCCTGTTAAGTCGCGATTTATTACTTCGTGAAATCGGTTAAGTCGCGTTAATTCCATGGATCCCAAATATGTGACGCAACACAGCAAATTCGTTCTGTTATGCAAGAAAAAAGAAAGAAAAACCCTTTTTGTTTACGTATGCACGTTTAAATAAATAATAATAATAATACGAGGAACAGTATTTAAGTAACAAAAACTATAAATTATTAATAAATTAGAAAAAATATAAATATTGTTTCAAATGTTAATAGAATAATGGTCACATTTTAATCGATCAAATTAAATTAAGGGATTACAAATTTTTATCGATTAATCGATTAATCAATCGTTAATTTCCGCAGCCCTAAAATCTAACTAAATGCAATAACACTAGTGGAAGGTGATAAAGACAATAAGTTAAACTAAATTTTTAGCCATCTAAAATTATTAGATAAACTTCCACGAACGTTACAGAGGTAAAGAATATTGTATAAATCCCATTCACATATATTTTGTATAATTAATATCATGTGAGCACCTCTCAAAAATATTTCTGGTATATCTTCTAAGTAACTGAGCAATGATCAGTGGCAAATAAAGAAATCAAGTACCTAAAAATGTGGCCACACATGAATCAGCAAGAGTTTGATAAATGATCAGTTCAGACAAATCACGATTGAGACCACGTATCTGCGTTTAGTTTCATTTTAAGAATGTGAACACTTAATTAACATGCGTATGATAAAAATAATCAAGTAAAATCATAAATTATAGACTAGATTTCCTTATAACTGTGCTCTTAAAATTGCTAAGTTCCTATCAGACATTCATGATCACTTTGTAATAAAGTTGTGCTGTCTTTGAAACCACAATACACACACTAAACAACAAGAAAACAGAAGTATTTGCTACGATAAGAGATATTTTACCCCCCCCCCCCCAACCGGAAAAAAAAAATAAAATTTTGCTTTAAAGAGCTGAAATAATATCATCCCTGCAAGCCATGCAAATGATCTGAAAATTTAACGAGTTCGATAGGAGTGACGTGATCCTGACCACTATTCTACAACCCTTTTCCGTATTACATGATTGTTATTTCTTTGGGGTTTTTAATGAACTTATGTTCGTTTTATTGGCGTTTCAGAAGTACCTTAAAAATCAAATAATAAAAACATTGTGTGTCTAAATATATTTGTTGGGCAGTCATTTTACAAGACAAATAGTACTTAAATATTACATTAAGCAAATAAATCATCTTTAGCAATTTGTTATAACAAATATAATTCTATGCTCTTTCTCTAATCTATCTGTGTACTTAATGAGATTGCAATACCTACTGTAAAGAATCTGTTTTCAAAAATCAATTCATAATTTTAAAAATATTTAACCAATTTATATTTACATGAGAATTTCAAATAAGCATTATTAACGTTTTTCAACGTTTTTAAAATGGATTCATTCATCAAGGTGTCAGAGCTGGCCAAAACTAATTCGTTTTGCTTCAGCTCCACTAATTCTTGGCAGTGGCTACGAATTGCTAATCAAAACTCCAGCCATTGCCATTCAAAGAACAAACAGAGACGAACACTACTAATAGCCTTCTCTACCTAACACTTGAATCAATCATGGTATGAGATTTTGTTGTTTCTTTTAACCCTTAACCAAATAAAAAGAAATCTTGATGATCTACTACCGACGCATATAAACATAACCGTCTTTCACAACCGAAACAGCGCGATGTAACGAAAGAACAAACATAAGCACTAATTTGGATCGGATAGCAGATTCTTTCAGAGAATTTCGTATTCGTGCCGGTCAGCACAGCTCGTCATTCACAACTTTAGTCTAGGGTGTAATTTCTATCTGATCGACATCAAGGTTGATTGTAAGAGTCATAGAGAAGATTCTAGTACTGACATACACCCATTGTAGGATAATATCAAGTCACGTTTGGTTTTTCTCACATCACGGAGACCCTCGTCAGTCGGTCCTGGTTGGAGTGTTGCGGGAACTGAAAGTTTTGCTGTAGAAACTTCTGACGCATGTTTTCGTCCCGGTGTCCGAATCCCGAGAACCCCTTGGTGCCGTCGCGTTTGCTGAACTGGCGCGCGAGGTGGTGGTTATTTCCCCTGTGGGACCTGCCCACCTGGCTGAACTGTTGCTGCAGATGACCAAGTTTGTGGTCAAGAATGTTCTCGTAGCGAGGGAACTGGCCGGCGGTAGGTGGTCTCTGGTTCCAATTCTGAGGCCATACCATCTGTTTAAAAAGTAATTCAACGTGGAGTATGATAAAATAAATCAATTTCAAAAATGCAATTGTCATCATTTAGCAATAAAAAGTACTTTTTAAAAAATTAACCCTCATACTTATCACACGAGGAAGCATTGCTCGGAATATGAGAGGGGCAATTTATGGAGCAAAATATATAAAGTGAATGTAGTGTACAAGGTTTATATGCTTGGATTTCGGTACACACCTTAGCACATAATTAATTTCAATAAATATTGTATAATTTATTGTTAATTTTTAATAGCGCACCCAGTTTTTAAATATAAGGAAAAGACAATATTTTATCATTTATAAAAGTTGAAATGATGTAATAATTTATTATCAAAACAAAATCTGGTTTATCATCAAAGATTTAGCGTAACTGAAAAAAAAAACCCACACAATTGAATTTTCAGTAAAAACAATTTTTTTACAGACACGGTGTAGCATTTTAAATATCAATAAAAATTATAACCACCCTGTTAATTTTTAAAAGCCCCACTTTTATTTCATGTCTGTCCAACAACCTCTAACCCATCTCGTCCGTGGTCTAATCAAAAAGACCAATATAATAATTTAATATTGTAGGAAAATGAAAGATTCTACATCTTGTTACCTGGTTATTGTAGGACGTACGAACAGTGCCGTAGCCGGACAAGATGTCATCATCGGGGTCGTAGTCAGGGGCGGAGCCGATATCCGAAGGCAGAGTGCTGAGGTCGTCATCTTCTGAGTCGCCGTAGTCAGGGATGGGTTCCAGGTTCTGGTGTTTCTGAATTTCTTGCACCACAAATCTGATGAGGTGAAAAAAATGCAATAGAATGAAAAATTAATTTGGGTTATTGTTGTTGTTTTTAGGTTAGGTCTAGACCCCTCAGCGGAAGCCGCGCGCCAAATACGCAGCCGAATTTTCGTCCGACAAAAATCGACAGGAAAATATGCGCGCGCCGCATTAGCCGCCATATTTTGTCGTAAATCCGCCGAAAATAAACAATACGCCGTAACGTAATGTTTTTGCTTTCTAAAATTTTATTGTGTTCCTTTTAAGATCGATTATATTTTAGATTAACCGTACCCGAAAGTGTGACAAAAAACGCACTATTTATACAGTTATTTATACCTGATTAATCATTGATAAAGTTCTTGCGAGTAACCTTTATCTTACAATCTTAATTAATAAAATGCTAATTAAAATACAAATAAATTTTTTCAATTAATGATTGAATAAATTAATTTAAGTTATCGTTAATCTTTGTCGTAAAGAGACCATTTATTATTACTCAAATATGGCTCATCGACCTTCTACAAGTAGAAAGGTTCTTACAAAAAAACACGTATGTTAAATCATTTCTAATTTACAAATTCTATATGATGATTTTCGGTGAACTCAAATGTCAGTAAATGTCATCTAAACCAGGAAGAGAGGCAGCTCATTAAAAAAAACTACAAGAAAAACTTAAACCGCCAAGCCAACATGGAACTTCTAAAGCACAATGCTGGGAATGTTTTGGTGACCGGTTCTCTGCTGATGGGAGAACTGTTGACGAAGATCGAGTTTATTGTCAACTTTGTTTCACTGCTCAGAAGTCATTGGGTGACATGGGTCACATTTCAAAAGTAACAAATTTAGCCGCAACAACATCAAGTTGCAATATGAATCTTCACTTAAGCACTATGTGTCAGTAGGAAGTGAAGAAAAGTCAAATAATTTAAAGCACTATGTGTCAATTGTAACACTTGGCTGTCACACATTGAATGAGTGGAATGTATGCATGCACTGTATTAGTAGGACAGCAGATAAAACTTTTTTCCCTCCATTGCCAAAAATAATGCAACTTTTTCTGAAGTATTGTAAAAGTGTTTTATTGCTGAAGTTTTATAACTTCATTATTGGCCAGGCTTCAACTGAATTTCAGCCGAATAATTTAATGAATTATGCCAAAGAATCCAATGAGTGAGAGAAATCGATTAAAAAATGTATGTAGAAAAAATCTAACCTACCTAGCAAAATCGTCTTCTGAATGTGCACCACTGAACCAGTCAATGCGAGTGCTGGACATCAGATGCAAGAATGTTCCCCATCTATGCATAATCATACCAACGAACTGTAAATACAGAATATAGATATTTTGTTCAAAGCGAATCGTGTCATCTACTTTTTGATGTGATCGTTTTTTTTAATTAAAAATAGTTGCGTTGTTAGCGGAATTTCTTTATTTAAATTGTAATTTTGAAGTATATATTGTACACAACTATATAAATTGCATCAAATAACATGTGATTTTGAAATTTCTGACAGCATTTAAAAGAATGAAACAACGCACCTGAATGACCATAACAGACGCAAAAACGGCCAGAAACACCAGTGACATCGGCTCGTACTTCTTGATGATGTAGTAATCCTTCAGCATGTCCTCGGACGACTGAAGCTGCAGTGAGATGACGGTCCACAGGAAGTTGAGCATGATGTAGATAAAGACGATGTTGTTACGGACCTCCAGCAGGTCTTTGGCGATCTTCTCCTTCTGCTCTTTGTTCTCCTCGATCGGGTGCAGGTATTTCTTTATGAGGAACTTCCAAAACTCTGTCTCCGGCTCGTCCAGCACCTCAACCGGCCCGGTGCCGATGGCCTCGAGGTGAAGCCAGTGGGGATTATCGGGATCCGGCTCGTACCCGGTCACTTCCTTTTCGGTTTTCTTCGGCTTGGGAGGCGCGGCTTCTTTCTCGCCCTTCTCCCCGTTCATCAGTCGAGCTTGTTCGTTGGTGGTGTCCTGGGCGTTCTGCAGGTCGTGCCTCAGCCCCCAAACGTTTTTGATCACCTCCCTCAGCTCGTTGACTATATTCAGGAGCCCGATGGTCGTGAAGATATTCCAGGACTTCTTCTTTCGTTTTCTCTCCTCCTCCGCCAGTTTCTGCGCCTCTTCTTCCTCCGGTGTCAGTTTCTTCGGAACCTCTCGGGTGCCCCAGGAGACGTTGTTTAGGTTGCAAAGGTAGAATACCGTGAGAAGGATGAAAGTGGAGGGCACGACAAGGAAGTAGATGGCCCCGAAGACAAGGCAGAAAATTTCCTGCGGGTGAAGCAGAGCGGACACGACGAAGATTATGCCGAGGCCGCTGAGGAAAACGACGTTGGGGCTGCTGAAGTTCTCGGTTGCTATGGAGATGATGGTACCAACTGTGGCAACCATCATCACTACAGTGTATATTGCCGTTAGCACTGCTCCCACTTTGACCTGAGGGTGGACAAAAAATTAACTATACTTAAAAGCTGCACTTTATCCATCACAATTTAATAATTATTTTTATAGACTATAATGTTCATGAGCATCTCATGATTTGAATATTTAGCATAAGAGATGGGTAATATTGTATTTAATGATACTAAACTTTCTTCTTCGCTAAGATACGTCTTTGTTTATATGCTTATATTACCTCGCAAATAATAATTTGCTTTACCTTACACACTTAAACGATATCAAACATTTAAAATAGTATCACATGTAGAATGAGTTGGTAATTTAATTAAATTTTAAAAAATGAAGCACATACTTCAGCAATTTTTTCAATAAAACTTTTATAGGGAAGTTAAACTAAATGTTGAAAAAAAAACAATATGCATTTAAAATGCAGTTTTTGTTGGTTTAAAAAGGCTCTTGCTTTTGAAGAAGTCTATTGTGTAACTTTGTGGGCGGGTAGTGTGAGAGAGCGAGAAATATGGGGGGGGGGTGTTAGGAAACATACCTGCGTGTCTGTCTTCTGGGTGAGGCAGACGACCACGTAGATGGCCACAGGAATGACCGACAACACGTAGGACCACCAGTTGCTGAGGCCCAGCACGGAGTGATAGGAGCTGGTGATCATGAGGATCACAGTAGAGGGGGCGAGAATTGACGAGGCCATCAGGGTTAACTACAACAAAGAGGGTTGAAACAAAATAAAAATATATCATACGACTAAATAAATATATGTGAATACATTGAGAAAGAGAGAGAAGGTAAGAGAGAGAGAGAGGAGAAGGAGAGAGAGAGAGAGAGAGAGAGAGAGAGAGAGAGAGAGAGAGAGTAATATATCGATAAGCAAAGAATTTGGGGTTTAATTGGTAATTGAAAATTCAAGGAAAAGAAAACGAAATTTATATTTTTCAAAACTGAAAAATCGCTTAATGCGGGAGATTTATTTTTCATGTCTATTAAGCACTGTCAAATACATTATTTGTGGGAAAAACCAGTCCCTTAATTCAAGTCAAATATAAAATATACCTTTTGTCAAATTGTTCAAAATTTTAAACCAGAAGTAGTATAGTGTTTTTTTAATGTGTATGTTAACTGTGTCAAATTATTTACAACAAAGATGTATTATGTTCATGACACTGGGAAAACAATATCCTTTAAGAAAATTAACATGAACCAGCATCTATCAAAACTATATAATTTGTCTCAAATTACGTTTTGTCAGTTTGTATTTTCGTATAAAGTCGAAAAGTTTGAATTCGCTTGGACTGAGTCAGAAAGGTGGAATTCGAAGTATTCTTATGAAAAATTGAATTTTCAGCTACGAGGTAAATTTAAGTTTAGAGATGAGACCCACACCAACTGACCTGGTAGAGAACGTAGAGCCGGCTAATGTTGTCGTTGACGCGGACTGTTTCCCGCCAAGAAGCCAGGAGATCCATCATGTTGGCCAGCGTCGAGGGCGACCAGCGACGCCTCTGGTTGAAGAACTCGTTGAAGGTCTCGGGGGCGTATGTCAGGGCGTCCGCGCCGGCGCTGTAGTCGATTCGGTGGCCCTGCTGCAGGAGCAGAGTGCAGAGCCACCTGTCCTCCCCTTGCTCGAACTGGATGAAGTGCCTGGCCTCGGTCGGCTTGGTCGTGTACATCTTCATGACGTTGTCGTCCATGACGGCCGAGCCCCTGAACAAGCTGAAGCACCCGGGACAGCACAGTACGCAGCCGAAGACGTGCTCGGCAGCCTTCTGCAGCCAGTGGCCGATGGCGTACTCGAATTGTTGGTACCACACCATGGGACCTGTTGTTGGATGGTTGGTTTATTAAACAATGTTTAGGGTTTTAGAGATTTTTTTAATCAAGATAATTTTTAAAAGTATGTAATTATTAAAATAGATGCTCTATACTTAGTACCAAAATGTTCATTGTGAACAAGTGAAAATATATGTGAAGATGGCCGTTTTAAATATAGTTAATCATTTTAAAGAGTTAACACATAATTTCTGAAAAGTGCTAATGATATTTATTATTATCTTATTTTGACCAATGGATCTATTCAAATATAAAAGAAAATTCCAAATAAAATTATATTTGATTTATTCAGATACTGTACTTTGGATATATCAGAACTTTTAAAGACATTAATAAAATGTTATAAAATATACAAAAGTAATTTCCGGCTTCTTGGGATTGTACTAAATAGAATGTTTTGAGAATTCCTGTATCATGTTCATCTTGTATTGCTTAAAAAACACACCTGAGCCAATAGGGTGAATCCTTCCACACACAGCGCCCACTTTCTTGTTCTTCTTCATGCGGTCAATCAGCAGCTTGACAGAGTCCGGTTTGAAATCCACGTCACCGTCAAGTGTCAGGAGGAAGGTGTTTTCAGACATTTCCACTATCTGTCATTGGTAAGATAGATTGATGTTAAATTCCTAAACATTCAATTAGACGCGAATACTGGTTCATCCGCTTTGTGCTGTTGTTTGTTGTTGTTGTTTTTTAATTGAAATTTATATAAAAAATTTAAATCAGATTTTACAAAAGGAAGAATAGGGTGAAGCAATTTTAACAAATGACCACAAAGTGTTTACTAGTTGTAAAAATAAAATTGTATCAATATTTTCCTTCAGTCTCTTAACTGTAGAAACAGTGGGGCAGTTTGAGCTAATCACAAAGATATTATAACATTCTTGACAAATTTTCTTTTTTTTTCTGTAGAAAAGAATCAAAATTTTCGTGGTACTTTAATTAGTGCAAATTTCTAAGGGAAATATTGCGTTTATTTATTTAAATGTCTGTCCTTTTCGAGCTTGATCATGGAACTGCTCCTGAACCAAACTAGATAGAGAGTTCGGGTCTTTTGCAAATATGTTAAGGAGGTTCCAAGAATGCAGACGGGCTTTAAAAACACCGAAAAGGTTTACTGGATTTCCTGGAGAAAAAACTCGAAAACTATCAATGTCAATTTCTCGCCAACCATAACATCTATCGGTTTGAAAAAAAACGCCAAACGATAGCTAATAATATTTAGAAAAATGTAGGAGAAGGATATTTTTGAAAAAATCTGTTTTCATTCGACTTCCGTATTTTAGCAGCAATTTGTAGATAGAAATTGTTTTTTTAGTTCCAGAATTATTGGTACAGAATAATTACTTTTAATATAATCTAGAATCTGTAAATGATAATTTCAGACTGTTGCGCGGTGCGCATTATATTGACACATTGTTGGTGTCATGTAGCGCGAGGGGATATGACGTCATTTTTTGTTTCTTTCCTCAGCATCATCACCCTCCTGATGCAGTCACAGTTTCACTGGGCAGTGCACCTGGCCCGAATGCCAAATGAAAGACTACCAAAGAGAATCTTCTATGGCGAGCTCCAGCATGGCCTGCGGTCTCATGGTGGACAAAAGAAACGCTTCAAAGACACATTGAAAGCCTCTCTGAAAGCGTTTGCAATAAACCCAGACACGTGGGAAGAAGTTGCAATGGACCGGTCCACCTGGCGCCAATCCATCCACGAAGGTGCCAGGACATGTGAGGCAAACAGGATCAACGCCGCAGAAAAGAAGAAGGCCAGTGCTTTCAACCCTCCAGGAGACAACCCACTCGTCCCATGTCCTTTCTGTTCCCGAACCTTCCGTGCCAGGATCGGTCTCTTCAGCCATCTGCGCACACATAGGCAAAATCAGTCCCAGCAACCCTCGGATGACTAGAGTGGTCCTGGTTGATTCAACGGACGAACGAACGAACGAACTTTCATAATTACTGATTTGAAATTTTAAAAAATCGCAAATTCTTTGTTGGAAATTTCGTTTAATTACTCATTCAAGTTTTTATAATTTTTTTTTAACATTTCCACTCAATTACCTGCTCGTATCGTTCCGGTGGCACCCGCATCAGCAGCTGCTTGAGCGGCATGTTCTTCCCTTTCTTCCTGTCACGGCGGTGCTTCTTGCGATTTCTCAGGCTGGTCCCATGGTTGCGTGTCTTCTCCTCCTCCTGCATCTCGCTTCCGTCACCCGCCCCGAGGAGTCTGAACCCCAACAGGTAGTACAGGTACATCACCTTTAATATATTTGCATTTGTAAAGGCCAATGACAATTTGTTTCGTTGTTGTCGTTTTTTTTTTAAAGAAAAATCTCAAACACTCCAATTTAACCTAAAACATATTATACAGATAAATACATTCATGAAAAAAAAATTAATTGTTCTTATATTATTGTAGCAATTATTTTTAATGTACCTACCACACACACACTCACAAGGAAAACAAAGAAAGAAAAAAAGTTTTAAGTTTCTCCCGAGATCTATCATTGTCAGCTCTAATTTGACCTCCTTGAACCTCATCACTTTTGAGAATAGCCAATATAATCAGGGAAGACAATGAGATTTCCTTACCTGTGACCACCTCTTTCTGTGTCTGATTTTGTTCTTGTCCTTGAGATGCACCACCATCTTGGTCTGACCAGGCATCGTCCATATAAGACGGCCGCCGTACGGCGTCACGACCTTGACAGGGGACGGGATGATGATAAAACCTTTCACCACCGACCTGACAACGACAGTTCAATGATAAAGTTAAATAATATTAATATCATCATATAGTTGGCTTTCGGATATTTTAACACCGTAACCTTATCCCGATAGAGCAGCTATCCCCCAAAAATCGTACCCAAAATTCTTTACTATATATTTAAACAACACGGAGCAAAATTTATATAAAATTGTATAATTTGTAATAATGTGTTACGCAAAGAAAACCGTGTGGTAGAGGATAGGCATTGTCTTATAGTGTTGAGTGCTTTCTGTGAAAATAGACGAGTCTACAATACGCAAAGGATTTTTTTAAATGTATTGACGGTGAACACATTTTTTATCACAGACTTTATTTTAAAATAATAAAATTTATTTTCATCTTATAACTATTTATAACTTTAAAAAGGCAAACAAAAAATGTGGTTTTCGACCAAAAAAAAATAATATTCTTTAAAATTCAGTTTAAAGGATCTTTATTCTCTACCAAGGTTTAAAAAAGTTACAGAGAACAGCTTAGCACAACGAGCCACCATTTCACTCCAGGAAAAATGCAGTGGCACCCACAATGATTTGAGCGATGTGAAGCAGACGAATCTCAACAAGACTGAACGATTATGTCAACAACAAAAATAACACACAGCAGCCGACAACACGGAAATGGAGTTAGATTTTTTTATAACACATCTTTTAAAAAAGAAAATTGTTATTAATGGCTGATTTGAAATGGTCTGAAACTGTTTTTAAAAAGAAATGTTTCATTTAGATTTCTTTTTTTTTCGTATTTGCTTGCTTCTGTAACGCTTACGTTTTCGCTCATTTGCGTCGAAGAATTGGTTTTAAATGGGGGTTTTACGCATTCAGGCGCGCGACCAAGACAATCAATCAACCGCCATCACTTCTCAGACGACCGAGCCTCAAAACGATCCCATTCACAACTGTGGCCGTTTCTACCTATATCCTGTTCCACCGTGTCATTGTGACTTTTCTTACGGAATCCGGCTGATTATTAGAAATCGGGAAACAATGCGGATGTAAGACTGATGTAAGACAGATGTAAAGCGCCAGTAAGGTGCCTGAAATATTATTCTATATTGTTCATGGAACGATTGATATGAAGAAAAATTATAAATATTTCGTTGTGATCTAACACTTTAAAACGTTTCTGTGACAGAATTTTATTTTTGTATTTCATTTGAGACACAATATAGATCTACATAAAAATTTCTAAAATTTTAAAGTCGTTAGTATGAATAATAATGAAAACTTTGATTGTCCAACAAATAAGTCGTATGGGAGATCTCAACTGGCCAGCTGACTTACCTGGCGGCATCCTCCATGCTGTCAACGAACTGGGTCACGAACTGATTGGGAACAAACTTGTTGGTCGCCAGGTCAATGTCAAAGGCGTCGTCAAAAATGATGTGAACTGAGGTGAGGGGTGAAAAAAAGAATTAGCTTGGAATAGGAACACACAAAAGTATTTTTTTTAAATTCTTCATTAAGTAAATATTCTCATTCCTCTGTGTCATTTGCAAGGAACACTTGCCGTAATATAAAAAATAGAAGATCTTGTGGACACAATAGGATTGATTGGAATTTGAACCCAATCCACCCGGATCTCTCTTCGGGCCAATGCTGCAATTCAATTTCCGATATTTCCTTTATTTTCTAAAAGATATTTTTCATACCTTGAATTTAATATCATAATTTAATAAGTTAACCCTTTCCCTGGTTCATCAAAGTAAAAAAGTGCTTACTCTCCATGTCAAAGTAATCAGGGTCTCTTATGTTGAACTTCGCCTGAGCCAGTTTACTTGCACAGTGACTGTAGTCCAGTCTGGGGGGAGAATATTTCAGCTTAAAGAATTGCTAGTTTTTACTCTCCTTTCTTCATTTCAATTTTCATAAACATAGACCTAGTTATTTCTTAGACAGAACAAATTAAACTTCATGATAAATGTTGATATTTGTAGACACGCTTTTTGCAAAACAATGTTTTCAATCATAAATATATAATTAAAAATGTAGTTGAAAAGCTTTTACTTTACAACAATTAAATAAAATTCTTGGTAGAATCCAATAGCTGACTACAATCTACTTAGATCTACGAACGTTCTGTTCAAATGAGGCCAAACGGAATTTCCATTTCCAGATATATCTTTAATATGTTGTTTTTTTTAATGACAAACTAAATGCCCGAATGTTTTAATAATATATTCCCTCCATTTAACGGCAAAGCCTATACTGAATGCTTGTATTATTTTAAAATATATGCTTAAAATAAAGACATTTGTCGCACACATCCCAGCCCATTCTACCATGCGTGATATAATTTGAAAATATCGATAATGGTTTTGATATGTATACTCTTGGAATTTTTTAAAGCCATATTTTGCTTTCAAAAAAAACTAGCATTTTAAATTTACTGAGGAAAAGCCTATCTAGCCCAGATATTATGTGTTAATTATTTACTGTCACATACCTATCCCGTTTACATGCACCTGAATGACTCCTAGCAGAGTCGAGGTAAAATGAGGCACCACCCACCTGAAAAGTGACTTCAACAGCTGGGTCATCTCCCGCTTGGTCTCATGCCACATGGTAGCGCACACGTAGATGGTCGGCGTGACGTTGCTCTCGTCCGGCATGACGTAGCCCTCGGGGTGCACGAGATCTCCGGCGTCCTCGCCCACGTACGTGAAGTGCTCGAACCTGGTTGCCCTGAGCTCCTGGTCGTTCCTGCGCCGTCTCAGGGTCAGGTTGAAGTCCGGGAAGATGGCGTTGAAATGGGGCGTCAAAAACAACCTGACGGAACAGAGATTATACTTATTAAATACTTTAAATACTTTATTTTTACTGGTGGTTTTTGGTTGAGCCCTTGATTGATTGTTTTCTTGCCGAAAAAAACTTAGGAACGATTTTTAACCCATTTCCTCGTAAGTTAGCGAGTTTAAATTTTGCAAGCAGACACGTGCCAATGATAAAAATGATGTATCAAAATTTCAGATCGATTGAATGTACTGTAATTAAATTATTGAATTTTTAGATTAGTTTATTTATGTCTATATATAACGTTACTTTTTTAGCTAGAGTTTCGTGGTGCGTATTTTATTGAACAACCTTTCCTGTCACGCAATAAGGTGCTTATTATATTGACCATGCTTTTAAAAATATATTCACGATCGCTGCGCATATATTAAACATGTTTTACAAGACATAGATCTAGATCTAACTAAAACTTGGTATTTTCTGATCTTCTTGAGATGCGTATTAAACTGAACAGTCTTACAGTTATGTCTCGTATATAAAGTATACATAGACAAAAACGTGTTATTTCTTAAAGGATTTAAAGTTAAGGTACACTTATTTTAACGTGCTCTTTTTTCCCTTTTTCCCCTAGTGGTTATATCAAAGTTACTAGTAAATGCACGTTAATTTTTAAAAATACTGTATTTTCTTTTAGAATTTACTCACTTCTCTATCTTGGCCATCCTCTCACTTTTTGGAAACCAGATGTGGGAGACGATGATGCAGTAGGACAGCCACAGGGCGCCGGACACAGCGATGGGCTGGATGAGGTTCTCAATCTGTAGGTTAGGGCACAGCCAGGTGCCGGAGTGCCAGCTCACGGGAAGGAACTGGTTTAAAACAGAAATTAAAGAAATCGTTCATATTTCCTAACAATTGTTATATCTAATATCTGTGTTTGTATTGAGGGTGTGAATTGAGTTTTTATAGCTAAAAAGAATAAAAGGATTTTTTTATCGTTGTTTGAGGTATTATGTATCCCTTTAATATATATTCCAATACCCTCCAAAAATGTGGGATTCAGTCCCCCGGTCATGTTACAGATTTATGCAATTTCACTTTCTCTCTATGTGTAGTTAATTGGCATGTTTAGACTAACTCGGGAGCGTAGAAAAATGTTCGAAAACACCAAAATGACGCAAACCACCTCCGTGGATTTTTAAAACTCCTTTTAATTTCTTTCAGGTTCGAGCTTTTCAAGTGGCTATTACAACTGGATACATATTAGGATTCATGAAAAGTCCACAGTTGTTACAAATGTTCGTCCACTTTCTTTTTTTTTAAAGAAAATATTTTGTATTTGTTAATTGCTTACTTGTATTGAATCACAAGTTAATTGATTATAAACTTTGCTTTAAGACAAAACGAGGGTAGTTCTTTGGACACAGAGTTTCAGTTCAAAATGAAGCGGGAAAATAGCGTTTAGCACAGTACTGGGATCTGTTGGACCCCCTCCCCATCATTATTCTCAGTATATCAGCAAACACAGACGCGTTTCACTGTAAGCCGCTGACCACCCCTACGACTCACCTCATAACGACACTGAAGGTACACGACCACCAGGGAGGCCGGCGGGGAGAGGATCAGCGGGAAGGCGAACGCCGTCTTCTGCATATGGAGTTTACAGGCCAGTCCAGACAGGTAGGTGCATAGGATGGCCGAGCCTAGGGTTATATACAGTAAACTGAAAGAGAAAACACGCATTATGGTTTTATTTTAAAATGTATGTATATATGTTTATATAGCTTCGACACTTTGTTTCTTAAGTTTCAATTTTTTTATTCAAATTTTAATAAGTTTGCACCTGTGCATTTATACACACTAAAGTAATAAGTAACTTCAAAGCACGTTGTGTGATTTTAGATAATATTTTTAAAGTGACAGAGATGAAGTTATATTAAATTTTTTAAACTTAGTCTATATGAAAGTCACATATCCGATGCATGCAAAGATATCTAGATGTTAAAACGTTGTATGTCTGCGTATATTCCTTCATACTCGCACAGCCTCAAATACCCGTTGTGGATTGGAGTCGGTATCTTACCTGTAACAAACACACACATGTAGACACACACACACATGTAGACACACACACATTTACACACACACACTCATGTAGACACACACACATGTAGACACACACACATGTAGACACAGACACATGTAGACACACACACACATGTAGACACACACATACATGTAGACACACACACATGTAGACACACACACATGTAGACACAAACACATGTAGACGCACACACACATGTAGACACACACATGTACACACACATGTAGACACACACACATGTAGACACACACAGAGACACATGTAGACACACACACAGACACATGTAGACACACACAAACATACTCTCTTTCACCCTCTTTCTCTTTTTTATATTCCTTCATACTCGCACAGCCTCAAATACCCGTTGTGGATTGGAGTCGGTATCTTACCTGTAAGAAATAGCATGGAATTCCCCTGGGGTTTTCTTGGTGTCCTTGTGCCAGGTTGGCAGAGCGAACTCGGCGTCGGCCAGATACTTGCCCAGGATGATCACCAAGGCAATTTTAAACGGACCAATTAGAAAGTAGCTTGTTTCCCGAGTTTCCTGCTCAAATTCAATACATAAGAGTACACGACATGATTTGTGGTAGAGTAAGTGTGGGTCTATCTTAAGCTTTGGAAATATCAAAATGTTATGAAATAGTTTGAGTCGAAGTAAAGGTTATCAGGACGACAATAGATGCCTTATCACTAACTAATGTATTTTATTTTGAAATTTAATGTAGGTCATCGAATATAGTATCAGAGGCGTCACTAGGGTTGGTGTCACCCGGGGCGGTAGCTCATGATGTCACCCCTCATGACTTAACCCATAGTACTTCACCGAGTTTTCCAGTCCCAAATAGCACGAAAATACAGAATTTTACATTTTTTTTACATTTTGGTGTCGCCCTTCTGATGGTGTCACCCGGGGCGGCCCGCCCCACCGCACCCCCCTAGTGACGCCACTGTATAGTATAGAGAATGCGTTGCCTTGGTTTCGTACTGTGGCATTTTTACCACGTTTATATTAGTTTGCCGTCTTGTCTGGATTTCCGGGGCAAAAATTGAATTCCTTATTTGAACCACTTCTGATCATCCAATTTTGATGAAATTTTGCATGCATACTTGATTCACATGACAATTTAATATTTCATTAATTATAGTACTCAATTCTACTTAA
>MUZC01000262.1:693130-755670 GCA_002072015.1 Radix auricularia
AATTTCAGCCGAATGCGCCCCACGTTTTTAGTTTATTTTCTTCTTTTTAGTTCACAAAACGTGGTATCTTTAAAACTTGTTTTTAAATATTTTTATTAAAAATTATGATTACTTTGATGCGACACAATAGGCTGACTAGGAAATGTACAGGACCAAATACAGTTGTGCTTAGAAAAAGGTGTTGTTGTTTTTTGGTCTGTCAGTGGTAGCCTTGTTGATAAGTAAACTTTGAAGTATAACTTCTTTGAATGAATGAAACTATAAAAATGAGATTTTACCACATTCAGAATTTTAGACGAGAGTCAGACATTTATATCAGAATTTTAGACCAGAATCAGAATTTTAGACCAGAATCAGAATTTTAGACCAGAATCAGACTTTAGGACCAGAATCAGAATTTTAGACCAGAATCAGAATTTTAGACCAGAATCAGACTTTAGGACCAGAATCGATAATTCGCTCTTACTTGAAGCACGTGACGCCAGTGTTTAAAAGACAGCTTGACCCTCCCAAACAATGACCAGTCGCTGGAGACGTAATTTTCCCACCAGCCCACGGACATCAAGATGAGGGCCACCGGAAATTCCCAGACGTAATTGTGCAGCAACGTTTCTTCAACTTTATGTTCATTTTTGTAACTTAAAGAAATAACATAATATGTGAAATAAAAAATCTGAAGAAAATATTAAAAGTTCATGTTTATGTGGATAAATATATTGATGGCATTTGATAATGGTGTATCATTTTCTAATAAAGAAAATTGATGGTACGATGCTGATTTGATAAATTAGTTCTTACTTTGTTTTCTACATTATTTGTAGGTGCATTAAATAATGTGTAAATAATCTCTTTTACGGATCATTTTAAACTTACACTTATTTTCCTTTGCTATTTAGGGCAAACCACATGATTCATAGCCAAGTATCTATTTAATACATTAAACGTGTTAAAGGGCATAGGGGCCAGTGTCTTTGTGTGAAGGTTTCCATACTAAAGTGTCTTTGTGTGATGGTCCCATACCACAATAGTTTAATCAGCTCAAAGAGGTGGATGAAAAATTTGATTATACCCGCACTTACTCGTGTCCACTTAACTCTGTGTGACTTTTTTCCGTGGAGAAATCCATGATCATGAAGTAGGCCAGGGCACCAATTTGTAAAAGCATCGCCGCTATAGACGAGGTGAACTTCATGCCAGTTTTTATACCACAGCTCGGCTTCTTGTCCAACATCATGAACTAGTGTGGAGTGAATAATTATAATTTTAGTTATCTTTCTCTATTTCTTTCTCTCTCTCTCTCTCTCTCTCTCTCTCTCTCTCTCTCTCTCTCTCTCCCACACACCCACACACACACACACACACAAACACACACATGTAGACACACACACATGTAGACACACACACATTTACACACACACATGTAGACACAGACACATGTAGACACACACACATGTAGACACACACACACATGTAGACACACACACACATGTAGACACACACACACACATGTAGACGCGCACACACATGTAGACACACACATGTACACACACATGTAGACACACACAGACACATGTAGACACACACACAGACACATGTAGACACACACACACACACACTCTCTTTCACCCTCTTTCTCTTTTTTATTCTCTCTTTCCCTCACACACACACTCACACACACACACACACGAATACACAAACTCTCTCTCACACACATACACACACATGTACACACAAACACAAACACTCTCTCTCTCACACACTCTTTCTCTTTTATGTTCTCTCTCTCTCTCTCTCTCTCTCTCTCTCTCTCTCTCTCTCTCTCTCTCTCTCTCCCTATTTCTCAAATATACAAATACATAATCAAAGAGGGACACACATCACTCTCACCTGTAAGACACTTGGTATCTGGAACATAGCGAAAGTCACCGTTATGCCTCTAAAAAAATCGACTGACGGTAAAATCTTGAAGACCAGAAGACACATCCCAAATGTGGTCACCAGTTCAAAAAGTAGCATCTGGAGATAATTAAACAGACACTCGTTTAAAATTATATCATTTATCAGTTATAAGTATCCCTTTACAAAACAAATCTTTACAAAAGGACTTATTATTTTTTTAACCTCGTACTCCCAGGCTACGAATGTGTTTATCAACACACTTGTCGTATATTCCGGCGTATAAGACGACTGGGTATATAAGACGACCCCCTACTTTTCCTGTTGACATATAGGTTTTGAGCTATTTTCGCCGTATAATACCACCCCTCTTCCAACACACTTTTAGTTTGGAACTGGCTTTATATTTCTTTCTTTTATCATGATGGAGACATGTTGAGGTCTTGACTCTTAGCCATTTGTAAACTGTACTGCAATACGGTACCGGTTCTGTACAGTATGAACATGTACAAATGCGATAAGACTTCAGCCGGCGAATAAGACGACCCCAGTCTTTTGAGAAGATTTTTAAGGGCTAAAAAGTCGTCGTATATGCCGGAATATACGGTACACAGATGAAGAAATGTATCTTATCTTTATAATGTATCTTATCTTTATCTTAAATATACAGACGCTCCTTCTATGCAGAAGATAATTGCGTCCACAGACCATGACAGATGATCTGTTGGCAAGTGATGTAATGGTCACATGCCACGGTTATAAGGGTTCCACGCATTACCCAGCCGCCTAACTATTGTCTAGTTATGTACCCATTCACAGCTGGGTGACTCGGGGACTCCTTTGGCCCCGGGGAGCAAATCCTCGCCTTCGAACTCGTGACCATCGGTACGCCAGTCGAGCGCGCTACCACTCGACCACCGCGTCCCAATGTACACCCAATGCACTCAGAACGTGTTATAATGCCAACTTTAGATTCGGCTACTTGTACCTACCACAGCGAATGTCTTTATCGTCGGCCATTCCTTGCCCCCGAAGAGGATCTTCATGAAGGCGTTAAGCCAGCTGTACACCATTGGGGCACACATGCAGAACATGAGGAGGACCACACTTTTACCCCTGGATTCCTTAGTCTGGAACACAAAATACGGAATATCTCAAGTCAACCAATTGACACATATGTAAAGGTTCTTAAAATATTGTTACTATGGATCACCAACCATATAATTAGTTAAATTAACTAAGAAAACATACATTTTGAGACCATGGTACAAATGGTACGTTTCGGGTCCCATTTATTAAATCCTTTTTAAAAATCGATTGATTATGAAATTATTTTAGTATACAAGACTGTTATATAGTGTGTCCATTACAAAGCGGTTTATATTAAATGAAATGTGCGTCAATCAGGTTCTGCAACAACTGCGTTCATCAAATATAATAAATACTTTGTTTTTACTTGTTTGGAAGTCTATGATTAAGGAAGTTTTTAATAGAAACGAATTTTCAGTAGTTTCGAATGTGCTTTTCAACTATAACTTTAAATATTGTACCACTAGACATTTATCACGTAACAAGGCTCTAGACAAGAAGTCCTCATATAATTAACTAATGATAAAGATTTTAATATTGCGGGTAAGGATTGACATGTTAGGTTAGAATGCAGATTATTCAAATCATTTCATACTTTTACGGAATACCGCTCTTTTTTTAAAGCCATTTATTTTTTGCCATTGTAGAAAGAAATTATTATGTGGCACCAAGTGCTGCTACTTGAAGTACGCCCTAGAAATTCAACAAAAATCGAGGATAACAAATAACTTTATGGTAAGAACCTTTGGTGCCTTGATTTCTCTCATCTCATAGTCCCCTGTAAAACTTTGATGATTCATTGAAGTATTAACGGCTCAATTGGTTGTCATTTTATTCTTGTTTATAAAATTATCGTGATGATAATATTTTAACTGAACAGAGATAATGCCTTTAAAAAAAAACATATTTTAATTGATTTAATAACGTGATTTTTAAGCCCACACCCCTATTTTTTCCAGAATCTAATTTCCATGCGATATTCAAACAATCACTAATCATTAGCTAATCATTAGCAAAACTTGCAACTATCGCTTCCTACCTTGTTAATATCACTAGCCAGGAGAAAGAGGGACAATCGACTGGACACCGTCCCCACCAGCATGATCAGGACGATGAATATGTACAATGACCCTCGGATGACCTTGAGGATCTCCTTGAACACCTTGTTGTCGTCTTCGGCTTCTCTCTCAGACACTGTGAAAACATCGTAGGGCCTCCTGGAAGGAGGAAACATGCGTGCGATTACAGCGGGCAATATTTACATGAAGCAAAGACAATGTACAAGAGTAAAACATAATGAATAAAATAGAAATATAGATAAATGCTAATGATAACGTCGATTAGTTGTTTTGTTGTTGTTGAGCCTCCTCGTCCATGAGGGACATCCACCGATCATCGTCGGCGTCTGCACTTCCTCCTAGGACATAGGCCACCTACAAGAGACCCCCGGGCATCTCTATCCTGGGCTAGTTTCTCCAGGATCTTCTATTCATGGCCAATTCTCTTGATGTCTGCATCCAATTCTCGGCGCCAAGTGTTTCTTAGACGGCCTCTTTTCCGTTTACCCTGTGGGTTCCATTTCAGGGCTTGCCTTGTTGTATTAGAGGCAGGTTTTCTTAGTGTATGACCGATCCACTCCCACCGCTTTTGAAGAATTTCTTCCTCAATGGGCTTCTGTTTGGTCCGTCGATTGGTACCCGCAGTTAAAACAAAATACTGTTATCAAAATGCATAACTATTTTGTTAACGAGTTGGCTCTGCACGACAAACACTGATGTAAATAACTCAAAATAAGCATCCAATGTCTGCACAAAAAGTAATCATGTCAAGAACAGTGCGTTTATGTAATGATATCCCATAGTGTTCCAAGTACATTTAAATAGCGCTGTTATAAATCTGCATTTAAAATAAATGTATTTGTGTGGATTTCAAAGGATATGCGGTGGCTTTATATCAAAACTGAAAAATGTGGGGTGGGGGATATAATTAGCTTCAAAACGGAATATAATACAGATAAAATTCATTGTTTTAATACATTTTAATTTTCACTACCTTTTGTAGATGCCTTTAGCTATTTTTAATGAGGTTAGAATGTCTAGTTACCTTTAACGAGCTATTTGGGGTTACCACTAATGTCAGGCACGGTTTTATAGAAAATTAAGAATTTGCTGCTTTTATCTGAGCATTTCAAGTAGCGTAAGCTTAAATGTAAAACAGTTTACTGTAATGGCACATTGTTCAGGACTGAAAACATGTGGTTATTTTCAAGACATCTCTATCCTAATTTTTTAGTATTGCCTATGTGGTTTGTAAACATGTAAATATCCGTTCTCGGCGTGTATGACAAATATTAGTTACGTGGGCTGGAATGATGTGAAACAATGAACCTGCCATGTGGGCTTGTAAATGTGTGTAACAATGAAATTACCATGTATGCTAGTATGATGTGTAATAATGAACCAAATATATGGGCTGCTAAGGTTTTACAATGAAACTTTTATGTGGGCTGGTGTGATGTTTATAATAAATCAACTGTGAACTGATGAATTTTAATTATGAAAATTCCAACGTGGGCTCACGAAATATATATAAAAATATTGATCAACATAATTTAATGTCTGATAGTGTGACAATAATCCTACCATGTGGGGTCCTCTTCAACCTCTGGTTCCATATTGTCATCGTTCGTCTTCGCCAGCGACTCCGTGTCTTCCTTGCTCTTCTTGTTGAGCGTGCTCGACAGGTCATACGATATCCCAGACTCGGAGTCCGGGTAGTCCGGCTCGGGGTCACCAGTTGACTCTTTTGTTAGCATGCTTGGGAGTTTGGTCTGATGAAGGATAAAAAACAAAACGGCTAGCGTGACGTTTTGGTGACGAGACCATGAAAGTACGAGTAGAGGCTACTCTTCATTTAGCATGTGCAATAGTAACCGTTATGCCTCCAACATATATTATAGATGTCCTTTTTTCAAAGGTCAATTAATTTCTATTTAGGAGCGGGGAATGCAACATCCTCCACACATACAACAACTAACTAAGATGACCTCACTTATATAAAATGGTGAACCTGGTTAGTCACATGGAAATATGACAGCAAACACATCGTGCAGTCAACAAGTTTTACTACTGTTGATGATGATGATGATGATGATGATGATGATGATGATGATAATGATGATGATGATGATGATGATGATGATGATTTAAAAAAATAATAAAGAAGTTGAAACGCCTTTTAAAAAAGTGAATCTCTACAAAGAATATAAAAATTTCAACGAGCGCCATTAAAAGCTCTAGATCTGTGTTCCGTCTGTGACAGCTTGAAACTGGTGTTCCCGGTCATTAGTCCCTTAGCCTAAATTTTGAATGTGCTTTACATTTGTTAGAAAGTAGACTTAAATAAGAAATTGCGATCATTTCAGGGTTGTTGTTTTTTATATGCCAAGTAACAGCTGGCTGTCCACCCTCCAGCCCCCCCCCCTGCGGAATCTTATATCTTGAATCTCTCAAATTTTCATAGTGATTACTCTCCACACGATTTTCCGGAAAACATATTTAAAAGACTAAAAATCATGTATGAGGAAAATACTATTGAGGTATATATTTTGTTACTAAACATTTGCTGAACCATTTACATTGTCATTTAGTCGCATCGTAAGCATAAAATTAACAGTTGCTACTTAATTCAGATTTTCAAAAAGTTGTCTTGTTAATCATCAAGGATGGACTTTAGTGGCACAATATCATTCAATTATTTCAATAGAGTCAGACCCTGACAACCAGTAACCGCCTGCGAGTTATAGACAAAGTTTGTTTGTTATTGTTGTAATGTATCATTCTATAACTATTTTTTCTCATGTTGTTTTAATGTTTATTCCCAGCAAACAATGAGAAAAAAACACCACCGCTTTCATTCTTCGTCACTGGTAAACATGTTACCTAACAAACAGCTTTGTCATTACCTCACCCGAAAGACCATATCTAGAGCTCGTGGAAAAGAAACATTCAGGGCATGCACTATAAACATTATATACCGTGTTAAAACATCCACGCCCCTCTCTACAAAACCGTTAAATCAAAGTTCAGGGCTTGTCTACTGATTTATTCAGGATAATCTATTTGTAGTTCTACTTTGACAGACGTTATGTCTGTAATCAATTCGATTGTAATGTGTTTTTCCCTCTAACTGTTATGACATATCTATTTTTAAGGTTTACACATTAAACCCCACGAATCCATCATGACAAAATGGGATCATGGGCTGACGAAAGTTAAGGCTTGGCCATAGCCAGCACAGCAAACATTAGACATCAATTTCTTCAAACCCGTAGCAGTAACATCAACAGTTGGACGAGATTTCAAGGTACGCCGCACTGAAAACACTGTGTTAGGTTGACTATGACAATGGGCGATTAGCCTCACCGGGGGACGGTGGATCAACTATTTATCTGAGGGTGACCTGGGGCTATAAGATGGTTCTGTTGGAGGTTGAACACACGGCGGTTCTCAAACGATGAATGAATTCTCAGATCCAATTGGCCCATTGGTAGGTGGTTTAACAGAAAGAAATTCACATGGCGCTTCAACTAAAAAAGCTATTGTATTGTTTAAAACAGATCAGGACAAGCAGTTACAAATCGTTAGAAGGCCGTGTAGCATATAAACAAACATCAATACTCCTAAAAGAAACACAAGATGATTAGAAACTTATTTGTAAATTGTATAAATTATCTATTTCAGGACAAATAAGGACAAACTATAAACGGACGTAATAACTACGAGTCTTTGACCAATAGAGAACACTGCAAATTATAGGTTTGCACGGATCTAATTAATTTAACTATGCACATTTTTTAAAAATCAGTATCATTGAGAATACACAAAATGGACTTTTTAAAATTATCAATTAATCTACACCGAGTCTAAATAAGTCATTTTATCTGATTTCCTAAAGCGCTGTTGGCGCAAGGAAACGATGCTGTGTTTTTCCTTTTGTTGATTTACCATTTTCATTTTATTATAATCTATACTAGTAAAAAAGCCCGTCCAATGCCGGGAATAAGAGTAGAGTGACATGGTAGGAAACTACAGCGAGAGTGGTGTGGTGGGAGCGGCGCCATCCGCGGGTTGTTAGTTACTGAACAATGTAATTCAAATATGATTTTTTTAAAAATTCAGATAACAGTAACACTTCATCCACATCAGCTGACTCCAAATGAAAATGAAACGTCACCAGTCGTAGCTCAGGTCTGTCTGTGTACTTGCTTACGATAAATGTCAGAGGTGACCGTATAGCTGCTGCTTATGATTTGAACGCACTATTTTGGTAGTTTTTATGCAGAAGCGTTTGCAGGACATTGACGTCGCAGGGCAAGGGATGTGGACGCTCGTTTTGCTTGTTGGCCCACATTGCCTTTGGTTGCCCCTGTTTTGCACGGCACTGTTAAATATCAAGATTTTCCTTGAAGACCACATTTTTCGTATAGCATGCATCGCTACCATTGACTAAGTGGCGCTGGTCCTTCCCGCTAAGACTATTTACAGTAACAGTAATGATTAGCAGGACTGACACACTTCAAGATCGCAACACAGTACTGAATGATAACTAAAAACTGCACCAATAGAACTGTTTTTGAACGTCCGCGTAAATTTATTCATTGAAACACTTCAAGATGAGAACATAGTACTGAATGATGACCAAAAACAACTAAACCAAGAATAACTTGTTTAGAACGTCCGCGTTTATGTATTCAATCTGTCAATGAGATTAATTTTTCTCTCATTGGCTGTGGGAGTCTTAGGGAGTTTGATAGACCAATCGCTATCACTGACAGCACAAAAATTAGACTTTTATTGTATAGGTTACTGCATGGTTAGGGCTTTGCTGTTAAATTATTTTTTCCATTGTATAATATGTAACCTTAAATGAAAATTTAATTTAAATTAGGGATGCAGAAATTAACGATTAATTTCTCGATTAATCGGAAAAAAATTATCGATTAAGGGCACAAAATGTGAAGGAAAACGACATAGTGAAAATAGTGATTATGAGGTCTTAGAAAAAAATTCATACATTTTGAATCACTTTGGGATAAAAAGATGATCTTTATGTTTTTATTAATCATCAAACAATTTCCATACAGCTGTTTTACTTTTGTATTTTTAAAATTAATTTGAAATTTTCATCCAAATGCCTAAACTTCAATGCGTTTTTTTATTGCTGTGTTTTAAAATTTATTCTGATTTTTAAAATATTTTTATAGTTAAATATTAAGTTAATCTAAAACTTATAATATGTTATTTACAAATCCTGATTCTTTTTAAAATATTTTTAAAGAATAATAATTGTAGTTGTTATAAATTTTGAAATATAATTTTTTTACAACTCGTTGGACATTTATTTAATATGCCTTGAAATAACACCTCAGAAATGAGACTAAGCAATATTTTATATTGTTAATATTCAGTTGTTGTTTTTTCCATCGTATGCCAACTTTGATTTCATTTTTGAGTTGCTTTTAAAAAACAAAATTTAAATTAGAATATTGTTATTTTTAAAATGCCTCTAAGGCAGGAGAAGTAGCTCAATAAAACACAAAGTGTCAATTGGCTTAACAAAAACAGGTAATTGAATTTTTTTTTAATTTAGTTATTTTCGCTGTCTCCTAGAATTTGAATTTTTAAAACTGGTATGGGCTGTTGTACTATGTTCCTCAGCGATACAGATCCTGAAATCTCAGCAATTATAATGTTTATTAATTATTTTTTAATAAATTGAAAATATATATATATATATAAATATTTTCTTAAATATTAATCGAATTTTTATCGATAAAATTGATTTTAATCGATGTTTAGTAGATAAAAATTTTAACGATTAATCGAGAAATTAAACGTTAATTTCCGCAGTAGTCTACTTTTACTTACACCTATAGAATAAGTAATATTTTATGTTTAAGAAACGTAAAGCTGAAGGATTACGTATCTCATTGTGCGTATTTTAGATAGAAAAAAGTTTTTTGTTTTTATTAAATAAGTTTTAATGGAGCGTTGCAAGCATTAAATACCTTGACTACATTTTAGGGTTTGAGTTTGTTGGTGCTTTCGAAAATTTCATTTTTAAATATTTTTTTTTGGTAATAAAATAAACAGGGAGCGTAAGCGAGCTTGGAACATTATTGTATTATACTTTGAAAATATGATTATAACGATTTATTATTGTAGCACTTTATGTGTGTGTATATATGTACATGAATACGAGCTAAAAAGCTGGGGGGTTTTAACCAAGCTATTAACCTAAACTTAAGTTTAATAAATTACCTCACAACTATTACCTACTATACATTTCCAATTGCCTTGTTTAATATAATACACTCATGTTTTTAAATAAATACAGCTGCAGCTGTAATTTAGTTATATATTTAGGGATTTGAGATTGAAGAATGGAGTGTTAAACTTTTTGAATTCGAAATTCAAAAAAAAAAAAAAATGTTCAGCTGGACAAACAACAGCGGCGCAAAGGCGTATAAGCTTTAACTTTTCATTTATTTAATATTAATACCACGCGTAAAATCAAGTCAAAGACTACGCCATCTTACAACGCTCTATAGATAATGTCAGTCTGACTGGTAACAAATCCGTGCCGCACGTAACACACAAGTAAAGGTGCCAATATACTAAACTCCAAGTATAACTCGTGTGTTTTTGTAACACACAATACTTTTTTCCCCATTGCTGTATAATGGTTGCTTTTATTGGGTACCTACTAATAAAAATAATTTTTTATAACTATTATTCTAGTATGTGTTAAAAAGTTCATGAACAGCTGGTCATCTTTTGCACTCTGTGATATTATTTTGGAATAATTTTTTTTTTCTTATTTTAAAATATTTGTAAACGCTAACTTAAAAATTTAAACGATTTTTTTAGAAAATTAAATGGAAAAAAAAGTAACACAAAAAAGAAAATTTTTAAAATTTGGAAAGGCTATTTACGCACCGATTTCTTAATGGCACACGAATTGTAATTTTTAAAAAAAATCTATGTCAACCTCGTTGACATGACTGTCTTATAACTAAAAGTGTTTTGATTACCATGAACTGTAACGGTCTGAGTTGTGATTGAAAGTCTTCATACTCTTCCATTGTATCCTCCATTTGTATCCATAATAATTGAATTTTCATAAACGTCTAATACAACATATAAAGAGAACCTTAAGGCTACACATTATAGAAAACTTTTGAACTTCACTTAGTCTATATTTTCATCATTTGTACGCATTATTTGATGCTGATGTGTTGTGTCTTTGTGCACAAGTTTCATCCCCGCTTAAGCCTTAAACAGCAAGTTCATCTCTACGTTATCTACAAGGAAGCATTGGGAATATCCTAGATGTGGAAACTATTGAAGTGAGCTAATCTATTTGGTAAAAACCATTACGCTTTGTGGCTTGTAGCGTTAAAATACGTAATATAAGGGGCGTAAAAATAGTATAGCTTCAAAATATCTCTCTTAATAGACCCATAGATATTATTTTTTTGGGATTTCTTAAAACGTAATCCTCAAACATGAGGTTCTTTAGCACGGTCGAAGGTAAGAAAGTTTTAGAGGATAAAGAATATCCGTCCTCTTACTCAGTATATAACAATTTTTACCAATAACATATGAATATATTTACCCTGCACTGAATATTTGTAAATAATTTGATTTTGCTTAAATTTGGTTATTTATAATTTGGTCTAAAATGTGCAATCGTGTCACTACTAAAAATATTGTCAACGTCACCGTTGATTGTTAACTATTTTTCTGCGTACAGCGATAACGTCTTGCTAGAGACGGCGTGAATTGAGAGATTAGATAACGAAATGGTGCATCATCTGTTGGACTATTTTTACATTACGGCTGGCCAATAAGAATTAAGGCTGGCAAATAAGACGTAATCTCCCTAACTTAGAGATAGTTACCGTGAGCTTTGACTTTAACAGCACAAAGCGACGTTTATAGTTCAGATGCCGCTGAGAGATAATAATAAATATGTCACGAGTTTTGTGGGAGTTTTCTGTTTTGCTTACAGTGTAAGATAATAAATGCTGCTATCTGTACAGCGTCATCGATAAGCAAACTGGGGGGAAGCCCCACGCGAAATCGTACTTAAACGGTCTGTTTCAAGTTAAGGTATTATTAAAATTACAGCAATGTCTTTAACGAATGTTTGAATCAGGATGTAAAGGGGCCGACCATATATGATGTCACGTGATTTTGGCCGATTTTTAACCCCCTTTCCCCTCGTCCCACATCGTCAAAAAAAAAACGTAGACCTCCCTCCAATATGACGTCACTAAGTTTTATCACACCCCCCCCACACCGCTTTGAAGCCGCATTTTCCATTCGAAAAAAAACAGTGTTTCAAGAAGGGTTGTTAAAAGATAATTGAAAATCTGATTAACTGTTTCAAAAGATATAATCGGTTTCAACATTTCCGTAAACGATAATCTAATTTATTTATTTTTTTAAAAAGTCATTTGCCTACTGAAAACCTTAAAATTATTCCCACCTTTGGTGACATTTTCATACAATATAGCAGTCAATGTGTGTTTATTTATATGTCTTGAGTGCTCCGTGCTGTGTGTAAAAAATACATTTATTCTTTGTAGAAATGTCATATTCGCCTTATAAGAATATAATTCTATGAAGTCAGCGGTAAAACAAAAACTGGTTTGAAATCTAATTTACAATACCGATAATCCCCTCCCCTCTAGATGAGTGACGTCATTTATGGGCAGCCCCAGGTTGAAACAACTGGCTAGACGATAATGAATCAGCGGCGTAAGATGCAGAAGCAGATTTCGTGTGAAAAAAATGTTTGGTCCTTCCATGATTGGATTTTTCTTCAAGTTAATTTTTTTTTAAATTTTATTAGCGTTAAAAAATTTTGTCATAATTATTTTGAGCAACAGGTTAAAAAAAAATATTACTTTTTTTTTAACGATCTGATATTCAAACACACAAAAAAGTAGCGACAAAACAACACATTTTTTCGTCTTTAAAAAAGAATTGAAAAATTTAAGCATTCAAGTTATAAATAAAAATATATAGTTACCTCCGCTTTGATGTTGATCGTGGGAACTGCTTTGGAGACGTCATTTACCGAAAATGCTTTGGTCAAATTGCCCTGGTACTCATTATCGGAAGCGCTCGTCAACGTCTGCTGAGACGACCTCAATTCGGGACTTACGAGAATGTTCCGCACAGTTGGCCCCGCGGGTAAATTGACCCCTGTACGATTGTGAACCTCTGACCTCGGCTGCCCGAGTTGAGATGCCACATCGGCCCGGTCGTCGTTCGAGATCGGCAACGATTGGTTACGAGAAGGCGGCTCGATGATTTCCGGGGGCACTCCCGCCTTGTGGTCTGAAAGGTCGGCGAAAGATGGCGCCTTGTTGGGCCCGTTGATGCCGAGTTGCCTGGAGAGTATGTTGTTGAGCTTGTTTCTGACGTCATTAACGTTTGATCTCGCGGGGCCGTCCGCCGAGGAGTTGATTTTTGGTGGCGTGATGGTGGCGGCCTTGTTGCCATCAACCGTGCCAGCCCGGTGGTCGGCACTCAAGGCTCTGTCGTCATCCCCCGGTGAATTTTTGTTCGGAGTGGAAATGTAGCGTGGTTCGGGGATCTCGCCTCCGACGTACTCCGTGCGTCTTTGAACCCCGGGTCCTTGCGTGTTCGCGTCGGGAAACCGAGGCGGATTGTGCTGGTCCTGAGGATCAAAATCAGCCGTGGAATGACTTCGTGGGATGGGTTCGCTCCAATCGTTCAAATCACGTAGATTATCCAAAATGGGTACAGACCCATATTTGGCCAAAGGCGCTTTAACTATCGGAGCAGAGGGCGTATTTTGATGCGGCCCAGGACTGTTACGAGTTGAGTTGATTTTCGCGCGAGAAACGTCATTGGCCTTCAAATGTCCATCGTTCGACGGCTCGTAATCCGAAATCCTGTCACTCGGCTGCCTCTGATGTCTTGCGGCGCTAGGACCAGTGTAAAACTTCATGCCTGAGTTCGGGGAGATCCTACCGGAAGCCCGCCCCGAATTCGGCCCGTAAAGCCTCGGCGGTGGCGAAACCGAGTCTCTGGAATTATGCGCACTGATGAAAATCCCGAAATCATTTTGAGAACTGTTGCTTCCCGGGTGGTGGGGCCTTCTTGGCCCGTCCCCACGGCCCGTCGGTGTGGAGTAGACAGGATCTCTGTAGTGGCTCCCGAATTGCTGCTCCATCTTCAGCCTCCGCTTGTTGATCTCCGCCTGCGAGATTTTTGAGGCCAAAAGCTCCAAACTCGGATAAACAGCCTTGTGTAGTGCCGTTGCGCTGCTGCTCAGGCCTCTGTTAGAAGCGTCGTCCAGCCTGCCATAATTGGCTGGTTCTATGTGCGTAGAGATCGACCTTTTCCTTTGCACATACGACGATGGACTGAGTCTACCTTCGTCTTCGCCTGTTAAGTCTGCCAGTGACCTTACCTGACGAAGGCCTGAATTCAAATTCATCTTTCCTGTAGGAAAAAAAATGATTTTTTTAAAAAATACATATATAAAGGAGGAGTATAAAGATAATGTGTTTTCGGGATTAAAACGGGGGGCTGATCGAATAGATAAAAAAGATACGTGACAGCGAAAACACATAGATCTTCTGTGCTGATTTTAGGGGATGGCTACGCACTGTGCCCGATTTGCTACTTTGCTCCGGGGGTGAATATCTTTAAAGACCGAACAGTGTCTAAAAATCTGCAATGAATTGTAAAATCGCATTGAATGGTCCATGGTTCCTACCTTTCCTGTGTCGTCATAAAGAACATACTTTTCTGATGGTATTTTTCCCCTATTGTGTATCGCAATAGAGCTAACACAGTTTAGCTCGTCATGGTTGATCTTTAGGGGTTTTTTTTAGCTTTCGGTAAGGAGGGGCGTGTTCAAGCTTTAATGAATTGTCTAATCAATTGCGAAATGTCATTAATAATGAATTGTTGACTGCAATTTTAAATTTAAATATATTTTGTTTTCATTTTAATAAATATGGTCTTTATTATTCAAACATTTTAATATTTATAACACAAAATGCGACATAGACGAAACCTAGCTGACTTTGTTGTTATTTGTTTTTGTGAAGGGGTGGGAATGAAGTAGATAGTGTAACGTATTATAAACATCTTCTCCATTTAACCATCTATTTAAAATCATTCCCTTATATATAAATCGGTTGATTATTCCCAAGATAAAGACTTTTCTGTCTACTAAATACGTGAATTTTATACATAAATAACATATTTGATTTCCCGTTCTAAGGTTTTCAGCTTGTCACTGTTGTAATATAATCTGAAAATCTCCTCCACGTTACGTGTTTTGTTTCAGGAAAAAATAAATCAGCTTTAAACGTTTTGATAGTTTGGCAAGATTAATTTTTTAACATCGTAATCCCGAAATATAACATGGCATCATCATTTGTTCTATTTATCGAGATGCATATATTTTTTTTATAAAAAGTGAGTCTAAAACGCGTCGAAGGGCACTTCGTCTAACTTGTCAAATCTATTTTTTATTCACTGTCAAGTTAATATTCAAAGACATTTTCCATTAGAGTTTAGTTTAAGACTACACAATATTGTAACAACTTAAATGGCAAGGGCGATCCATGTCCTCCCAATCTCAGTGCAGGGTCAGTTGTATGATAAACAACTGCTGCAAGCCACATCTCGTTGGGGAGTTGTGTGGAGGGTTGGAGAGGGTTGCATCGATCATCTGCCCCACGATGCAAGATAGTTCAATCAATAGCACAACAGTTAAAAAGGAGTGTGCAAGGCTGAGCAAAAGAATAATGTTAGAAATAAGACGCTTTGACGAATGTCCTCACAACATCCATGCCGGCGCCTGTAGCCCGGCTAGATCGTAAGTTGACAACCAATTAAATTAAATGTATCGCCCTCTAGATATAGCTGACCAAACAAAAATAATCAAAAATAAAATCATGTAAGACTTAAAGCTTTTACTAAATAACATGTAATTATCTGCTCCATTTATTTTCATTTGAAAATTCTGATAAGATCATGTTGATTCGTATAATTTGAGTAGACCCATTGGCAACAGTATAACAAATATTTAATGTCAAGGGTGTACATTAAAAACAGTGAAATGTTTTATTATCAACAGACACAAACACAGCAGCTATAATATTTCAGGATCGCCCCCCCCCCCGTTGACTTTAAATTCCACGTTAGGCGACAATAAAATCGGTTTAAAGGGACGTCACAGTCGGCCAAATAAGTAAATCCACGAGGATGTCCTGTTCTGGTTTGGAAATTGAAGACGGAGGTGGGATGGGGATCATAAACTGGTTTTCTTGTTAATTGTACGTTTACAGGTAAAACTGTCATACGTTTGGGGTTGATGTGGTTTTTTTTTAAAGTTAAGCCTTCACTGGTGACGCATTTTTGTGGTTTTTAAATTTGTCTGGGTCTGTGGAGCTTTCTGTTGAAATTGTGTTGAGTGGGTGAGAGGTAAACACAATATTTCTACACACAACGTATCTAACTTAGATGGACTGAAGAGCCAAATGTCGAGGTTAAAGATTGTATACACGAAATTACGCGATTCCTCATTTTTTAAAGCACAAAACAATATATTTGGCGCTGGTGTTTTCTGAAAGTATCTAAATAATGTGGGTGCGTCTCACTGAAGGCGGCTGAAAAGCCCTGCCCTTTAATGCACCGCATATAAGATCACACCCACATATCCCACACTAAGTAATACCTTTTTTGTCTCTCACAGCACCTGAACAACATGAAATACGCCGCGAGGTTTTATGTAACGAGAAAAGAAATAACAATGTATCAACCAAGAAAGTCTACCACGCTTTAATGGATGTCTAATCCAGGGGTGTCTACATGTGTGGGTTGGGGAGAGCAGGCTCTGTTGTGGAGTGAGGGAGGGCAGTTGTTAAACTTTTCCCATGGTTTTTTATATTTTCTATCGGTAAAAAAAAAGTGCATAATAAAATGTTATTATGATTTTGAAAATAGCAAGGCATCTAGCAACAAATATTTTTTTTTACATCTCCCCATCCCGAAGAGTAAACAGAACTTCTGAAAGCCTCTACAAGCAGAAATGAAAAAGAGCCACGTTAGCTGCAAGTAGAAATTTCTGCCTCCAGCACTCGGGGGGGGGTGGGTGGGATGGGTGACGCCTTTTTGTCATACCAAGAGAAAATGTTTACCTTTCATTAGGCTACAAATAAATAAAAGGGGAAAACGAAATTCAGGGATTTATTAACGCACTGTTTCCATTTATTTATTCTTTATTCGTTTAAAAGTGTTGTGCCTTACGACCACTTTTTACCAAACACATGTTTGTTTTTTTTTTAATTTGAAAGAAATATCCGAGAATGATTTTTTTTAAATATTTGTAATAAAATTACGTAACAAAAATTATTAGATCAAATTAAAGCTTTGTAACTTCACTGTAAGTCCCTCTGTAGATATCTTCCTGAAAATGGATTTCTTAATATCAAGGCATAGTGCAAGCAATCCCAGATATAAGAAACAAAATTTAGCAGTCGGTTTGTAAAAGGTTTCGAAGGGCAAAAGTATTAGTTAACAATACATTAAAAATTTTAAAGAATGTGATGTTCTATTTCAAAGTGATTTAAAAAATTTTAAAGTATACACTTTTAAGGCAATACAAATTCATAATTGAATATAACAATATTGATAGATAAGGCGCTGACATACTTAAGTTATAACTTTAAGAGGCTATAGATTGTCCCTTGCAAATATGTTAACTGATGTATTAAGCAATGCATAAAAGCAAAATTACCTTTAAATTTCTTTCTTATTCGTCTTTTTTAAAAACGTTTTTCGTGTTTTCCATACTGCTCAGAAAAAAATATGATGACCTCTCTATTTAAAAAACATAACAACATCATCATCGGATTATAGGAACACTTCTAAACAAAATTATTCCTTAACTATTTCCTAATTACACATGAAGGTGGGTTTTCTCAATATGGCTAGTTACTTTAAACATATCCTCTTTTTAAGGTCCACTCAAATTTATATTAAGGAGATATAATGGGGGGGGGGGGGGNTAGAAGGTGTAGATGGGGGTGGAGTCAAGGTGGAGTAGAGTGTCTAACGGTAGACAACTGGATTAAAATGGGGTTGGTTTTTTTTTTAATTCTACAATACATGAAATGAGAAATTAGGGTTCTCATTTTTTTTCACCGAGGATATTGGAAACACAATAATATGGGTCTTCTTGTGGGGCTATAAGTGGGGAAAAGGAGGGGTCAATTTAAAATCTTAACAATATTAATTGCATTGACCGATTCATGTATAGCCAGCCTACGGCAAATAGCCTTTACGATCTTATATTGTATGTATATATGGCATCTGTCCGTTCTGCGAAAGACGATAGATCTATCTTTATAATTTGCAACACGTGGTCCTCTCCACTAAAGATAAAGATCCCATATTAAACTTAAGGAATTCAACATTAACTCATATGGCAATCTTCAATATTATATGACCACAAAATGTTTCTTCTTTAACTTGCATTAAATTTAATATGTTATAAATGTAATATATACTAAGTACACCTCATTAAATTTGTATTTCTGCATTAATAATTCACTTCTTAAGTTTAAAAGCATATACTAAAATAGCTATAATTCTCCGACACACAATAAGTCTAAAATGAAGTTCGCATGAACTATTCTTTCGTATATAAATAGCGTGTTGTTTTTCTTTTTTGACCAAACTTCTTTTAGCTAATGAGGACATTAATTAAGCTATTTGACTTGACTAAGCGTCAATCCCAAAACATACCTGATGATTTTAAGTGCTCAAGATTTGTATAAATATAAACTATTGAAAAACAAAAACCATGTCGTTATCTTATTCTATGCTGACCAAAGTTTCTTTTTCTCTTCAGTTTTTTAATTATTTTTTTTTAAATTTATATTTTGCGTAAATAAAATTACCAAATTCAAATTTGTCGAGAATTCCAAAGCGGGGATCCACAATTATTTTATGTTGCAGACAAAATACTAAAAAGAATTTTGCGGTCCCCTGTGAATATTTTTGTGTAGCTTTTTCACTACACTTGTACACAATTTTAAACGAGGCATAGAAAAATTTGAGAATCGCTTTTCTAAAGAGATCCCCCTTTATTCGTCCATTTTCCTCCAGTAAAAATGATGTAGATATGGACGCTTTGGGAGTCAGATATAATATTCTTGTACATCTGGTTTAAAATTGACTTCTTTCCGTATTTGACATCAGGTTGATGGAAACAGTTGAAATCTTGTAAGATTTACTAAACTATTCAGAACAAAGTGGTGGCGTTACCTGTAACGTTAATATTCATTACATTACATCGTTTGTTAACTGACCATGAACTCTAGTAATGGGTTAACGTCTTTCTATTTTTAAAAAAACAGAAAATTCAATTTTCTTTAAACGCTTTTAATAATTTTCTATGGACAAATGCTAATTTTTAAATTGTTAGCATATTTTTAAAAATACTTTCTGCTTACATTTTGTTGCATAATATATTTTAAGAAATGTTGCATTATTTTATAATTTTTATTCGATTTTTCATAACGACAATTTAGACTATGTTAAAACCGCACGGATATACTAAAAATATTTTAACACAACACCGGAAAAAGTAAACAGGCCTTGCCAAAAATATAAACGATGGGCTGCCATAAGACTGCCTTCAAATGAATTTTCACGTCATTTTTGTGCCATGCATGGAAAAGAACTAGATCTAACCCAAACTAAAGATGCAAAATACTTAGGAGTAATAATAAATTAGAAACTTTAATGGAATACCCATGTCAATGGTGTTATTAAAAAATCAAACAAAACTTCAGGCTTAATAAAAAATAAACTTTTACAAATGTAATAGCTATATAAAACTAAAATGCTACCTCAACTTGGTGAGACCTGCACTAGAATATGCATCTTCTGTATGGGACCCATCCATAAATAATAGCTACTTGTAAGTTTACTCTGCTAAAAGTTAATTTTACGAAAACAATTTTTTTAAAACATGGTAACAACTTTTTTAGGATTTCTCTTTTAAAATTCAGAGGAAAAAATTATCCCCTCCCCTCAAATCGACCATCTTCCACTCTCACTCCTATCCCACCCCTTCTCACTTGATCCTGCTATCGGGATCATCGCCAACGACCTTCTCTCGTTCGTTCACTTTGCGACACGTGTAATGTGTAAAATGGAGAAAATTCAACAAAGGTATGACGCACTACAAACAAATGCAAAGATGAGCCAAAGGAAATGTAAGTTTTGACGGTCTCGATGAATTATTTGAAAGAATTTTCTTTAAATATTGTATTATTTGTTCTTCCTCAAATTCATTCTGAAAGATCCATCACACAGGATCTCTTATGATTCATTAGCGCCTATAAGAAATAGCTTAAGTAAACCCATCTCAAGACATTCACCCTTAAAACAGTTTTAGTCATCATATGGTACTGACCGTGCCAGGCCATGATGGACAAAAGAGCTATTTAAATATCAACTCTGATTACGACGACGCGACTGAATGCTACGTTCCGTCGTCTATTTTTCAAAGGTGCACGTCTTGTGGTAAAGTTAGCTGTCTTTTTAACCTGGTGTGGGGAATTTCCGAAACGAAACAGGCAACAAAAAAGTTGGTGGGGGGGGGCATGAACTCGGACATGATACTATAGTTGCTCTTTCTTTTTTTTTTTTTTTACATGTTAGATTTTAACTTAATGATTAAGGTGTTCCAGTACTTCCGTTTCCTTACGTTGTATCCAATCATCAACTATCAACAGCACACGTTTTGTTTTAGACAATACATCCCTCATCACCTTCCATCAGACAACTTTACTTCTTTTCTTTTTTTTTTCTTTTTAACTTTCTTGCAACAGGTTAAACGACTTTTTACTACTGCAAGATGTGCGACTTCATTACCCAAACATTCACATTTTAAAATATTTTTTTCTTTTCTTTTTTACAATCATTCCGTTACCAGACGTCCACTACTGTTATCATGCTTGTGTGTAAGAACGTAATACGCTGATGTAAATTATCTCATGGTCGATTATCTACAATATGTCTTAGACGCTGACAGGACAACAACTAAGTCGTTTAGAAAATAGCCCACCTCTTATGATTTCGTCAAATGAACATTAGAATTCGTACAAGTTAATTGTTTGTCTTGCGATTCAGAAATAAACAAAACGATGTTTAAAGGCCAAGCGTTAAAATAAAATATTTGGAAAATGCCAAGATATAAAGACCTAAAAAAAATGATGTATTTCTTATAATTGCTATCTAAATTTTTTTCAACATTTCATAAAATGTATTATCATTAGCAAAGGTGTTTCTTCTTTTTTTTTTAAACGATTCGCATGAGACAGCATGACTGTCTGAGCTTCTTTATCGAGGGATGATAATCCCACATGTCAAAAAGCGTAAGAGGAGACAATTCGCTGTTTTGACCAATCCATTTTCGACCTGTTCGGAAGACGCGCACACTGACGTGATTTACGACATGTTTCTGTTTGAGACCGGATACTGACTACAACATGTATGGACGGTCGTAATGCTACCAAAATAAAGATTTTTACTCCGTCACTTATTATTCTATTTGTATACACATTAGAATTTGGAAGTTGTAATTAAGCTTGCGCCTTTTCATAAATCCATCATCTTAAATTAAATGAGGACGCAAGGTATATGTAGCAGTCAGTGTTTAATGGTAAATTTGAGAACCGAACAGTGACAAAAGCTTTAAACCCCAACATGACTTTATTTATTTATTTATTATTTGAAAGGTTCGGCTCCACCTCCAATCTAAAGAATTTAGTAGCGCCACCCTTCCCCCCCCCCCCCGAGAATTCTGAATTCCTTTAATGCGAATGTTTCTTTCGTTGACTTGTTTTCAATATCCTGATTGTTGCTACACAAAAATAGAATATGTTTTAAAAGTATATTAAAGCTTGCGGTCCTTTCTCTCTCAATGCACTATCATTCAAGAAATATTAAATCATCTTTACCTAACTTTAATACTTTTAAAATTGGTTTTCAAAGGTTTTCAAAATCCTTAACGATAATTAACTGCAACTTATTTAAACTCTCACTGTCTCACGTCACTCTTACTGAGCAACGAACAAATGAATTCTCGCTTTTCATTCATCCATGACTTCGTATGATTATGATTCATTTCATTCCTGTGATTAGATGCAATCCTCTCACAGCAGGTAAGTCACGGGAGGAGGACATTCAGTGCATTCGATTTTTTTTCCTAAGTCCAGCTACACAGTATATTTATATATCAAATCATCGGTAAAGGACCAAAAACAGTAGAAACATTATTGTGAGTTGAATACTCTTCAGAAAACTCTAAATAATTTTATTACCTAAGATTCTAGATTGCAGGAGAATATTTAAAATAGTCGATTGTGGAGGCTTGTTACAGATGCTCCTTCTATACCGAAGATTATTGCGTCCTACGTCCTGCTTAGAACCTAATGGCAAGTGTCGTAGCGTACTTAGACCGTGGCTATGAAGGACCACGTTTTTCCCAGCCACATTTGTTTATCAAAAGGGAGTGGAAAGACACGGCATAACTTGTTAGTGTTACTTGGAAAAAAAAGAGCCGTGTTAAAAATTGAAAATCCTGAGTAATCATTTTTATAATTTGCATTCTTTAGCAAGTGTTGAATACGCTTTAAAAAACTAGAATCCTAATCACACGAAAAGAAAAGGGGTCTAACTATGAATCAACACTACAAATACAATAACTTTCAATAAGACCCCCTTATTTAATGATGAATTCTGAAAATTCTGGCGAATCAGTAAACCCAGAGGGTGGTTGAATGTATTATTAAAATGTATCTTCTTTGAGCAATAGAACGTGCATCGCTGATAGCGTTATACATTTACCTATGGTTGTAAACCAGGACATGAGACTCAATGCTAGTTGTAAGAGGTGCCATGGGTGTCATGTGCCCCTCAGAAGGCAGTAGACGAAATGACGAGGAGTGATGTATCGAGTATTGGGTTTAAGGCAAAGAGCTCAAATTTATGAGAGATCGCGGGAAGAGTAAAATTTAGAGACAGAGAAACAGCAATAGATTGTTATGGGAACGGCAAGAAAGATGGCAGGGGGGTAATTGAGAAAAAAACAGAGGGTGACACAAACAAAGAGAAGGGGAGAAACATACAGACACAGCTCGAGTGTCAATGAGAGGAAGGGAGAAATTAGGTGGAGACAGATAAACAGAGGGGAAGAAAACGCAAGGAGGAGAAATTGCATTATTAGTAAATAAGGAGTGTGGTGGGAGATTGAGAAAGACAGGGAGAGTCGGACTCGTATTCCAGAGCCCATCAATCAATCATACAATCCCGAACATTCCCTGTTATTTTGTCTAGGATTGTGTCGGTGAAGGATATGAATGAGTCATCGCCACACGCAAGTGTTAGCCGTCCTTTGTCAAAGCCAGACACGCTTCATTGACCCTGAATAGACAAGAATAACACAGGTGTGGCACACGTTAAGATTAATTTTTTATTTAGATTTTAGATTTTTAATTTTTCAATTTCACTTTTTGATTGACTAGTGATTTTAAAAGACTGTGAGGCAAATGGCGTTTTCATCACATGGATATTAAGCCGTGTACATTTTTGGGAATGAATGCTTTATAATGCTAAAATAACTAAAATAAGTACGTTAAATTTTAACATTAAAAAAGGTGGGGCTAAGTCACAATTCTGACCCAGTCGCAAGCTCTGTTGACGAACCTGTAATTTGATTCGTTGAGGGACAAATTCGGTGGCAAAAACTTACACTACATTACATATTAGACACCTGTATCACAACATTTGTTTAAAAAACATCATATTGTGGGATATACTGTTTCCGTTTTATTTTATTTACTAGTGCATGCTTTTAAGTGTTTTATTATAGGATGTAACTCTATATGCCACAAGATTTTTTCTCACGGTCAACCAGTCTTAGGTCAACTTTCTCATTTTCATTAATACCATGCGTTAGACACCCCATTCAATAATATCTATAATCTAATCAATATCTAAAATTATCAGAATATGTGTTGTTCTTTTTTAAACTAAAAGTAAAGAATGATCGTTGGTTTAAACTAAATGTAATTAATTTTATATTTAATGAAAATCGTTTAAATATTGTTTTGTAAACTTCCTGATAGTTTTGCATACTTACAATTACCTATACTTTAAGGTAGTGAGTATCGCCTCGTCAAGACGACCCAATATGCGGCTGGATACGCGCTCGTCCACTTCCGGTTATTGTAAAAAAATTGTTTCTAGAATTGAAGAACTACGAGTACCACCCCCCCTCCCCCAGTAATTAAACTTCGTCCACTGTTATTAAACTTATTAAGCATCGTTCAACTACAACTGGATGGCAAAAATAAAAAATTAAAATAATAATTAATAATAAAATTTAAATCCAATATACGTCTTGCCTAAATCTTAACTAATTAATCTATATTAATGCTTTCTTTTTGAATATGTTGTTATTATTATTATTATTACTATTACTTTCAATTTTAAAGTTTTTGTTGTTGTTTGGTTATATTGAAATGTGTATTATTTTTTTTTAAAATGAAAGTTCAATCTTTTAGGTTGCTAAGTCGCGGCAGGCCTAGACGTTTCAGATGAGCTCCCACGATTTACATCAGGGTCAGCTCATAAAGTCCTTACAGAAATAACCCTATATCAGTAATATCAGGAAACAGTTTTGTTGGGGAACCCTGCGTATCATTGCTGAGTATGATGCAAAGTAATGTCCCAAGTTGGGCCAAAGAATTTAAGTACATTTGACAATAAACAAAGAAAAAAAGTGTACCATTTTACTTTGCAAGCCTTAAAACAAGGTTTAAAATAGGCTGGAAATTTATTTAAACTCTACATGAAAATATTTAATTATAAAAAAGCTTTGTTTGTCACTCAAATTACGACCCATCAGTGCAGTGTATACAAGCAAAAGAACTAGGAACCCTTTTTGCCTCTCCAAACAAACAATACCGGTGAAACCATCTCTCGCAAGACATGCAACTAATCCACTCAGTCATTTGTTCACTTGTGCCTGCATCAACTTGTAACAAAGTGTTGTTGCAAACATAACACAGATTAGGATCTACTATGAACTCATTAGCTACATCTGGGAAAACTCTCTGTGCTTTTGATTTTTTTGAACAATAGTGACCTGATGTCTGACCAGCTCCTTTCGGTCTACCCCTTTTCTTAATGGCTTTTCTAAACCTTAGCTCACCAAATGGCCCTGGAACAACACAATATGCGTGGTCAGAAGCAATAAATTTAACTTTATCCTCTGAAGACACATTGGTGCTAACCATTTCAGTTCCTTTATCAGGAACAATAGTATTTACTTCACTTTGTTTATTGCTTTGGGTGTTGGGGGCAATTGATTATAGTTGCGGAAAAACACTTCTTCAGATGATGTGTAGAGCATTTTCCACAAGCTTTGTTTGGCACTGCGGACATCCCTTGGACAGCAGTATTTTCCTAGAGCTGCCCTAAAGCTCTGCGCAACATGGAATCGGCACATAACAATACTTGCAGATGGAAATGCCTGCTTGGCAGCTGCTATCTCAGCTGCATCTTTGTCTATAATGATTGTTTTAACCTCTTTCTTAGTGGCTTTCTCCTTAAATTCTTTGAAAAGATTTGTTAAAGTTTCTTTGGTTTCATTTTTTACAACAGCATAGGCTACAACTTGTCCCTTCTGATTACCATCAGCACATAAGAATACATACAGCGGGTAACCAATATTGTTAACACAATAAGTGCCATCGATGTAAACAACCTCATGATACTCATTAAAAATTCTTCTCATACATCCTGTTTGGAATAATAGAAAATCCACATCTCCATTATCAGCATGTACAGAATACTGAGAGCCACTGTCTGCACCCATCATCTCTTTTAAAATGGTCCAGACCTCATTTTCGACAGACCTTGGTGTAGTTTTCGATTTTTTACTGATGTTTTTGATGTCATGGCGATTAAATACTTTTTCACTGGATTGAGCCATATGAGCAATGATTTTTGAAGCTGAAATCCCAAGTTTTCTTAATTTTGTGATTTCAATAACCTCTTTATCTGTTGCTCTCCTGTCCAAAGCGTAAGGATGTGCTGAAAAAACAACAACACATTCTTTGATTACACATTGTACATTTTTAAAAATATTAACTTCATACCATAGATCAAACTACTAAATTTTCACAGAAAAAAGACCACATAGTACAAGTACGAAGACATGCTCTGTTTAAAAATACGTAGCTCATTGAAACGCATAAAAAAGGACTCGATAAATTCTGTTGATACATAGAGTGCACAGAAGGTAGCTAGGTAGCATAGTATAGTGTTCATGATGGGGAAAATTATGGGATGTTTTGAAGAGGTAACCCGGTACCCGTTAAAAATTTGGTCGGGTTACCAGGCAGCATTTTTCAACAAAATTGAAAGCCTTATTAAAGCCAAAAGAATTTTTAAACATTGCTCATAAATACATGTATCAACTTACTGGACAGAGGGAGAAGTTCATGGTTATGTACCAGCATAACTTTTTTGACAACTAGGGCATTTTCTTTGCGGTTAGCTGACAGCTGAACATGAACAGGACACTTCAACTTCCTAGTACTGAGAAAAAGAGATGATACATTATTAGTCTGAGGGAAAATGGTTAGTCATTTACTATTACTATTAGATTTAATAATAGTATAAGGATCTTATTTTATTGGACCGCCTTTAGTAAACATACTTTGATATCATAAATAGTAATAGCAATAGTATCAGTAAAACTGAATAATTTTTAGTTTTTATTAACTTTTCAGAATTATTTTTTCTACGTAAGCATTCAGTTTATTATTATAATTAACAAAAACATTTAATAAGAAACCCTTTCATTTAAATATTTAATTAAATATATGCATTACAATGTAAAATGGGGCAACTTAGACTTAGAATTAGTCACTTAGTTCTTTCCAAGTGTCAAGTGCTAAGAATGACTAAGGCTAAGACTAAGACTAGCAGCAACATCCCGTAGAATTGTCTGCTGTTACGACATTGTAGCAACATCCTTTTTTTTTAGTCACCTAGCTCACCTTGTGTTTTTTTCTGTCGCTTGAGATATGTGTTACCCTCCATGAATACAGGTAAAATTGACATACTGATACTTGAATTCAGCTTTATAGAACTTTTCCCTATCTTTGAGAGCTCGATTAGCTGCTTCCACCGTGCGGCCTCCTGAATTCTTGACCCATCGTTCTCCTAATTGTAGTTTTCTTTTTTCTAGCAACTCAAAAAACTCATCATACGTTTGGAACTTATTTTCATAACAAATATCTATGTCTGTTTTACCTTGTTCCAGGTCCATGGCGATGATACTACTAGTAGTATACTAACGGAGCATTCAAACTATTTCGGCATACTAACACAACAAAACTACCTTTTAGAAACATGATTTCTACTAACAAACAACAAAACGACCTTTTAGAAACATGATTTCTTACAATAACCGGAAGTGGACGAGCGCGTATCCAGCGGCATATTGGGTCGTCTTGACGAGGCGATACTCACTACCATAATTTAATAACAATATTGATTTCGTTTTCTTCGATAAATTTAATAAATGCATTTATTTTTTTTTCCATTAAAAAAATTATTATGGTTAAATATTTTTATAGACAGATTATTTACAATTTATGGAAATATTTACAAAACTGGATCATCTTCACAACCAAGCGTATAAAAATTGCAAATTACATAAATTTTCTAAACTCTCATCAAATAACGTTCGTCTCTTGTAGCTTAAATATACAAACAGGTACAGTGCCTTGGCAATTTTAGAGAGAATTAGGGTATTAAGGCAGTTGATATTTGTATCTTAATTATTTAATAATTCAAATTAACGCAAGATTCAATGGAATGTCCAGCTAATTCGAATACAATAAATGTCAAACCGTTTTATTAATTTAATAACATTTAAATTACTTCGTTGAATTCTATCGATACTGTAAGAGTCGTGTTTCTTGTGATTACATTCTTTAATGGGGTCTATAAATGTAAGGGAATACAATTAAAGTCAGTTTTTAACACAAACCATGCACTGGTGTCTTAATGTGCAGTGTTGATTCACAGACTACTATAGCTACCGAAGCTAGGAACATGTGAAAAATTCCAATAACGGGCATTGCCTGAAAAATCCAATAAAATATTTTCCCATGAAAGACGGACCGAGTTGTCTCAGTTGAAAAAAAAAAATCTATTAATGCAGGTAGCTGCTAAATACAGGTTAAAGAGGACTCTCTAAATTGTTTAATGTTCGGAACAGGATTTTCGTTAATTTTCACTTTTGAAATCACCCAGCTGCAAAATTTTCAAACACTTCACTTCTATTTATAATCTATTAAAGAGTGGGCTTATGGGATTGGGTGGCATAAAATTGTGGGTGCATGCATCTCAAATAAAACCATTAAACGTTTACTTTTGTAAATGGAAACCTTTCCTATTGTAATTGGATATGAAAATTATGTATTCATTAATTTTTATGTCATTTTGTTCTTGCAATTTCTGGAAGGGACTGGATGGAATGCGGGTGTAACGCCTTCTCATTCACCTAAGGGGGTGCAGTGGTATAGATGAATTACTCCACCATTTTGTAATTTAAGATCTGCTTCATGCTAAGCTCTCTGGTTAACTGACGTAATCTTTGGAGATTGGCAAATTGGAGAGAGATTGGAGAGGAGTTGGGGGATTAAGTGTAAGAATGGCTGGCCCAAAAAAAAAAAAACTAGATAGAACAGGACAACTTTCATATAAATTTAATATTTTTATATACACATTTTTATTTATATAATTTTATTGAATTCATTTGCCTTGGAATTTATTTTTTTGTTTCAAAAAATACGTGTCAACAAGTAGGTGACATGTATGAATCGTCTTTAAATGACCATTGGATTAAAGAATTCAGAGACTAGCAGACTAATGCTGAGTAAGGAAGAGGTATTTCAACAAACACAAGACAAACATTTGTATTTGTCTTTGGAATGAAACAGTGATTTTACATTACCGATGGAGACCTATTCTGCTCCTGTAAAGGAGATGGAGCGGGTATTTTTTAATGACAGAGTGGGGTAGAAATTTTTTGCATGCTGTAAAGTGGACATCGTGGGTAATCATTAGAGCTAATCGTAAATGCTATTCCTGCATAATGTTGGTCCCACTAGTAATAAACTACAGATTGTGTTAATTTTGTTAATTGAGCCAAATGGTTACTTCTCGAAACCAGGTATGCAAAACTACGTGTATTGGTAAAAAAATATATATATTTCGTCTCCTAAGAAATTTATTTTTCAGATATTTTAATGTTGGCTCACTCCGTACTTTAAAAAAAGTATTATTTTGTGACACAGGGTTCGTGCTAAATGGATTTAGGCGCTTTCAATTAACTATGGGTGCTATGGCTATATTATGTTCCCTTTAACCCTAAACACTCAAATTTGAATATGTAGCGATTTTCAATTGTATGCTAGTTGGCTTGATAGCTGTAGACAAAGAAACATTGCCATTGTTTCATCTTATTGGTTGTATTATTGCGATTTTTTTATTAAAACAAATATTTTTTGTGGCAGGCTATTTAGGAATTACCACCAACAAATATTTTTATTAAGACACTACATTTTAAAAAGTTGTTCCCGCCAGGAAATTAACCAGTCAGCGTCGTTGATTATATTTTTTACGACTCCCTATCACTTGTGTTTCCCTGCTTCTAATTTCATTGAAAAGTGAAAGAAGTGCATGAAGAATATGTCTGCATTAAACAGTATTAATTATATTTTTAAATGACATCTTTGCAATGAAGACGGAAGGCATTGTCATTCTTTAATCCTTAATCATAAAATCAAGAAATGAAGGACAAAACTATTCAGGCGGATGTGGTGGGGAGGGGAGGGGGGAGAAACTACATAGAACAAAGCTATGATTTAAAACCTTAAATGCCCTTATAAGCCAATGAAAGAATAAAAGAGTCCTTTACATAAAACAAAAACTAAAGAATGGGAGATGATGCACGTCTATTATTAAAAGCTTCATATATTTTGATCCATTGTTAACAATAATAGTTGCCACCATTGAGCAATGGGTGGGTTCTAATTTTCTATTTTAAATATTTACCACGCGTCTAATCCATTAAAACGGCCTAATAAAATCCGGGTTAGCAATGCCTGTAAGAACTGTCATACATTAATGAACAGGGAAGTGGCAAGGTTTCTCAGAACTGGTAGGTCTGTGCTATAAAAAAAAAAATAGCGTGGACTTGGTGGCGATGTTCATATAAAAGTACATAATCGGTCTGACGCGCAAGAAACGAGACTCGGTGGCAGCACTTTCCCCAATTACTTTAAAGAAAGTTGAAGAGGAGGGCCGTAATCGTTTTGGCCCGTCCCTACATACGGCATTTTGTAGATCAAAAGTGGAAGGAGTAGTAGCGTATCGCACGAAGTCGATTCGTCTTGGTTGGGGTACAGGGTGGTATGTCAAATCTTTGAAGGAGCAATACCCAAGGAATAGGCTGAGGGGGAGTGCGGAAGTGAGAAACCTTGGTATTAGATTTACATTTTAAAAGTGGTCCAGATTTGATTTCACAGGTTGACGTATGTAGAAAAAGGAGACAAATGTTTAGGTAGACTGTAGAAAGATGGACTGTGATCGTGAAATCAGTGTTGGTGGGTGTTATACAGTGGTTTTTTCAGTATAGAGTTTCTTGGCTAAGATTTTTAGAAAAACCGAAAGGACCATTCTATGCTTATATGGACGGCTGCCGAGCATTAGACATTACAAGAGAGGTAATATACCTCTCTTTTCTTTACGCCAAATAGCGAAATTGAGCAGCCTGGACGACAATAACGCGAGCTATGACCATATAGACAGCTCAAATATTGATTTCATGTAGACCACGATCAACTGCGACCCAGTGGTTTCACACTGCAATCTTAAATTATATCCCCATATATTTGGCATACGCCCGACCTCAAGGGCGATGGCCCCTGCTCCTCTTCCCCCTTTCCCTTCAATCTTCACTCCTAGCTGTGAGGGTGGCTTCCGCAAACTGAATACCCTCACGCACTTTTGAACGCCAGAGTTTGAGCTCCTCAGCAGTTTCATGGTTGATGCGAGCCAGTCGTCTTTGAAGCGCAGGCAGACCACTTGCCAGCTCACTATTAACCAGGGCTCCTTGATTTCGTTCCGAGCCCATCCTGTGGACATGGCCTAACCACCGCGCTTCTCAATTAGGATTGAGTGTGTATTCAACATTTAGCTCCTCCAATTATTTTCCCATAGAAAGGTGATAAAAGATAACTGATGAGTAACTCAGAAAGGGTCCAGCAGCCTCATTGACAGCAGGTCCCAATAAACCTTAACGAATACAACGAAATATCAACAAAATTAATGGCGAATACGTTAAAAATGTTTAAAATTTTAATGACATTAAAGGACACACACATTTTTTTATTCAGAGAAAATGGAATGCGAATCAAACAAAGCAACACTCTAACACCAATTTAATCCAATGATAACTTACAAAAATATGGACGTCAAATTTATTTAGTCTACATATTTATAATCGCCTTTACATATTTATAATCGACTTACAGCTTTTATTACAATCCTAAAAATTATGGGGTTGAAGTCAATTTATGCCTATATAGGCGTACTAACAATCAATTTTATCTTCATATATTCTGAACAATATTAAAAAGTATTGCTAAAAATAAAGATAAAACTATACATTTTAACTAGGGCTGCGGAAATTACGATTAATTTCTTGATTAACAGGTAAATATGTTATGGATTAAAATGATTTTAATCGTTAAAAAACAATTGAAATTAAAGAAATTTCTTCTTTTTTAAATTTCTAATTATTAATTTATTATTAATAATAGTTGGGTTTTTTTTTTACACACAAACTTCTCCATTAAAAAAATGCTGTTTTTTAAAGAAAATAATACATATTTTTTAAATTCATTGGCATTATATTGAACTACTTATATTTAAATATACCTCCTAACAATATATTTATTTTTATTTTTTCATATTTTATGTTTCATGGCCACGAAAGTTCAAAACAGGCAATGCAAATGATTTTATGCTTGTATGATGATTAGAGGTACTTAAAAATAAACAAGGGCAATATATAATATATTTTAAAACCAGATAATTTCCAACAAAAGGTTAATGTGTAAGAAAAGTTAATAATTTAAATTGCACATTTAAAAAAAACAAAAAAACTGTCACCTTTATTTTTGTAAAAGATGTAGTCTTTTGCAAATGGCCTTGATTCCTTACTTTATGTCAAGGAAAGTTCATAACAGGCATTGCCTATGATTTTATGCTTGCACATTTGACCTCAAAGCCATTTTTCCTGCAAATTACAACTACCAATAGTTTGCAGGACACATATCAAGGACCTTGATCATTTGCAAAATGCTTTGCAAATTTATAATACCAACCACATTGAAGTATATAGTCAAAATATCTGCAGATGTCCTTCATGTTCTTATAAATTTATTCAAGACAAAACAAATGCCTTCTTGCTTGCAGGACACACATTAAGGGCCTTGTTTTCTGAAAATTGTAACTGATAACTCGTATGACAAATAGAAGTACTCTAAACAAGGGCAATAACTAATATTTTCAATAGCACATATTTTCCAACAAAATGTTAATGTGTATGAAAAATTAATAATAAAGCTAATGCAGATTTTTAAAAAAGCTTTTACCTTTATATTTGTAAAAGATGTAATCTTTTGCAAAAGGACTTGCAAATGTATAATTACCAACACCAATGGAATACGTGGACGTAATTCCCTTGATTCCTTACGTCATGTCCAGGAAAGTTCATAACAGACGATGCAAATAATTTTATGCTTGCACATTTGACATCAAAGCCATTTTCCTGTGGTGTGTGTGTTATTAGAGGGGCGTGGATCTTGACACATCTGTGTCCGAACCTAAGTCTAAACATTGAGTGTGTGAAAACTGCTTTCATAACTCTGGTTGATCAGACTGCTAATAGCTGAGTAGGGTATGGGGTGGCTTGAGTGCAGTAGAGCATACTCTCACTTTTCAGGGTGGGGATGGGTCTCCTCGTGCATTGTCTCATGCTTAATGAGATTGTAAAAATAGGTTTATCAATCAACATTATCAGGTGATACCGAAGCATTGGAAATTGCGCTTGAAATTTTCATCGTCCATGTCACTCATATACAGGAGTAAAGGTGGTGGGAGGGCTTTCGTTTTTTAATGTAAAGAAGAAAAAAAAAACAATACACACTTCAATTATTACCAAGGCCATTGTTTAGCAATGCGTGTAGTTGTCGGCAGGTGACATCGAATTTATTTAATACTTACTTGTGTTTTTTAAATGAAATTTTAATTTATTGTATTGTAATATTTAAACAAAACCGTAAGGGTATATACTTGGATTGTGGGTCGGCTGTCCCAGGCGCAAATTTTTTCTTGGGGTGGGGGCATGAGGGGGGGTGGAATGTGAATAATTACTGTTAAAAATGTGTTATCTTCCAGTTCAGAAAGAAGTTTCTCAAACTGAAATTATTTTTTCCCAACAAAGATTTTCAGAATGGCAGAATGGAAAAAACAACTTTTTTTGTGCAATTTTTTATTTTAAACCCTACTATTGATTTTTTTTTTCTGGAATTAGAAAAATCCTTTACATAAAACAAAATTGTATGGCTAATGTACACCAGTAGTTTTCATAAGACAGGTGTAAAGTGTGACCTTATGGCAACCATGGTCAATGGTCAGCTATTACTCATCGCTTTGAACATATGTCTAAATTTTTCCCTGTACAATAATGATGACAGTGTGGGAAGGAAAATTGAAAGAATAATCCCATCAGTCTGAGTGATAGCAAGGCAGCTGGTACCCCAGTATTAATGAGAAGTTATCTTTTTAGCCCTGCTGATCAACAATAAGTATGAAGAAATAAATACACAATTCAAACAAAATAAAAATTTGGAAAAGACGCATTAAAAATGTTAACAATTTTAATGAAAATTTTTTTTATAACAAAATGGTGTTCACTTAGTGACAATAAATGAATGTATGGAGAAAAAATGAATGGGACACAACATACACAAAAGAAATAACATTTTATAATAAAGGGGGAAAAAAAGAATGAGAATTAAAACTAAACAATACTTAGAATACATATAAAAAAACAACATATGATACAAAGTCAAGCTCATTCAAATATCACATATTCATTCATTTTTTCGTTTCTTAAATTTCTATACTGCCACCAATCAGCCTCACTTAACATCGCATCAGTGTTTCAGAATATGAAAATTTTGATAATGAAATGCATAATTGTTTTTTATCAGTTTTACACATGGCAGCACAAGCAAATTCTGAAGTTATGACAGACATCAAGCGTACTGGAAACATATTTTTGGTGGGCTCATCAAAAACACACATTTTTTTTAAATATATGGACCTGAAATTTACTGAGTCTACTCTTTAACTTATCTTATCTTAGATATACAGACGCTCCTTCTATGGAGAAGATAATTGCATCCACAGACCATGACAGATGATCTGTTGGCAAGTGATGCAGCGGTCACAGGCCACGGCTATAAGGGTTCCACACATTACCCAGCCGCCTAACTATTGTCTAGTTAGGTACCCATTCAGAGCTGGGTGACTCGGGGACTCCTTAGGCCCCGGGAACAAATCCTCGCCTTTGCGTGGATTTGAACTCGTGACTATTGGTACCACTCGACCACGGCGTCCCTCATTAGCTTATGCAGAATTTGTCTTTTTACCATCATCCAAGATTTGGGGGTTGATTTCTTTTTACACCCATTAAAATCGGGCTAGTTAAAAATTAATTGTACCTGTAAATATTCTGTATGAAAATAAACAGCAAGGTATACTTTAAGTAGGGGTTGTAGGGGCCCAAGTAACTTGTTTGATAAATACGAAATATTAAACTTCCTTAAATGTACACTAAGTATTTTATAATTATGAATCCTCAAATCCTCTTTATACATCGTTCCCTTTTCCAAAATTAAAATATATACTCAAACAATGACGTGTATAATATTTTTCAATGTCATAAACACCACACACTTCTGACTGCTATGTACTGTTGTACTAATACAAAAATAATCTTTAATACCCTTGATTACTTTGCACACCTCCTGATGCACACCTTGTATTAAAATATAAGCTCCAACAATGACCTTATATCATTACAATCCATCCATCCAGCCAGTGACTTGGGCTATTATATTGTTTATAGCTATTCATATCAACATATTGGGTGTATCCTATGTTAAATTAAATAGTTTAACAGAGCACCACTTTTGTGCCTGCTAAATATTCAAATTGCATTAATTTCTTTTTTCTACCTCAAATATTAAACAATATAATTGTAGCAGAGTATAAAATTGTGAAGCTCACAAAATTTACAGGTTTGAGATTTAAAAAGCAAACAATATAACAAATATGAAACGTAAATTAAATTAAAATAACAGCTATTCAACTTTGACCTTCCTGCGTTGTCTGAACCATTTGATAGCATTGAACATAGATGTTAAGACTGGCAGGCTTATTGGAAGAAACAGTGGAATGTAGATGGCAAACCTGAAAATAGAGATTTGACACACATGAAAGTGTTCATCAAAGTTAAAGTTATTTAAAATGAATGTAACCCATGGGTATCTACAAAAATGACAATACTAGCTTCAGCGGACAATAAGTAAAATGGAAATTTCAATAGTAGAGTCACCTGCGGGAATATCTCATCAAATGAAGGACACATAATTTTTTTCCCCTTTATTTCCCATTATAACATAAAACAAATGTATTTTTTTAAAGTAAAGCTAATATCTATTTACACATGTAACAGGTAAAAGATGTTTATTTAGTACATTAATTAAAAAAATGTAAAAGAACAAGTTTTTCACTATAGATCCTTTATATACGAGACATAATTATAAGGATGTTCACTATAACATGCCGGGCAAAGCACTCCAAAAATACAAAATTCTAGTTATGTCTCGTGCGCACCGATTGTAAATATATTTTTAAAAAGTAATGTCAATATAATGAGCACCTTATTGCGCCACATGAAAGGTTGTTGAACATATTACGCACCACAACACCCTATCTCAAAAAATTAACATGATATAAAGAGATAAATAGAATAATTTTAAAATTCAATAATTCAATTACTGTCCATTCGATCGATTTGAAATTTTGAGACATCATTTTTATCATTAGCATGAGTCTGCCTGCAAAATTTCAGCTCGTTAGCTTATGAGAAAGTAGGTTAAAAATTGATCCAAAGTTTTTTCGGCAAGGTCGCACGGTCGGTCGGTTGCCCGGCTCAGACACCACAAGTTGATATAAAGGATTTAAAAAAAGGAGGAGATTCACATACAAATAAAACAAAGACAAGATATTTATTTGGGTTACAATTAGGCTCATATCAAAATTTAAAAAATCTTTGATATTTTACAAAACAAACAAGTAAGAAATACAGATCCTAGCGGGAAGTGCAATAAATTAAATTTACCGAACTACTGCACCTAGCATAAATATATTTATGAGATGTATAAATATTGTGAATGGAATTAATTGGTTTTTTTTAGAATAAATCATTGATTAAAGATAAATGAGATTAGAGTCAGAGTACGTAAGACAAAGAGAAATAGTCTTGATAAGCATAAATCTTACTTTTGGTCCTCAGGAAAGTACAAGAGCTCCAACAATGATGGGTGGAAGAAAGCCAGCTCAGAGGCATCCAAAGCGGCCTTGGAGGCAAGAAAAGCTTCCTTCAGCTTCCCGTTTCTTAGCAAGAGTTTGCTTTCCTTGATTGAAGCCACAGCTGACTCCACCTGTTAATGTGGCACATGGAATTTTTGCACAGTGAGGTGGAAAAAAAATTTCATCCACACAAGATCATGTTATTAACTCTTAAAGTCGCAAAGCGTTGTAATGCGTCTCTTCCCGCTATCCGTAAAGCGTCGTAATGCGTCCCTAGATACCACTCTAGTTAGAAATGAAATCTCGGAAAGTAAAAACTCTTCAATGCTTGAAAAATGATGAATTTGACTTCTGGCAATGGCGGCAGTTGCCCGCGCTAGTGTTATCGCTCAATTCGCGATGTTTTTTATTAGTTTTAACGGGTTTTTTTTTTCGAAGATACGTTTTCGCTATACTTTATTACTAAAATAATAGTACTAAACTACAGGTAAATATTGTTTTAAACTCAGTATGGTCTTTTGGATGCGTAAAATAACCATTCTTAGCCTAAAAAATGAAGTCAGTATGACAATAATATTATAAATGGATTTTACGCAATTTTTTTAATTTCATAACCGGGTGATCGCAATACGGGAAATCCTTACGGGACTGAGGCGGAAGTTTATTGCAAACCCTTCTGCGACTTTAAGAGTTAAATGACCATAAGGTGGTGAGAGAATTAAAATAATGTTCAAAGTGGGCAACAATGTTCAATTTACCCGTTGGCAAGGATGGGTCCCTATATTTTAGTTTTGATGACAGGATTTGACTTGTTATACTAAGCTTTAGGTTGGGAACATGGAGGTTGGTGCCCAAACAGATGACAGAAAGAGTAATCAATTATATGAGTTTAGAAGCTAACAATTCATATTGTAGGAGCAACAAGTCATATCGTTGATATCTTTGAATTCTTCTTATACAAAATATGGTTTCAGAGGTAAAAGAGGGTGGATTATTTTGAACCCTCAATATTTAAACCAAAATAGATTCCCAAACATAGAACATGAGTAGCCCAGCACTGCACTGATTGATGTTAAAACAGTAGTACATATTGAGGCACTGCCATCATAAAAAAAAATATTAAAAGAAATCTACAGCCATATCATTTCAGACTTTTGGCATTTGTTCTCCAGTATTTGACATTTTGGCAGAAACATGAGATTTTTGTTTACCTCTTTGCCTATTTCATCATTAATGACAATGTTTTTGATCTCCTCCAACAGCTGGGCCAGGGACTGCAATGTTGTTGTTGCTGTGACCAGATTCTCAACGCAGCGGCACCTCAGCCAGCCAGCGATTTCCCACTGGTGTAGCCGAGAACTACCAGTCGACATGACATGGATATCTTTGGACATCCACTGTGGACATTAGACACTATGTTAGTGGAGAAAATAGTCAAGTGAGTTGATAGTAAACACATATATATGTAAGTAGACACGTTTTTTTTTTAGTTCAAAACTTCCACTAAAATATAAAAAATGCCTTTATGCTATCACCAGCATAGATAAAGCACAAACCACTACCATAATTAATTTTTTTGTAAATTTTGAAATATTCTTTTCACTAAATAAGTAAAATTACTGTTTTAAAATTGTCAAAATAATTTCATTTAATTACTAATTTTTTTTTTTAATTACTGGGCTTTCTTGACTTTTCAGCAGAGTAATTTTATGTGCTAAGATGGGTTGTACTAGCAACCCACTAAATTAATCCATGATATTCTTTTCTTTATCCATGTTTGCATGATTTTTTTATTTGCATATAAACTTTTTGTCATAATTCAAAATTAAACCAACATAAAATAAGGGAAATGTTATTATCAGCCAACTGGGAATACACTGAACATTATCCACTGTCGGCTGGTGATAATGTTGAGCATTACTCCAAGTCTGCTGGTTTACAAGACACTAATACTAACTAAATTTGTTCTACTAATGGGAGTATACTATAAAACATGAGAGCATGTTGATGCTTAAATTTAACTGGTTGGAATAAATAATTTTTTTAATCAAAATAATTAAGTAGTGAAATTGTGACACGTATTTTAATTTATAATTTTATATAATATTTTGTGATGCATTGCATCCATTTCTTTGTTTAGTACCTAAAAATGTTACAGATATTAATCTGACAAGATGATAGTAATATCATTAATAAGATTCCCATTCTATTTTTATATGTACTCGAGAAGTCCTAATTGAAACTTTATTTGGTGATTTGTCAGGAAATTAGTAATTTCAGTGACCAACGGACTGTGAAGAACACTCAACATTATTCCTATACAACTGTGATTAATCACTTCGCAAAGATAAAATCTGTGTTTACACATTTTGGGTGAGTTTTTTTGAATTACTCAAACACAGAAATTATAAACTTCTTACTTAAGGACTCCATAATATTAAGGTTACAAGCACTCATGTTTTTTGTCCCTTTCAAAATGTTGAACATCATTAGTCCTATGTTCCCGGGTACAACAAACACAATACTAAACTGCATCACCTGATGATGTATATTTAACAAAAGTCTGGTCTGTGTGACAAAGACCTCCATGATTTTGTGCATGTCCAAGCTGACTAGGCCCGTTTGTGGTGCGGAGGCGTTCGCATCTTCAGCATCAATGTTGTAGATCAGAATACCGCCCCAGCGTGGACTAATGAAAGAATTGCTGGGCACCCGTTCACCTGCATGATGTTGAAATGAAACCAATTTAATGCTTTTAAAAGGAGATCATCATACAAATAACCAAGCCAGCCCTGCTGCCCCACAGAAGTCCTCTAAGGCTCCCAAATAAATGGATGCCAGCCTGAATTCCTTCATGACCATCCTAATTTTAAGCACACAAATAAAGGGGAGAAGAAACGACATTCAAAACCTGCGTATTATCTATTCTTGGTTGAGAAATAAGCACAATGGTCTAAAAATCTCAAGCAAATATATCATGAATTAAAAATAAACTACCAATGCCAACATGCTTTCTCCCGCCAGCTATTATTATTCTTTTCTTTATATTTGGGGTTTTTAATATGATTTTTGAGACAGTAATATTTTGCCCCTTCTATCTTTATAAAGTTAGTAGAAAAATTCTTGTTATCTTTCCTTTTTTTAAAATTAAAACTTATTGAAACTGTGTCCAAAAGTGAGTTTGTTACCATTGTTGTTGAGGATGTACAGAGGACTCTTTGACTTTGGGGGGACACCTATGACATAATTCAGGCCCGGGTTGTTGGAAGCATGAGAACCTGTAATAAAAAAATAATAAGATTGTGGTTAGCATTTTAGAATTCAGAATAACACATAGCAGTAACATTGTTTTTTCTTAACAAAATTTATTTTAAAAGTTATACTTTTCATATTCAAACTTTCATCTGAAAATTTAGAAAGTATGTCTTTATTCTCAAATTATGCTGATAAAAGAAACTACTTTAATTCCTTTTCTACATTATTGGATCTACTAATTTATTATTAATATAATTAATAACATTTAGGGAAATTATTGGAGATTTTATCTGTTTAGCATAAGTAGCTTGAGTTTAATTTTAAAGTTGAGACTTTAATTCAAGAGACATCTCAGAAAACTTGGGCGATAAAAGCTGTATATTACATTTTTTAAGTAGGCTTGAAGAAAATTATATTCTGATTAAAATATTTCATAACATTGAGATCACATTTGTTTCTTTAAAAATTGTATTACTTGTAAAAAAAAATTTTTTGTTAAAAATATATACAACTAAATGTTGTAAACAGAAAGTTTAACATTTTGTGCGGTAAGTCCAAAACTTTGTTAAGGATTTTTTAAAAAAGCAATTATTATTGACATAACAAAAGGCAATGCATTGGAAAATGCATTTCAATTTCATTTCATTCTGTAAAAATCATAACTATTTATTTTATTTTTTTAATTTTTAGTGGGGAAACACTGTGAATACAGCTTGCCAGACTATTTAGCCTTTAGCCCCCTGTTTTCTAAAAGAAATTTTGGATGATGACCATGCAGGTTATGACTAATTGATTCCTATCTTATAAATTTATTCATTGATTTTTCTAAATTTGAAACCTTACTTAGGCTGATATTTAGAATATTATTATGAACATAATTTACTTTAATGTGATCAAAAGAAATAATGCATTGTGAAAAAATCATTTTTAACCTTGTACCCTACAGAAAAACCCTGGTTTTTCAGTACTTTCTAATTTGCAGCTAAAACCTATTACTTCTAGGAATAAACTACTTGTAGTCTAACCTAATTGGTAGTCACTGTGAATGGCTTCCCTCAAGTTTTGAATTGGCTTTGTGAGGTTTAATGTGAATAAATCTTTAAAATTTACAATGAAACAAGTGACTGAACCAATCTCTTGAGCAAGAAAGTGAATTAGGTCTGGTTATCTATACTTTGGTACTTTCAGAATTTTATCAACATTATGTATCTGATTCAAGTGACACAGAAAGTGAGAGCGAATCAGATTTGTATTGTGATTCTGTGTACTGAGTATGAAAAAGCACTCCATTTACAACAAGCAAAATCCTAAGGCATCTTATAAAGACAATTCTTGCCATGAGATGAGAGCAACAAGGTTTCGAAACAAGACTTAGTCTGCTGGGTGGATTGACACACAAAGGTTGAATATTAGCACTATATGAAAGGTAGACCCATTCTCTACAATACCTCCAAGTTCCATTTTATTCTCACCCTTTTTATGTCTGTAAGTTACATTTCTCCGCATTATTTTGGGTTTTTTCTCTTTAATGTTCAGGAACTCAGGTATATTGGAAAGCTAAGTTCAGGGCCTTAGGGACCAGTGGGGTTGAGCTTGATCATTTAAATTTTTTAATTAGTTACACTTAAAATCATTAGAAATTATTACCAAGTTTCGATTCCAAAGGATTGATAACGTGTGGTAAATCTTGTTCAGAGTAGAAGTAAAAGTTGTCTCCCTTCTTAGGCTTTCCTCCCAAACTAATGAAATACAGTATCTAGAAATTGGTAAGAGAGTTGCATAATAGAATTTCATCAAATAATTTAAACATTTCTTTAGACATGGATATGAATTGTTTTCCAGAATTTTAATTTCATTAGTCATATGTTCACCTAAAAATATATTCGTCCTTTGTAAGATTTTAATAGATAATGTGAATAACTTGGAATTTTTAGTTAAAAGAATTGTTGAGATCTATGGTATTAAGGAAAGATATAAAATTTTCAGGTAATGGTTTTTAATTTCTATTTGCCTACTTGTGAAGTTACAGAAAACTTTGTGTAGCTCTGCAGTGAGTCCAGCAATGGTTCAAGGTAAGCTGAGGAAGGCAATGGATATTTAAGTAATAAGAGAAGAAACTGAACAGATACTAAATACTACCAAACAGATCCCTAATTTTATAAATAAGATAACTTCAAGAGATAGATAAGTACATTTGCTGTTTGTCTATCTACTTTAAAAAAGTTGGATGAAAATAGCAGATATTTAAATGGTGTCTTGTCAACTTTCATTTAAATAGGAGTACACTGATGGATCAATGATTTCCAGGATACTCTACAATATAAATCTTCAGCATGCCGAACAAGTTAACATTGACCATTAAACCTCCAAATATGACAACAAAATTTTTTTTGTCACATTTGCAAGATTATGAAGATTAAACTATTTTTATATTTAATAATAAAAATTACCCATCCCCCTCCCCAAATGGCAGTGGAAGTCCATTTACCAAAGTTACTTGACAAAAATTTAAAACCTCATTATCAAAATCCAAAACATTGCCAACTTTTGAGACTTTAATTTTGTCTACCTGTTTAACACAGTATAACAGCCAGAAGATTATTTATTATCTGTCATGAAATTGATACTTTTGTTTTTTTTTGCAACTAAGATGGACTTACCCTTAACCCCATGTTCAATGTCCCACTGGACACTAATCTGTTCAGGCTCCGGCACAAGCAATGTGAAAGTGATATCAAAACCTGGGTGGAATCTAAACGATCTCATGGTGTCCTTATCAGGCTTTAAGATGGAAAATACAGTTAATATCATGACCTCACTGGGTCAGAACACGATGAATGAATTTAATATTAACATCTATTTAAATCTTTAACAAGAAATGAACAAACCTTACTAAATTTAATTGTTTCATACACACAAAAATCACCTTTTTTTTTTAAAGAATGTCTGACAATTCTTCACTTGCTACCTTTTTTTTTTACATACACATGATTGGCTCATACATTGCAACCATTTGTTTATTGGTACTAAAAATGTATAAATAATGGTCCCCTATACTAGCAAACTCAAATACCTATACTAGAAGAAATAGTCAGTTAATTTTTAAAAACATGAAATATATAAAACAAATACATACTTCACACAGAGATATTATAAAATATGATAAAACAAATACATACTTCAGAAAGAGATATTATAAAATATCTCTTTGATTTTACTCTCTGCCTGTAACATTCTCATCCAACATATCTCTATGTAAAATTTAAATCTGAAATGTTATGTCAAGAAAGTCCATCTTAATTCCATTTTTAGAGCACATTTTTTCTGACTACATACCCTCTGAGCCCTTAACCCTTGGGCAGCCTCCAAACTCTTAAAGACTGCTGACTCTCTGATGATGTCCATGAGTAAGTGCTTAATTTGAGCGGACAGCCCACTGGTATCTAGCAATTTAAACAGTACTTTCATAAGAAAATGTTGCATTCACATTGGATCTATTTCCCAATAAATAAAAGATGATCAACTTAAAATAGATTTATTATTCAGAATTGCATTATCATTCTTTTTACCCCAAACATTTATTTGTGTATTTTTGCTTGTTAGTCTGTCCAATTGTTTCTAAGGTTTCCTTACCTGCATTATTATATGGCAAGAAGACATTATTATTTGAAGCTACAATTGGCTGCGAGAAAATGCTCGACTCCTGGGTGATGATGATGTTGTATTTGTTCACATTTTCAGAGGCAATCACATTGTGAAGGTCAGCAACTTTTAAATTTAAAAATATACAAATTCTAATCATGTTTTCTAGAGATATCATTCACTGGTTCACATTGACAGCTAGTTTGGTAATTTTTAACAGCATTAAGTTAAGCTAAACTAAACCTATCAATTTAACATTCATTAATTCTTAACAATAACATTAACATTGCAATCACTTTTTAAAATTCTTATAGAGATATTGAACTAACAAAATATAAATAAGCTCTATTCTTAAATTCAAACCTTTTAAAGACTTTTGTATTGCCAGGAGTTCTGATTTTTCTGCCTCTCTTACGGCCACTCGGAATATGGAGACAAGTGTAGATCCCTGATGCTGCTGAACCTCTGAAGGATCAATAAATTAAAGGGCTCAGAGTCACACAGAAGTAAAAAACAAAATGTAAACATGCCACAATTTAATGCAACCCTTCTGGTATCGAGCATATCTTTTTTCAGTGACTTTATTTTTCTCTGTGGCCCAGCCCTCAGCACGGTCTTTTTCTCCGGCAGAATTTTTTCCCTGTGACTCAAGTGTGTCTATTTAACACTTAGAGGGGTGTCTGATATAAACACAAAATGAGGATATGACCTTCACCAAATTCTCAGGCAGAATGTTTGTTTATTATTTATTCAATTGTCAAATTTTATTTTGCTTTTTAAATTATGGACCAGGAACTGAGTTTTGAGTTTTTTCTGCTGATTTTATTTTGTTGTTTACTAGCGATTTTGTTAATGACTTATGCAAAATTAATGTAAATTTTAAAATATTTATAGTAATCAACTTTTTAAAAAAAATTAAATGTTCTTTCTTCCATTAATGATTAATTCATTAACTTCAACTTCATTAAAAAGAAAAACAGCTGCATTTTTTTTCTTATACATCTTTCTTTTAGATTATTTTTTAAAACAGTTTTTAAAACAACAGTATTTTAACACCCTTATCTATTTATGCATAGATAATATCTACATGCTATAATAAATTGTTAATTACAAAAAAGTTACAAAATAATTTGCAAACTTTTAAATGCTATGTCATTTTCAAATAATGTCTGGGCTATTAGTAAAATAATATCTGTCACTGAGACTATTCACAGCAATTAAGTAGGTCAGTACCAGAAGAGTTAAATCACTCCGCAAATGTAATTGGTCAAATCTGTTTTATTCCAACCTTTATAAATTAAAAATGTAATTAAAAGTTTATATTCCTTAATTAAATTGTTACAAATATAAACTACAGTATTTAAATAAGTTACCAAGCAATCTGTTGAGATGTAGGGCTAAATCAGGAAGGAACAGACTATCCTTTTTTACATTAGTAGCCCAAATTACATCAACATCAATCAGGTATTCAATCTGAAATTATTATTATTTTTTTAAATAATAAAATAACAAAATCAAAATAAAAGCATTTATGGTACATTAAAAACTTTATTTAATAAAAANAGACCGTTCGTTTTTAAAGACCGTTTAAGTTTAAATATAACGCCGTTTTGCGGTGATTCCCAGATTGAGCGATACTGTGCCTTCGAAGCCACTTGCTTGATTTTCCTTACAAGCTACACAAATAAGTAACCTACACATCCCCTCATTTTCCCCGAACCATTCTCTTCCTAATCATCTTCTTAGGGTCCGTCCCCTCAGCTCAGAATGGTCTATCGTGACCTATATATGACTCATGACAAAGCGAACTCTTCTCTATATAAACGTACACAAATAAATTAGGTACTCCTTTTCAACCTTCAACTTTGACACATTTTAATTAATTCTAACTAATAGTTAAATGGCTTTTGCACACGGCCACAATGAGAACAAAGCAGTAGTACAGTACATGTAATAGTCAAAATGAGGTTGAAGGATGAATGGTTGCCAATGACAACAAGTCTGCACACGGTACATTTTATTATTCCATACGATCCCCTCAGTTTACAATGGACTTAGGATTCCTTCGGTAACTTGATGCTAATAGGACTAACTAACAACAATGGTGTGGGAGATTGAGAGTGGGTAAACTGTCTGTTGTCTGTTATATTATATATTTTAAAATCTGGGGAGCCTTGTTTACAGTAAGCAGCCTATGATTTTGGTATCGTCCCATCACTAGCGTTCGTTTTTAAAGACCGTTTAAGTTTAAATATAACTTAACGCCGATTTGCGGTGATTTCCAGATTGAGCGATACTGTGCCTTCGAAGCCACTTGCTTGAATTTCAAAAGTCGGCGATTGCCATAGTACCAGAAGCAACACAGCGCTGAGAGCAAAACGCAAGTGGGCTGTGACGTCACCAGCAGACCCTGGTGAGGCAGAACTTCCCTTGGTTATAAAAAAATCATAGCTAACATTTTCAAAAGCTGGCGATTGGTCATGGGGATCGAGATAACCAATGTTAAGTGGCAAATTTGACCCTTTTTTGTGCTTGTGTTATGAGGTTTCGGCGACTTAAAAAAATCGAATTAAACGACGAGAAAATTCTAAGACAAAGAGAGAATTTGGCGGTTCCAATAAAAAACGTCGACATAATAGGGTGGTCGAGCTAACCGAGCTCGAGGTAAGTGGGTTCGACTGTATATATATATATTACAACACAAATTAAATGAAAAACTTCTTCCTCAAAGAATTCAAATTTCTTAATAGTATATATTTGAATTAATTTAATTTTGCTACTTAAATGATCTACAATAAACAATGTGTATGTTGTTAAATTAGTATATGATAAGATCTTTTGAATCCTAATAGTCATTAATCCTATTTTAGTTTTATGTTGTAGTAAAATTATCATTGAATGGGTGACGAACAAGATTTATTAAGTGACAAACAAGAATAAAAAATTCAAATGTTATCTTATATAAACTTTAAGAAATGTTTAACGTAAAAGATATTTAAAACATTTACTATTTGTACCTTGCTATCAGATAAATGCTGTATATCAGAGTATGGTAAGCTAACTCTGTACACTTCTGTTGTTTTCCACCATAGAGGAACCCCAATAACAACACAGAGTATTCCAATTCCAAGTGCAGCAATGTGATGAGTTCTTATTTCTACATGGTTGAATGTATGCATCAATTTAAAAAATAGGAAAAAAAAGCACACACAAAAGTTGTATACGGCATTTTAACTTGGAATTTTCTGATATCTATTTTGATCTATGATTTTATGTTGGGTTATATTGACTTGTCTAGGTCAACTAACATGTGCTCATTATTTTTTTAATTTAGCTCTAAGCTATTATTACTGAATATTACACATCAGTTTAAATTTTGTATTATATTATGGCCCTTTTGGGATAAAGAAAATATAAAATTGTCAATAACCACATTAAGCTCGCTTCAAAGTTATGTTTTTTTTAATGAAACCAGGCTCAGGTTGCAAGCTCTTAGTATAAGTAATTACATAGAAAATTTTTTAAGTTGAGCATGTTTGTTATTAGTTTTTTGTAACTGCGGTTGAGTGGCATGCGTGTTTGGCTGGCGTACTGATGATCACGGGTTCAAATCCCTGTGAAGACAGGGATTTGTTCCTGGGGCCAAGGGTGTCCCTGACTCTACCCAGCTACGAATGAGTACCTACTTAGGGAAACAAAGTAACAAAGGCTGCTGGGTAACGCGTGGAACCCTCACAATGCGTGAGCTGTAAACGCTGAGTCACTTGCCAACAAACCGACATAGTATGTCGGCGCAATAATCTTCTGTAAAGAAGGAGCGCCTGTGGTTTCGTGTAGATAAGAATAAGACAAGACAACTTGATTCTCATCATTCATCCAACATAACTTGGATTAAACCTGGATTGTAATTATTATTATAATTGTTATTATTATAAACTTCAAGAAATTTTGTTTTCAATTTTCAGGATTTAATTATTATATTTTCCTTCTTGGATATGTCAAGTCCGTAATAGTAAGTATTTTTAAAAACGGAGTGTCTACTGCTATGACAAAGTAACGGCAGACAACCCGCGCGGATGTGGCTGGTGCTACGACATGTCGTAATGCCAGCAACATCCTCCCGGGTTGTCTGCCGTTACGACAAGTTACGACATGTCGTAAACAATTTTCTGTATATTCAATTATGCTATTACTAATACTTAAATACTAAACTATAATTCTCATAATGAAATATCATGATCACTGGATAAGCTTATTAATGAATTTTAAAGGATTAAAAAAAAATCTAGATTGAGCCATTAAATGTAAAACGGTTATGAATTTAAAAAATTACACTTTCTCAGCAGCTTCGCTAGATCAAATGATAGTACGGTTGCTTCGGAGATGATATAATACTATCGATAGTGGGATCGAATCCCGCTGCCGTCTTGTTTTGTTTTTTTTTAATTTCATTTATTATTATTTTTTTTTTTTTTAAATCATAATGAGTATGCTGATAATTTTTGTTATTATTCTGAAAAGCAGATACATTGAATAAATCTGTTAAAATAAAAATATTTAGATTTTAGACATGTCGTAACGCTGGCAACATCCGACCGGGTCGTCTGCTGCTACGACAGTCGTAAAAATGTGATATGTGCTTACTTACAGTTACGACTAAAGCTGTATTTAATTATGCTAATACTACTATTTTTTTTCTTTCTTCTTTTGATTCGTGAGTTGACACTCAGTCGGCATCATCAACGAAGAAGGTGAGGCGTGAGTTTAAAAAATGACTATAAACCATCACTGTTACTTAATTGTTTGGAAGATATTTTTGAAACATTCTCTGAATTGAAGGCATCGTGAAAAAGTGCTGAACGCAAGCGGGGGAAGCATGATTTGAAGCCATTGTCAGACGAAGGAGGCATAGTGCCTCGTACCCTGCAGACTTGCTCGTCATAAAAAGTGCAAAGAGAGGCGGGGGTGCTGAGAAAACGGACACAAACAGCAACACGAAGTAATAGTACTAATAGTAATAGGGGGGAAAAAAGGCGAGTAAACGAGGAGTCCTGTGCGGTTGTTATTACCTGCCCCCCCTCCTCAATAGTAATAGTATTAGTAATAGAGTGAAAATGAGGTAGAAGGATGAATGGAATGGTTTCCTGTGACAAGTCTGCACACGGCACATTTTATTATTCCACACGAAACGAATTATTTTAGGCCTACATTCTTGCGATTGTGCGCGAATCGTTGCTTGAGGATTTTCATTTACGGCTTTAGGCTTTACGGTATACTAAATTTTAATGGATCGGCATCACTTACACAAGTATACTATAGTATAGCAAAATTGGCTGATATATTTATAATCGGTAGACCAATATTATATTAAAATTAAATCTATTTAAATAATTTATTTAAATAAATTTAGATTTTAGAATTAATGCACACACAAATAATGTCGTATTATAATATATATGCGTATACAATATAAAGAAGAGTTTGTTAAGATTTAATTCTTTCCAGGTGTCTACTGCAAAGAGTGACTAAAACTAGTCGTAGCAGAAGTTGCGTATGTCGTAGCACTAGTTTCCTGACTAAGCGCTACGACATGTTGTAACGCTAGCAACATCCGACCGGTTCGTCTGCTGTTACGACAAAGATTGTCGTAACGCTAGCAACATCCGACCGGGTCGTCTGCTGCTACGTCAGTTCCAAGTTTGCGTTGGCCCCAGTGCCAGTAGTGTAGAGTAGTCAGTAGACTAGACTTAGGTCACTTTCACTTAGGCTTAGGACTTTGACTTAGCCTTGGTGATGTAAGTGTCAGTTTTCATTTGTTTTCAGAAATCGTAGCCTTCTTAATCACTTAGTTCCGCAACATATTTATATTATACTGAAGAATTAAACTTCAAAAGATGATTGAATGATATCCAATTTTCTATGATTCTAACCATTTTCATTTGTTTCTTTTTTACTGCTGGTTTCCATAGTTGAATTTACTTTGATTACTGAAATAACAGTGCCGCGTCACTCTAATTGCCGAGATACCCGATGTTCACCAGATTATTATTTTTATTTTCATGCACTTCAGCTTTATTTAATTAGCAAAGATGGTATTATCAGGGTTATAGAACTCTTAATAAATATAAAATGTTCAATTGTATAAAAAAAATCATAAATTCAGAATTCTATATGATATATGCTTAAGGAAATATTTCTAATGATTATTGATGCTATTTAATGTAAATATCACTATCAATTTATTTTAAGAATCAAAATCTTAGTTTAATAACTATTTTTAGAGGGACCTGGGGATAAATATATTGTTTTAAAGTAGGGCTGCGGAAATTAACGATTAATTTCTCGATTAATCGGTAAAATGTTTTACCGATTAAAATTATTTTAATCGTTAAAATAGAGATTAAAATTATATAACAATTTTTCAACAATTATTATTGTTACGATTTATTAAACTTTAAAATAAGCTGTTTTGATAAGGAGAATGATATTTTAAAAAATAAACATTGTTTTTACTTAATTAACAATAACGAAATTAAAATTCATTGACATTCAAGCGAGCTACTTTTAATTAAACATAAATATATCCTGATAATATAATAGTTTTTTTTTAATTAAATGCTTAAACAATGGGCATTTTATGAAATTTTCAGTTTAATGACGTCATAATCTTATTTTCAGCTTTAATCAAAATTATCGATTAATTATTCAGTAATATTTCAAAAGTTAACGATTAAATTTAAATTAATCGATAACAGCCCTATTTTAAAGCAATTAAAGACATTTAATTAATGTGTTTATTGCAGAACTGCTCCTTAACCGTGTAATCCACTATAATTATACTGAGCTACATATCAGAATCAGGACGTCTTTCGGGTACCTCTTCTGAGTCTTCTGGTTTGCTGAGAACGCCTACACTCCATAATGAACCCATCAATCTCCAGATTCTGGGGAAATCTGGAAACTAAAGAGCCCCCATCTCAGGAGAAATAAATTAATCCCTGACTTGATTTCATTTTTAGAAGAAATAAAAACTCTGATAAACAAGGGGGCACAAAGAATCAGTCAGCCTGAAAAATTAAAAAAATAAAAATCCAGATATCTGCGCAAAATAAGAATGAGATTCTCAAACATAAAAAAAAAGTTCGTTGGGTGCGTAATCCTTTTTGAAAAATTAACAGCAATTTATATATTGATGGATAAGCACGGCATTATTTGAAAGAATAAACTTCAAAACTTAATCTCAAAAGGGATGCGTTCTTTTACGCAGTGCTTTCTGAGAGTTCACGGATTAGACTGATTAGAAGTACACAGGTAGAAGTCCCTCGGCGGACGGTCTTTCGAATCAGATGCACCAAAGATCTGTAACAGCATTCCCGTAACACTGAGGGAGTGTGACAAAAAAGAAGAATGTAAGAATAATTTGGAGGCTTTTTATTTAGGCGATTTTTTTAAAGATCAGTGCACGAGGTGCATGTTTAACTAACATTGACAGTTGACGCTGTAGAATAAAGCCGTCATTTTCATTGATATAATATGTCTGCGACTTAATAAAAGATGGTATAAATTAAAATAACAATATAGTTCAGGGACATGAACAAATTGTGGGAGTGGGTGGCATTAATTCACTTCACTTGTGAATGAATACTTAGTTAAGTGATGCCAGGCCTAACCGCGGCTATTTTTAGATGGGTTATTCCTAGCTGCAGTGGTTTAGGCAGTGTATTTCTAGAATGCCATTAGCTGCCCATCATGCGTCTAATACTACATGTTTCGTCAAAAAAAGAAACACACAAACTTTAAGAAAATGAAATTGTGTGCAAATCAAATAAAATAGCTTGGTTTTTTTAAAGATGTAAATATTGTTTGCATTTTACGTAGCTCGTAGAGATAATGTGAAAAATTCAAAATGCTGAAAAAAGAAAATAAGCTTTGCCAGGCGGGTCGTCCCTCTTGTAACTTGTGTAGGCAGCAATAAATACTCTTTGATTTGGCATCCTCTCATTATTTGACTGTTAACTTCAAAATTTATTTCTGGACTGTTTTGCTCCTGAAATTCTCTTGCAGGTATATCTATATATATATATTTTATTTTTTGGAAAATTAGTGGACTATTTTTTTTTTTTTTTTTTTTTTTAAATCCCATTCTTACTCGGTCTGTAAGTCACACTCACAACAAACGCTGTGTGTTGAGCTCAACTGGGTTATGTGGAAGACTGTGTTGTAATTTTCTCCATACAACTGGTCATGTGACAGTGTCTGCCTTTTTGTTTAAAATCGAAGCAATATGATTTTTATAATATTAGAAATTTTTTTACAATCGAGCTGTGAAACATAATTCGTGTCATAAAATATGTTTTTTGTGGTGCTGACCGCGGTCATCTGACAGTCTTGCACCTTTTGGTCCTCAGTTGTACTTTTGATAAGGTTTACCAGAAGCTTTTTCTGTCAGTAATGTTAATTAGGTGGGCACTGTGGAACCGCACTTCGTTGATTTATAACTTACTTGGGTGAATCATGCATCTTCTAAGGGAAACTTACCTAGACTGTGGCGCACATCTTGTGTACATCTGTGTCTGGTAAGTGCGTGATTTTTTACTTATCAGGTTTTTGTGGGTATTTTTTTTTAATTTAAAAAAAAATTAAATTATAAAATGTTGGAAAGGTTTCCGAAAATATTTGATTTTTTTAAAACTGTCATCAACGTATGCAACTGACGTGACTTTGAACTGTGACCAATTATTTAATTTTTAAAAAAAGATTATTGCTACCTCGATTAAAGACAGTGTGTTTTTGATGGTAAACGTTTCAGGCTCGACTACGCAATGATATGTATTGTGCGTATGTAAAGTGTTGTTGTTTTTTTACCCCCCCCCCCCTTTCCACCACCAACCATTTTCTCACAAGCTTTATACCTTTTCTGAGTGACATTAAGATAGAAAATGAAAAGTGCAAGTGTTGCATTTCCGATAATTTCTGTATGAAGCAGCTTTCAATGTTGGAAAAAAAGCGAGTCACCTTTCAAGGTTGATAAACATTATATTTTTAAAATTCTCATTTTATTTGATACAGTGCACATAGGAAAGGGGGGGGGGAAGTTCCCTGGGAACTTCACTGCATGGCTTTAAGCCCTCCCTCACTCTCCAATCAGCTATTGATTAACAGTGGCGTAGCAAGGGGAGGGGGTCCGAATTCGAAAGTCCCTCACTTGAGGGCGCCCGCAAAGGAGTGTCCGAATTTTTTTTTTACATTAATTGTTACGCCGACGCCATGTATGCATGGCCCCTCAAAGAGACCAAGCCCCCCCCCCCCGTGCCTCCAAATCCCTAGCTAGCAACGCCACTGTCTATTAAACAGGATATGATAATAATTTTCCCACATGAATGTCTCGGCTTTGTCAACTCTTGACAAGATGTGTCATGTACGTCCCTCTATAACACATCCGTCAAGAGTACGAAATTCTGCGGAGGGGAGGGGGTTGGCGGGGGGGGGGAGATTTCACGGTCTAGATATCAGGTGTGAAACTTGCAATTCACAATGTCCAGTTAAAAGGTCATGTGAACATGTGTCGGAGTTCGGGATTTGGGGGGAAGTGGGGGGGGGAGAGATTATTCGAAAAGAAAACAAAAATATGTCCCTTGATGAATATTTCCAAGTATACGGATGCGTGAATTTGTGTGAAGTAAAGTTAAGGAGCCAGATAAGAATTGCTGAATTGTGCGCCGACACAAGGGCCGCTACAAGATAAATTATCTGCTCGCCTCTGCAATAAATCGAAATAACTATTGCCGATAATCGATAGCTTATTAAATTAATATTCTGTGACAAATCATGTACGAAGGCAGAATTTTAATATATAATTATTAGGGGTCATTATAATCACTTCTAAATGTATTTATATTAAATTGTAAACAAAAGAATCGATTGTTTACGAAAATGACTCAGGTTTATCCATGCTACACACGAAGGACCCACCCCCTTTTTGCGCAATCCTTTGCCACAGGACGGAGCTAAGGGTTAATGTATTCCTTGTACTAGGATCGCTGATTCTAATTCTCAACCTAAATGTAAGGTGACGCCCCACTGCTTGGTGTGAGTGAAACGAAGTCAGTTAAGTCTGAAGAAGCTCGAATCTGTGATGCCGCACTTTGCGACAATTACAGAAATTAAAAGTTTACTTATGGAAGTTAAGAAGCCGAATCCACCTAAAATTGTAAATAATGTACTACCTTTTTCCCCTTCAAATAAAAAAATTAAACAGTCTCTACCCTTTGAATACAAATTACAATGACACCACCTAAACTCACCCCTACCCAGTTATTTATTGTGATGTTTGGTGACACCAGCCTCGGAGTTCACGGATTACCAAGTGGCGGGGAAAAAGTTCATACAAAATGTATGACGACGGCTTACGGCTTATTTTCATCATTTTGTGCCAAAATTGCGTTGGAGACACATCTGGATTTTTTTCTTGTGTATTCAATGCTTACTGCTGACACTTATATTGTGTTATCACAGATACTGAAAATAACCAAATAAAAGGTACAATTTTGTACTACCAACAAGTTAACATATTTTTGTAAAATAAATGGCTTTGGAGAATATCTGTTAGTTTCATGATCATTGTTACTATCAATATAGTTTTCTAACGAATGCACAGTTATATTTTTATGAAAACATCTATGATGTGAGCCTAGCCCGGGTAAAAGCCTTGGTGCATTCCTTTAGGAACTTTCGAGCAAATGAAGAATATGAAGTATCTAACATCTTTTTCCGTAGTTTTCGTGGGTTAATATTCCTTAGCAAGACCTATTTATAATAACAACACAAGCTGCACATAGAAAGGTAAAATGTGTTTCTATGATCCTTATGTTATATTTTTTGAACTACTAACAAACTAACTTATGTTGTAAAATAAATGGTTTTTAAATATATCATTTAGAATCACTCTCTTCGTTACTTTCAACATAGTTTTCTAACAGATGGACAGTTATATTTTTCAGAAAACAACCTCCATGATGTGAGCCAGCCAGCAAAAGCCTTGGTACAATCTTCCATAAACTTCGCAACACTTGAACAATGATTTGATGTTGGGTGATGTTCATCTAGATTGATTAGTTTGTAAACATTCATTTGCAAGGCCCATTTGCAATGACAACAACTGCATATGAAAAGGTATAATATTTTTCTATATTTTTTTATTTTAGTTATTTTGTACTACTAACAATTAAACCTATTTTTGTAAAAAAAAAAAAATTACTTTGGAATAGATTAGTTACATGATCATTGTTACGTTCAATATGGTTTTTTAACGGATGGACAGTTATATTTTTTTCAGGAGACATCTATGATGTGAGCCTAGCCAAGGTAAGAGCCTTGTTAAACTCTTTTAGGAACTTCTCAGCAAATAAAGGGAATGATGTATCTAACATCGGTTTCCTTAGTTTTTGTGGAAAAATATTTCTTTGCCAGGCCTATTTATAATGACCACACAAGCTGCACATAGAAAGGTAAAATATGTTTCTATGATCCTTATGTTAGATTTTTTGAACTACTAACAAACTTATGGTGTAAAATAAATGGTTTTTAAATGTATCATTTAGAACCATTTTCTTCGTTACCTACAATATAGTTTTCTAACACATGGACAGTAATATTTTTCAGAAAACAACCTCCATGATGTGAGCCAGCCAGCAAAAGCCTTGGTACAATCTACCATGAACTTCCCAACACTTGAACATAGATTTGATGTTGCCTTATGTTCATCTAGATTTATTGGTTTGTAAAAATTGATTTGTAAGGCCTATTTGTAATGAATACAACTGCATATAAAAAGGTAAACTATTTTTCTATATTTTTTTTCATTTTAGTTTTATTTGGATATAGATGGACAGTTAGATTTTTCAGAGAACAACGTTCATGATTTGAGGCTGGCTGGGGTAAAATCCTTGGTACTGTCTTTCAGGAACTTTACAGCAAACTTAATTTATTTCCGATGTTCATCTACTTAATTTTGTTTGGTAAATATTCAATTGTAAGGCCTACTTAGGATGACCAAAAAATGCACTTAGAAATCTAAAATTATGTATTTCTTAAAAATTTCTTATTGATCAACCATTTTTCATTTAAATGCAATTCAAATACATTTTATTTACTTTTTCTGTTTAAGTCAGTTGCTATATTTATCTAAATATGTGAAGATATATTTTGATAAAAATATTTTGAAGTGAGTCCTGCGCAGTGGCGTAGCGAGGGTCATGTGCGCCCGGGGACATGACACAAAAGTTGCGCCCCTTGGACCGAAAGATTCTCGTTGCTCAGTGAGCTCCCAAGAAAAAATTGAAATTTTACGGTCTATATGGTTCATTTTCGAAGCATCTGGTATTTCAATCAATAGATTACAGACTTTTACTTCTCTATACGATTATAAAAAATTTATTAGAAAAAAATGCTCTTCTAATTGTACATAACTTGAATAGACATAGTCTAAAATAAATTGATCCACCTTGAATCGAATGTCGCAAACTCGTCAATGACAGTGTCGAAATTAATTTTCTCAAGTGTGTCTCTTTCGATGCTAAGGAGTGCAAGATCACCCAGACGATCTAGTCCGATTGAAGCAAATAAATAAGACAAATTAAGCTTCAGGACTGTTCAGAGCTTTCAGTTAAAACAGCAATTGTTAGATGTATTTAAAGTGAAATGCGCAGATTCGGAAACACGTCATGTCCTTATGAAACAAAACCAAGAAGCTCCAAAGTATTTTCCGGTAGAACTTCAGTCCGGGTACTGTACAGCATTTTTCAGTCTCTGATTTCTGTGCACAATTCGTGACTATTGACGTTAGTGTCGAAGAAATTAGCAAAATCTAAGCTATTTTAACGAAGTGTATTGACTTTTATCTCAGCAAGAATAGTTTTGACGTCTAGTAAAAATCCAAATTTGTTGTTTAGGTTTTTTTTTTAGACGTAAAAATCATAGTGATATCTCCTGTTGGAGTCTATCAATTACACTGTTCATATCACGTGCAATTTCTTCTTCTGCTGAAAGTTCTGCATCTCTTTTTAATTCTCCAGGCATCCTCCGATGTCGTCTAATCCTTATGTCAATCTCGATTCCCAAGTTGTGCATCTTCTTTTCCATTGTCTATCGCAATTATCCCGAATGTTGACAATTTCTTGCTCAAACGATTCAAGATCAGATGAAGCTTCTTTGAAATTCACAATAGGATTCTGCAACCATTTCAGGACACTCAATTTTCTCAAGTATGATGCTCCAGAAATGTAACAAAACTAGGAAGTTAAAGTTTAATATACCTACCAGCAAAGCTTCTGCATCACATCTGGTGTCAGGCGTCATATTTGTATGTTCTGATAATTTTTTCCAACAGCCCTACCTGTTCATCTACTCCTTCCTATATTGCTATAACAGTTTCTGATCGTGCACTCCAACATGTTTCAGACTCCCTCTTCATTGTGATTGGCACATTTCTTTTAATTCTTCCCAACGAGTTGTTGAACGGGAGAAAACATACATTTTATAATTTCAACTGTTCCAAAAAACTTGATAACAACTGGATCCTGTCTAGCTGAGTGTACTCTTGCTAAGTTTAAGCTGTGGTTGTCACAGTTGATGAACAATACTGTGTGATTTCTAGCACATATTCGCTGTTGAAGGCCGGATATATTGTCCAGTCATTACAGCAGCTTTGTCATAACATTATGACCGACAGTAGGCTAGTGGAGTGCTATTAGATTCCAGTTTCTCTGTGATAACTTTTTCAAGGTTTGCTGCGTCTTTGGAATGTATCTGTACAAAATCTAAAAGTGATTCTTTGATAAATTATTTTTTTAGTATGAAAATCAACATCCACAAATCTGATGACTTAAGAAAGCTTCTCCCGGTGTCCTAGATCGAGTGTTGAGTCCACTAAGATACCGTTGTACTTGGTTTTTTTATGATTTCACTCAACAGCTGATCCTTACAGTCGATGTAAGTGGATGGATAAATTCATTTTGGATTTCCGGTGATAAAAAAAAGATACTGAACCTGGATTTTCTCGGGCATTTTGTAGGTGTTTTTCTAACAGTGGATCCTACTGAGCAACAAGTTTGATGAAAGAGAGGCGGTGTCTGATGTTTCATAGAAAGGAATCCAACTTGCTTTGACTTACCGATACAAGCCCGTGAGAGGAGAGACCTTCCCTCCCCCAACTTTACTCCCTCCACAGTGGGATTGGGGGAGTAAGATTTTTCTTTTTAAAAAGAGTAACAACATGCAGCAAAGGGACGTGAATTTACCATTATGTAAGCAAGTGGTTCTCAACCTGTTGAGATTGAAGGACCATTTGAAAAATGTGTGTCTCTGCTATGGACCACTAATAAAAATTGTGCTACTGCCGTGTTGGAAAGTTAGATTTTAAAGACTGCTTTATTCATTTATTTAGTACGAAGGCAGTTTTGTTTTTATTGTAAGCAATGGAGAAAATCCACTTTCACAAAGTTGCAAAGGGTAAAAGTATTTTAAAAGCTCTCTGAGACAGTTCGGAGTACTCCAAAATTTCATTAAGCCCACTTTCTGATACAACATATTCAAAGGGATATCGCTAGTCAGTTGAATGAATTGGTTTAAATACGATGTTGATAATTTCATTTGATGGGTCAATGTGTGCAAGATTAGGACTGGAAAACCCCAGATAAAAATCAAATTAGAAGAATTAAAATTGGCTCTGCATTGATTGAATATGACCAGAAATCAAATTAAACATTTGTTTATTTATTTCAGCATTTTCTGGTTCTTCGGTGATTTCGTACAATTGATCAAACATCTCAAAAGTACTCAAAATCTTCTTTTTCAAAGATCAAGCTTCTTCTTAAAAGCAGACACTTTGTCACTGCGAGTAATATAATGTGCCTTTCTTTCCTTGCCGAATTGAATTAAGTTTATTGAGTTCTTCAAACATTTCAGCCCAGTAAGTCAGAACAGCAACCCATAAGCCATGGTTCAAATGATCAACAAGCTATGAGTTTTTTCTACAAGAATCTCTCTTACGTCATCACGTATTTCAAACAGTCTGATAACCAGCGAACTTCAGTATACATGAGTAGCTGTTAATGTTCAAGATTCATATTCGAAGGAAGCAAGAGATGAGAATTTAATGGATGAGTCTTCATAAAATTTAAAAACTTATATGGCCTGATCAAAAATATATTTTAAGTCTGCGTTAATTCTTTTACTTGCTGGTCTTTCTTAAACTTAATGAATCAAACAGTGCGTAAATTTCATGCTTTGCTCACGGACCACCTGGCACAACTTCGAGGACCTCTAGTGGTCCGCGGACCACAGATTGCGGACCACAGATTGAGAACAATTGCTTTAAGCCACTCCTTTTTCTAGTCTTCGTCATTTTGGTTTCTTTTAGTGTCGTCTCTGTCTGTACTATTAATAGAATCGCATTTGTCTCTTACTGCTCACCCTAGTTTCCCAGCAACTCAGTTTTTTTTAATAAAAAAGAAAAAAAACAACGCCATCAGCAATCCTACATTGTGGATGTGTCATTTATTTATGAGTAGAATGGCGCCCCTTAACGCTCAATGGGGGCGTCAAAATCATGCTTGCCAACTGGTTTGTAATTTTCGGAGCTCCAAAATTCAATCTTGCAAACGTATTTGGGACACATTAGTTTATTTTAAAATTTAATACTCATTTTGGCGCCCCCTAACGTGGCGCCCGGGGACATATGTCCATCCTGCCCCCCTCGCTACGCCACTGGTCCTGCGCACTGTGGACCATTTTTTTCAGGTTAAGAAGGCCACTTTTATTTTTGACATATTGCTAGATATTTGCATGGCCCTTTAGCAAATGATATTTTCTGCAGATAATAGAAATTATTGTCAATTTATTTTGCAGACAACAAGGTGTGACTTACGAGCATGATTGCAAGTGAATCCTGATTACCGTAACTACATGGCTACAAAAATCATCAGTGAACGAAAATTTGTATTAAATAATCTTGCAAAATTTAAAAATGTGTAAAATTCTAGCAGATTTTTTACGTTGGTTTGTTTGTTCTTTGTATTTACTATTTTACAGTTGTTCAGTGTCATGTTTCCACAATTTTCCTTTTAAGTCATCATGAAAGATGCACGTTTAGGGGAAATTGGAGGTGGAAAGATCATAGTCTAAGAAATCCTGCCTCCTATTCAACATGGCAAGCCATGAAATGTAACCCCCAGGAGAATTGGCCTTGACTGAAAGATGCTGGAGAGGCTGCAGGCTGACAGTTGCGTAGATGCACTTTATTAAATAATAAATTATTATAAATATTATAAATTATAAATATGTGAACGTTTCTACTTCTTATTGGTTATAAATTTGGTACTGAATTGAAAAACCAAGAGGCTTAAGTTATGTGAAAACGGGACATTGTTCTCCAGGTAGCTTAAATGAATCTTTATGTCCGTTTTGTCATAAAGACATAACACTGAAATGAGTGTAGTAAACATAAAATTTTAGATTATATCAAAGAAACAAAATTACAAGGTTTAAACTGTTAAGTTTTATTAACTATGTAGGCTAATCTACTAAAAAGACAACCTTTGAGGTTTTACAGCAAGTTCCACAGTTTTCGCATGTTTTCATCTGACAAATCATCTCGATTTCTTTTCCTGCTTTGACTGTCTACAGCTGAATGTCTTCCTCGAAGTAACCACGAATCAACGTACTTTCAAGGATCGAAAAATGTGAGAGGTGGACCCACCAATCTGATGAATAACAGTGACGAAACTGTTTTTGTCATCAAAGAAGCCCTGGTTGGGCTGATTATAAGATTCATCTGCGAAAATCCTCTCTCGCACTCACTAGAAGAAATAGAAATAGTATGTATAGCACGAATCAACGGAAGCAGTGTTTCTGGCTTCTGGATATGTCTTTTCCATAAGGTATTCACGGAATCCACGAATCATTTCTCTTACATTTAGTTGTAGTCTGTTTGACAATTGTCTAATTTCCATTTCTCCAAATGTTATCTGGTTGGTAACGTTTTCTGACCACTGTTTTTTATCTAATATGCGAGCCCACTGAGTTAATTCAGCATCTTCGCTAGTAAGCAATCTGTTCTCAATTGAGTTCTTTAGTTTTTTGTAAAAGGCGTTAGGATCAATAGGAGGATCATTAGGTGAGTTTTGTGTGTGTAATATAACTCCATGAAAGCTGAGATTCTCGGCGGCAGCTGTTGCAGTTTTATAATGTGCCTGCATTTTTTGATTCGCCTTGTATAGATCTATGTTGCGCTCCTGTAGATCCAAGCTCAACTCAGATAATTCCTGAAGAGCATCGCACATTAATCCTAGATCCATTATAAATTCTGTAGATGTAATTTTCTTCTTCAGGCCTTCATAAGTGCACTTATCACTTGCGCTTCTTGTTGGATCATTTGTCGCTTCTTCAAAATGCTTCACCAGCGCTGCATAATTATTCCACACTGCAAACACCGAACGAAAACTAGATGATACCCATCGCGTGCTAAAAACTGTTCCAATTTTCAACAGCTCAACTTCCAGTATTTCAGCACAAGAATGCAACTCTCTGCTGTTTTTTGGCGAAGCATGATACAGGACGTAAAGCTTATCCAGAAAAGATTTAAATCTATTGATTCCTGAATTCTCCTTCAATGTATCAGCTACTGACAATTCGAGTCTATGATTAGCACAATGCCACACTATCACAGATGAAAATTTATCGGTAAGTAACTTCTTAACTCCACTTTTGCATCCAAAAATTACAGATGCGCCGTCGCATGTTACAGAAACTAAATAGTCTTTCAGGTATTCTTCTGTTATTCCATGAAACGTGAGACATTCCAGTAAAGCATCAAAAATTCCCTTGGCCGTAACTGTAATATATTGGGATTATTCTTAGGGGAACTCACTTTTGTATTACTGTAGTTTTATATTGTTTGAGTGATGTCCCTTTATGTTTATTATTGTTTACGCTCTTCAGTATTTAAAGTTTAGTTAGTTAAAAGAATAAAACACGCCAGGCTCTATCGTTCGTTGTTTGCCTAAATTAAAACCACTCAATCCACTTCATTGGCGACGAGGATTAATCATCCATTAAAAAAGAGCACATGCTGACTGAAGAAGAAGCTTGATAGAGCATATTTGATAAGTATTTGTAAAATCATGGCTCTATATGGCCAGATTAAAGAATTTAATTCGGATGATGAAACCGTTCATGATTATCTAGATAGGTTAAGTTTCTATCTTGAAGCCAACGACGTGACGATGGAAGACAAAAAGAGAGCTGTTTTGTTAACAGTCATAGGGCCTCAACAATTTAGGCTATTAAAGGACTTATGTGCACCATCTAGTCCAGCTACCAAGAGCTTTAACGAGCTGAGCAAACTCCTCACAAATCACCATGCGCCTGCACCACCAAAGTTCCTGTGTCGAGCCAGATTTGACGGTAGGTCTCGTCAACCAAACGAGTCTATAGCAGAATATATTGCAGCACTACGTCATCTAAGTGAATTCTGTGAATTTGGCGACACCCTGTCTGACAGACTATGTGAAAAGTTTGTCACCGGTCTGAACAGCCCGGATGTGCAGAGAAAGTTGCTTCTCGAGACAGATCTAACATTGGAAAAAGCAATACAACTTGCAACTTCATTCCAGCAGTCATCCGATGCGGCCAGATCTCTGACGCCTTCAGGGATCCATGCAGTAAACAGCAGGTCAGTCAACAAACACCAACCCCATCAGAGCA
>MUZC01000262.1:775905-790239 GCA_002072015.1 Radix auricularia
CCCAAAAAATCACAATTTTTTGGTCACTTACTAGCTAAATTGAACAAAATAAACACATAATAACGTAAATATATTGAAATTGTAGGTTTTCCATCATAAGGTGTCATATCCCCCCTACCCCCTTAAATAAATGATAATAAATCTTGACAGTTCATGCTACTTTTTTTTCAAAGTTATCCCGCCTGCAGGAAGCGTCTAATTCTTTTGTAGAAAAAGTTATCTTCATCCATTCCCGCGTTTCATGCTATACTTAGTATCAACTATCAACATTGGAGTTTAATAGAAGGCCTCTCTGTATTTAGGAAAAAAAGTTTTATTTCTTTAAACTTTAAATCAAAATCCAGCTTATCACAAGTTTAGAATGCCTGGAATTGACGATTGGTGGACTCGACCATATGCAACTATTCAAAAGCTGTTTGGTATGCCCCACTAAACTACTCAAGTTACATAACTTATTTACTGTGTGTTACTGAGTCACTGTTACTATAGAGTACTATAGACTATACTATAGTATCACTTAGTCTTAGTTAGCAACGTTCTTCACAGTCCACAAAAACGTCAAACTTAGTTGTAGACATTGACTTTGACAAAGTTTGCCAGTAATATTAATACATTAATATGTGTTAATATTACAAAGTGTCTGCTGCTACGAAAAAGTAACGGCAGACAACCCGGCAGGATGTTGCTGGTGCTACGACATGTCGTAAACAATTTGCTGTATTTTAATTATGCTAATACTAGGCACTTCGATACTCGTTCGCGCATCGCTCTGCGCATGTCGTAAATTTACGGAAAAACTTTTTCGGAATATTTTGATTTGCTCTCCGGTGACCCCCGAAATACTCATTTTACGTCATTGTAATCAAAAAACAAATGAATTTTGTTATCGAGTACGTTAATTAATTGTCTTCTGGTGTCGCTTTCACTTTCCAAGCAACGCAGTGTTCGCTGGATATTTTTCTGTGCTTCTTTCACTATCGGTAAGCTACTATTTTCTCAATTATGTTGTATTTAGTTACAAAAACTTACTCTGACTAATTCGCGCATATTTAACATATTAATTCTGTTATGAAAATCATTGATTTGATCACTGAAGCCTTCGCCAATAAGCTGTGTAGACCTTTTCCAATTTTCACCGAACATCGGCACCGTATAAAAACAAAATGGCCGATTTTTTTCTTGTATTATAAGAAAAACTACTAATAACAATAACTTATGCATATTTGCAATCTTTGATCATCCGAAAATATACAATTAAAACTAAGGTTGTTAAGACCGCTCGTTTTTGAGGACCGACTAACCGTTCAAAAAAAGACCGGTTAACCGCTCGTCCTTATATCCCTAATGTTTTGAGACCCATTTGAGAACTAACAAGAGAATGTTGTCGCCTGGCATCGTCTGATGGCATCAAAGCCCGCTTCCCCCCGCTTGCGTTCAGCTCTTTCCGCATTGCCCTCAATTCAAAGCATTTTTTTAAATCCAAAAAATTAACTAAACAGTATTGGTTAATTGTCTTTTTTATATTTTATTTTGGGTACTCGTAGTGGTCTAAATAAGAGGACAGGTCCAATCGTTCGTTAAAGTTAGCAAGGTTTTTTCATTAGTTTCAAAAACCAACGCCTCGCCCCGTGCGTTGTGATGTCATGTTTACCTCTCTTGTGTGTGATGCCGATCAACTCGCGTATTAAAATTAATAACATAATAAAATTATAAAGCTAAGGAGTAAACTATGATAGAATGGAATTTATTTTTAAAAAACATTATTTTTCGATCGTCAACTCGCCAGAATAATTGAATTTTGCGACGCACACGTTCCCCTTCCCCATTTTTTTCTGTTCAAATAGGGTTTGAGCTACACTCGGCGTACTATTACTACTATTAATGTGGTAATCAAATGCCTTTGACTAGCAGGAAAACTGTCACTAAAAGACCGAACTCGAATTTGTGGGCCGATGCCCGGTATCTTTGCTACGTCTTTCAAATACCTCTCGTAATATAGGTACATGTACTTCACTGAAGGCCTATTTTTAAACGTTAGGTATGGCTAAATGTCAGAGTAAATTATGAATTAATTTTTTTATTTTCATTAGCTTTCCATCTTCTTTCTCATTTAAGATGTGAATCAATGCAAAGAATAAATAATAGTTAATTAATATTATGTTTTGTGTTTATATTGTAAAAATATGCCTTTATTTTTCATTGTAAAAATCTTTGATTTTTGTTTTAAAAAATTGTTAATAATAATTTTACACTTTTTTTCTTGCAGGTTTTCTTTCAAGCTGCCATTGGAATGATTGATATAAGCATTATTATAATTATATTTGTTATGGTGATTCTTAAATTGTCTTTATAATAATTTTTAAAATATTTTTTTTTAAAGTATTTTTTGTACCCTTGTGGTATACAAAAATTTATAAAACAGGCCTGCCAACCCTCCCGATTTTTTCGGGATTATACAGATTTTTTACCCATGCTTATAAAATCCCGATAAGAACCCTAATCTCCCGATTTTCCGAAAAAAAAAAATTCACCATGAAAAATCCGAATGCGAAAAAATTATAAAAAGAAAAAGCCAAAAAAAATTAAGACAACGTAGCAAGACAGGAACTGCTTGATTTATATGATGACTTCCTGTTTTTTCTCCCGCACTTCCGTTATTTAAAGGAACCGCTGTTTAAGTTATTGTGTCATTCTTCACTTGATATTCTATCATCCATCCGTTTATTGGACTTAAAAATAATTCAATGTGTGGTGCCTATTTCAAAGAGGAAGCTTAACGTTACAACATGGATAAATTTTTGAAAAGATCTGCCGTGGCAACAAATGAGGTCGAATCTGACAATGCTGAAACTCCAACCAAAAAAAAAACAACGTTATGCTCAACGTTATAGAAAGGAATATACTGAGAAGCATTCGTTTTTTAGATCATCATCCCGTGGGGAAACATTTGCATTTTGCAATCTTTGCCTAACCCACTTAAGCATAGAAAGGGGTGGTTATAATGATATTCAAAAGCTAACAGTATTGACAGTGAAACTACAAACTAACGCACTTTTGGAAAAGCTGAATGAGAAGTCAAGAAAAGTGGTTGTTGAGCATCTAAAGTCTTTCTATGTTGTAGCTCTCAAGTATATGAAAGAGAAATTTCCACTATCTGACCCACTCTACCAGCATGCCAAAGTGTTAAATATGAATTGGAGAGATAGTGGTACCTTTGCTGACCTTCAATTTTTTTAAAAAGAAAATTCCAATGTCCTGTTCACTGGACTCTTATGAGGAACAATTCAGGAAGTACCAGATTATGGACCTACCAAAGGAAGTGGTTACCTCAACCAGGGTGGATGAACAGTGGCACTTCCTGAAAAACTTTAAAAATCCAATAACAGACCAAGTGGAGCTAAAGGATTTGGCTACTGCCATGCTTGCAGTGTGCTGCTTTCCCCACAGCAATGCAGATGCCGAAAGAATTTTTTCTATTGTCAAGAAAAACTATACAGAGTCAAGAGCCTCTATGAAAGTAGAGACTGTCTAATTTGTTGGTCACCAAAGTTACCAATTGCCATGGCAACTTACATATGTCCAAAGAGTTGTTGGGCAAATGTAAAAAGGCCACAAGAGAAATGTTGTCAAACTGAACACATGCAAGTTGTGTACATATGTAAATAATGATTATTCTGTTCTGTGCATATGTATATATGTACATTTGTAATGATGTTAATATTCATTCTGTGGACTATTACATGTAAATGAAGGTAAATTATTATTTCTTTAACTTTAAATTATTTAACTATTGATAATTAAGTGTATAGATTTAGACCACGGCGCTAATGACTTGCGATCCCGACTTGCTCGCGCACCATGTACAGATTTTTTGGGGGGACAAGTTGGCAGGTCTGATAAAATAAAATTTTGTGCAGATATCTAGACTCTTTGTTGCTAATTGTGTTGTAAATTGCATTCAGAATGTATCCTGAAAATTTGGTGCAGTTATCTATATGAATACAAAAAATGTGAGTGATTGAGTAAAGAAAGTTAAAAGTTGGGTCACAGGTTTTCTAAGTTAATTATATAGGTTACATAAGGGACAAAAAAAAATCGATAAAAAAATTCATAACTCCACTTCTATAAAAGATAGAAAGACAATTCAAGTGGTTTTGAAAAGGTCTTAGCAAGCCCTTTAAAATGATATATTATTTAAGCCTATTGAGCAACATTTAAATTTTCTGTCAAAGTACCTACTAATACTTTAATACTAAACTATAGTACTCAAAATAAAATATGATTACTAGGTAAGCTTATTAATAAATTTTAAAGGTTACAAAAAAATCTAGATAGATCCATTAAATGAAAAGCACTTATAAATTTAAAAAATTATATTTTCACCACAGCTTTGTTAGATGAAGTGTTAGTTTGAAAATGATATGTCATAATATGATATGACACTATCGACACCGTCATATTTTTTACAAATTTCATTTATTATTTTTTTTTTTTTTTAAATCACAATGAGTGTGCTGATAATTGTAATTTTTGTTCTTCTTATTCTGAAAAGCAGATAGGTTGAATAAATCTATTTAAATATATTTAGATTTTAGACTAGTCTAACTAGCCAAGCAAAAGTGTATTGGCCATTGTCACTACATGTATGACATGACGCCGAGTGTATTGACTACCAAGTTGCGGTTTCTAAGCAATGTGAAGGCTGAGGGAGGATACGATCCTTTCTGGCATCAAATTGGACAAATTACTAGAAATATCGGAAACAAAAAGTACAGATTTCAAATACTTTTGAAGTTTTCACAAACAATGTTGGTGCTTGCACATGGAACAGCAGAAGTAGAGCGCGTTTTTTCTGCTGTATGTTTATTGAAAACCAACTGGTGAAACAAATTTTCTACTCCAATGTTGGAAAGTTTACTGACTGTGAGAAATTGACTGGGAAAAATTACTCCCACAATAATCGATAGTGTAAATGTTTTTATGTATGATCATAAGCAGGAGGAATGAAACACTGTCACTGATGATGAATGTCATAAATGAACTAACATTATAAAATATTAGCATGGTAATAGAGACGTGCTCATATGGAAACTACAATTTTTAGCTACAATGCTTGGATTATGCTTCATATTTGTTTGTTTTAAGGTCAACTTTTTATGTTAAATGTGTCAGTAAAAATTGTTTTTGTCTGTAAATTTTGAGAGTTCTTATATTTGTCAGTGTTATTCTATTGAGTTGGCAATGCAGGTCAGTCAGTATGTCATTAATCATTTTTTGTTTATTATCTTAATGAGGCCCACAGATGCGTTTACTTCCTGCAATACAGCCATCTTTGCAAAGTTTGGATGCCCCTGGACTATATCATTGCTGTTTCTAACTAATAGTTATAAAGATTCTGGTGTACTGTTTTTTTAAAGCAGTTTGTGATGGGTTAATTCATTTTTAATTTTCTCAATGTTTAATTATTTTTTTTAGGGTTGCCTCCACAATTTTACTTTTTTTGTTGTATGTCCCACCAGGATGGCATTCATGTTGTTTAAATTGTTTTAGTATAGAGTAAAAGTAATTTTATGGAACTGAAACTGTACACTGCAGTAATGACTAAGGATCTTAGCACTAGCTAAGCCTAGACTAATATTATTTCTATAAAAAAAAACTTTTTTTTTCCCTAGAAGAAAATATGGGAAAAAAACATGAAGAATTCATCAAGCAAGTTGAAACATATTTTACAGACCGGTTAGATACCCTTGCACTCTCAAAGGTAATATATATAATTTAATGTTTTATGTGTAAATTAAGGTTGTTAAGGCCGCTCGTTTTTGAGGACTGGTTAACCATTCAAAAAAAGATCAGTTATTAACCGCTGGTTAAGCATGTTTTGAGAACCAACGAGAGAATGTTTTTTGCATCAAGGCTCTCAAACTTTCAAAGAGCCGTAGGTGAAGTAAATTAATAGTGAGGATGTGTATATTATTTATATACCAAAATATGGAGAAAGCAATGGGAATTCACAGTTAGTCTTGTATGCTTCCCTGCATCTTAACTGTAACGCAACAAAAATGAACTCAGGGTAATAAGCTTATACAGGCTTATTGAATTTGCGGTTAACCAGTCCTGATTAAATGGGACCAGTCCTGATCTGAGGAACGGTTAACCGTTAACAACCTAACTGTAAATAGTATTCAGCATTTTACCCTCTCTACTGAGTAAATCAAAATGAAATGTCGTAATCTCCAGTTATTACGATTATTAAAACAAAATTAGGAATTAAAATTTCTGGGGGGTTTTTCCGCATAATATTAACTCTTAATGTGTCATAACGTTTACAGAAAACTTCCGCCTCAGTCCCGTAAGAATTTCCCGAATTGCGCTCAACTGGGTATGAAATTTAAAAAATTGCGAAAAATCCATTTTATATTATTATTGTCAAAGTGACTTCATTTTTTAGGCTAAGAATGGTTATTTTACGCATCCAAAAGGCTGTCTTGAATTAAATACTATATTTACCTGTAGTTTAGTACTATTATTTTTATAATAAAGTATAGGAAAATTGCATCTTCAAAAAAAACGTAAAAATCACCCAAAAACTTAGCGAATCAAGCAATAACACAAGCACGGGCAATGGCCGCCATTGCCAGAAGTCAAATACATCATTTTGTAAGCATTGAAGAGGTTTTTCTTTTTGTGATCTCATTTCTAACAAGAGTGCTATCTACAAGCGCTTTACAACGCTTTGGTAATAGCGGTCAGGAGCGCATTAGAACTCTTATATGCTTAACACATGAAGAGTTAATTATTGCTGTTAATAATTACACAATTTTATAGTCTTTGTTATTAACATTCCATTAAACTTTTCATCAAAAATCAACTACTGCTAGTGAAAGTGAAAGCTTAAAAATTTAGGTTTTCAATGCATTTTTTGTTTAAATTTTCATTCTTAAAATAAATTTTATACAATTTTGAATACAGTGGTACCTTGGGTTACAAATGCTGCAAGTTACAAACAACTTTTAATTTTTTTTAAATTGAGTTTTTGTGAGATCAATGTTTAAGGTTTGAGACTAATTCTCATGTACAGTGGAAAAAAAGGCCACGCTGTTATGAAATCGCTTAATTTTATCCTAGTAGTCTAGTTAAGCTATTTGCGCATTCTCACTTTCATTGGCCTTATTACTTGGCTGTAAAAGATTTCTTAGAAAGTAACCAATTTCCCAGTCCATTATCAGTTTCATCGTAATAAAGATTGATTTTTGTTTTTTTTAAAATTGGAACGGATGTCATAATTTCATAAATTTCAATGTTTGGGTACCACTGTGTTACATTTTTTCAAAAATTATGTGATGTGAATAATTCTTAATTCCTTTATTTAAATTAATATGTTTTAATCCAAAATATGAAAATAACTAACATAATAACTTTGTTTTATTTTAAGTTTTCCTACAAAATCTTTAATATTTTTTTTTAAAGCATCAAAAGTTTTTTAAAATTTTTAGTTAAAAAATATAATGTGTTTAATTTTTCTAACATTTATACATTTTCAGATTTAGAGAAACCCTCTAAAAAATAAATAATAATTAACTAACTGTTGAAGTGCAAAAGCGATCCAATAATTCAGATTTTTAACATTGAAATTTTATCAAGTTCAATTTCCTCCTTTATAACATACATTTTAGATACCGTCTTTGAATACAGTGCCTCTTGATCAGCTAAAGTCAGGTTCCCTTGTAAAGTATCGATGCATGGTTCAAGACGTTTTTGATCCTCAGTATTGCATTGGTCAGTATAAAGTAACCAATACCAGTAACCAAGTCACCCATATTGAATTTGGATCATTTCGTGATGTTCCTGATTTATCGGTAATAATTTTCGCTTTCCTTTTTTAATTTTAAAAAAAAATTTATTGATATTGTCATGGTTAAAATTGTAATGTTATATGGCTTTTGTTTTAAATATCTTATTTGAATTTTTTTTTGAAAATTTAACAATAATAACGTTTACTTTTTTTCAGCCAAATGAAGTAATTGACTTTGACAGTGAAAATACACACATTGAAAGGCTTGGTTTTTACTGTGTACCCATACCTGGGGAATCTGAATGGGTCAAACAAATATCCTTTGATAGTATTTTTTTTTTAAATGCTTCGACAGTCCTAGGTATATAGACCCGTTTAATGCGCTGTGGTGGCACCGCAGGTACCGCAGGTACGGCGGGTCGAAGTAGGAAAATTCCACATCCTCCTTAGGGAGGAAACCCCCTTGAGAGGCAGGACGGTGAGACTAGATCGAACTTTACCCTGCCCAGGCGGCCCCCTCTTAGAGGGGACCGTATTGGGGGTGCCCTTGTCAACTACGCCCTTCGGGGGAGGGGTGGGAGCTTGCCAAGAGATTCCCCAATGGGACCTATAAGAGTTCTAGTAACTCAGGGCCTTTGATGCCATCTCAAATGTCACACATAATTATTACAAACAAAATAACAATGGTTTTTAAAATTAACTAATAAACAGAATTTTTAAAATGTATGTCATAATCCTTAACTTTTAAGTTTCAAGCATACTGCAAAAAGGATGTCACCACAACTACACCTTCAACAAGTGCACCAGCTGGTCGCTCCAAAAGGGGGAGAGACAATGAAGACAGTGAGAGTGAGACACTTAAAAAGACAACAAAAGACGACAAAGATTCACCCTCTGACATAGAAATGGCTTGTGCAGAAACATCATCTTCAAATAATGGACAGAGTCCTTTACACATAGGTTGGTGGAAATTTAATTTAAACATTTCAAAATCATTGTGGCATGATTTCTCCCTAACATAGCTTGTTCACTCAATTCTGATATATCTTACAAAAACAAAATTCTGCATGCTTCTTCAGATGCAAGACTCATGGCCCCTGGCAATACTTCAAAGGTTTTTGATATGAATATGCCTTTGGCTGATGAAAAAGGGATACCCTGTATTGTGAAGGTAGTTGACATAAATTATTACAGACAATTAAGAATGGTACAACTAATTTTTTAAAAATCCTTTATTCCTTTAATAGGGCATTCAAAATCTTTGATAAGTAAGTTGGTATTAAAATCTTTTGCGGGCTGATATCAAAAAGTTATTTCTAAATACCATATGCAATGATATTGTATCTTTTGAAAATGACAGTCATTTTGTTTATTTTTAGGTTTATGCCACTGATGCCCTTCTTAAAACAACAGATGCTGTGGAATTCATTGGAATTCTGTCAATAGATCCATCTTTAGCAACAATTTATGATGATGACACTGAGTATGTTACCTTTATAAATTTAATTAAAATTTTTGAAAATATGCCAACAAATACTAATTACTAATCTTATAGAAATATACTATACATCATTATTTCCATAAAAATAAAGCTGATTATTTAAATGGTCTCAGTTTTTTAAAAAATTAAATTTTCTGTTTTATTTTGTTAAAATTAAGCTCGTTAACGGTTAACCGGTCCTCAGATCAGGATCGGTCATCTTTAATCAGGACCGCAGGACCGTGTAACCGAAAAGAAAAAAAACAACAACAACAAAAAAACAAACAAACAAAAACTAGCGGTAACGTAGTGAAAAAAACAACACAAGCCGTAACGCGCCTCTCCCTCTCGCTTTGTCACGGTGAGTAAAAGCGATACCACGATCCAGCTGACAAGTAGGTTGGCATTCAAACTAATCAAACCTTCAGTCTCCAAGCTGTAAGCGTGCGTATATGACGCGTTATAGCCTTGCTTCACTGAAGTTCACAACTAATAGTATTAGTTACTGCTAAGGAATGATTTTTTAAATTTTATTTTCATTTGGTTAGTTGTCAAGGCACTGTCAGTGTACGAGAGCTAACAGTGCGCGTTTGATGTCAACAACGGTCAAGGCCGAGGCTGTTATCTGTTTCTTATAAAGATAAACAAAGCTATAAAAGCATATGACCCTGTGACCTATCCGCATTTCTGATCAACGGTTTATAGTCCATTTCAGGCATTCAAAAAACGTATCGGCGCACGCCGCTTAGTGAAGTACATGTTCCTATACTACAAGAGGTATTTGAAAGACGTAGCAAAGATACCGGGCGATTAATCGGCCCACAAATTCAAGTTCGGTCTTTTAGTGACAGTTTTCCTGCTAGTCAAAGGCATTTGTTTACCACATTAATAGTACGCCGAGTGTAGCTCAAACCCTATTTGAACAGAAAAAAGCGGGGAGGGTGAACGTGTGCGTCGCAAAATTCAATTATTCTGGCAAGTTGTTGACGATTGAAAAATAATATGTTTTTAAAAAATAAATTCCATTTTATCATCATTGTTTACTCCGTAGCTTTATAATTTTATTATATTATTAATTTTAATACGCGAGTTGACCGGCATCACACACAAGAGAGGTAAACATGACGTCAAAACGGACGGGGCGAGGCATTGGTTTTTGAAAGTAATGAAAAATACCTCGCTAACTTTAACGAACGATTGAACCTGTCCTCTTATTTAGACCCACAACGGACGGGGCGAGGCGTTGGTTTTTGAAACAAATGAAAAATACCTCGCTAATTTTAACGAACGATTGAACCTGTCCTCTTATTTAGACCGGTGATCTACGAGTCCTCAAAATAGAATATAAAAATGACAATTAATCATCATTGTTCATTTAATTTTTTTTATTTTAAAAAAAAATTGCTTTGAATTGAGGGCTATGCGCAAAGAGCTGAACGCAAGCGGGGGAAGCGGGCTTTGATGCCATCAGACGATGCCAGGCGACAACATTCTCTTGTTAGTTCTCAAAACATTAGGAATATAAGGACGAGCGGTAAACCGGTCTTTTTTGAACGGTTAGCCGGTCCTCAAAAACCAGCGGTCTTAACAACCTTAGTTAAAATTGTATTAAAATTATTCAGCAACCAATAAAAAATTTTTTTCCTCAAATATAATTCATTTAATTTGAAGAAACTAAAAAAAACTCTGTAAACATGATCCACATTAGAATTAGTTCCTTTTGTTACATAATTGCATAGAGTTGGAAGGTCAGTGGCACAAAAAGTAACATTGCTAAATATTTGTTTATGTTTCAACTATTAAGACGACTGGGCTAACCAATAATTGTTTTCACAGATGTGAAGATGTTGCTTATCAAGAGGAACTGCAAGCCCATGAACCCCCTCCCTCTTTAGTCCCTCGTATTCATGCACTACTCATGAGACCTTTACATCACAATAACCCAAGTCTGCCTCCAATACCTCAAGCTGATGTTTATAAAATTGGTTAGTTGATATAAACATCTAAATTCATGAACATGTTCTTTATGCTGTTTTGTAAATTCGAACTACATTGAATTGTTAAACTTTCAGAAATAGCCTTTTAAAAGTGGTGAGTTTTTTTTTAATTGATATATTTGATATGTTCATACTTGTTAATTTGTATTTAAAAATTGGTAAAAAAAATTGATTCTATTTACATTAGGAAAATAAACTGACACCTGTAACAAACATGCAGAAAGCACGCTGAGGTAAACTCAAAACCGAAATAAATTGGAAATGAATGGACTTTACCAGGATCACATTTTAAAACTCTACTTTTTATTTTAGCTGCTGACCATTTGATAGAAGATGCTTACAGTCTGCGCCTTGAATTGCTATCCGTTCTTGGACATGCTTTATTATGTGATAGTCTTGCTGCAGAATATTTGTTATGCCATCTTATTTCCAGTGTGTAAGTGTGAATTTGAAGTATCCATAAATGCTGTTTGAGACTTTATACTTTTTAAATTTATTAACCATACTTTTTTTTTATAGCTAGGATAATATTAACATCATCTACCTCTTAATGTTAATGTCATTCAGCTTGGCAAAGAATTTCAGTGGGCTGTTTTTGCAAAAGTATTTGTAGCCATACTAAATAAATTTAATAGCATCTCAAAATGTATATATTTTTTAATTCCATAAGGTGTATATTCTATTGTTATATGCCTGACTTCAGATATGCTAGAGCAGATACCCTACCACTTGGCAAGCTCTGTCTTAACATCAGTGGTTGTCCAGTAACTCAGAGATACTCACAGTTTTTACACCATCTCATTTCCCAACTGACAACTCAGGTAGGAACAGATTTAGAATCAAATAATTAATATTACAATTCATCTGTTTAACTCATGACTAGCTTATCCCATTTTTTATACTTACCATTTAATTTGAAGGTCTCTTGCAAAGAAGGTTTCTTTGCGAGTATACTGCTAGTATGTAGTAGAATCAATGGATCATTTTTTTCATTTTTTAATGCTGTTGTGTGTTGAAAAAAATCAACTTTAAATAATTTACTCATTTTAATTACTACTTAATGTTAAAATTAAAAAATTTGTAACTTAACTTTGCAAACTCTATTCTCCTCGTTAAATTCTTTAGACAGCCCGCGTAGAAATGTCCATTGACAATATGAATTCACTAAAGCTAATACCAAAAAAAGACTATAAAGTGAACCGCATCACTGCAGGAATGCTGCAACTAGCCCCTGGTACACATCTGGTTATTGATGAGACTGCTTTGCAGCAAGGGCAGCTTAACCATACAGGTACACTGAGTTTGGATATTATTAATATACCTATTATCAAAATTATGTGATTTTACAGTTTCAGGGAATTTTTAACAATATTTATCTATATGATTTATTTTAAGGTGTATCTAATGTTAAGGCCCTGGCAGATGTGATTAAATGGCAGAAAGTTGACTATGATTTTGAATGGCACCCAATACCTGTCCCAACAGATATTCATGTTTTGACATTGTCTGAGGGGGAATCACTCCTTCCAGTAAGTGTACTGTGAAATAAGGAATTAAATAATTTTTAGCCATATTTTTCCCACTTTATAGTTGAACTCATTACATTAAAAAAAAAAAATCATAACATTTACTTCCAAATTATTTCTTTGGCATGTAATGTAAGAGCTATACTATTTGGACTAAATTTTTGGTTGTAGTAATTAAACCTAATGATATTCAAAGGTTAAGAAATGTTTTGTAAGTCTGCTCCAACCTTTTACGCTGCAGGTATCCATTTACTTAAAATTTTTCTGGAGGTAATTATCAGTGAAAACTATACTAAAAGTAATTTATAATTTTCAGACTCAATGGATCACTCAGTGCATTTTTATACTCATACTATTGATGACCCATAGTATATTCTATTTTTCAGTAATCGTATAAAAAGAAAAATAACATTATTTTTTTATTAATTAAGTTTATTATACACAGGAAAAGTCACTATTTAAATGCTATAGTCTTCATTTTTAATATACTAATACAGTTTACGTGAAGTTTAAAATACTATTTGATTCCGAAATAATAGCCTTGATTATTTTTTGAAAACATTATTAGTTATTCTCAATGCAAACTCATTGGAAGGGGACTCTTGGTCTCATAAACGTTATAAGCAAACAGTTTTTCCATGGGTTTTAAATTTAAAGCACATCCTAAATTTGTTCGAAATCTTAAAACAAATTTATTTTTCCCACGAACTGTGTATTGAATCATTCTGTAATGTGGAGGCTTTTTAAAAATCTTTTTGGGTGCCATTAGAAGCAGTAACAAATGCATGCAAATATTGTTACAAAACCCCAATAAGTATATATTTTTATAAAGGGGAATGGATGGAGATTATGTTAGCTCTTTTAACCACCCCCTAAAAAAATCATGTGACCTTGACCTAGGAATGCTCACAAAATTTTTTTACTTTCAAATATCCCTAGCATAATTTTTTTTAAAGATTCCATGAAAATACTTTTAAAATATTATAGATATTTTCATTTATCTTTCAGAACATGTATGGTTTTATTTATTTTATCAATGAAAGACATATCTATTGGTCCTCTTTAGCAAAACTCATTGTTGAGGAACAGGAAAAAAAAGTGTTGTAGTGTTGTTGCTGTACACTGTTCCTTAATGTTTTTGGTTGGTTTGTGTTGCCTAACTGTGAAGTTTATTACATATGCATGAAAATCAGATGCAGCAGTCACTGCAACCCATCAATTATCATTGGAATGTGGAAATTTGATGTCAAACTGCATAGGGCTAAGACTAGCACTAGCATCGGATTCACTGGAACTAGAATCTGAGCTAAGATTATCATGTGGAATATTAAAATCATCACCACTATCACTTAGATCTTCACACAATGGGCTTTAAAATATATTTTTTATTTTATTACTTGTACCCGAAGGTCCAACTGCAGAATTATTCATTTTGACTTGAAAATTAGCCTAAGGGGCCATCCATATTATTACGTATGCAAAAAAATTGTATTTTTCGTACCGTCCTCCCCACCTGTTGAACTCCGTACATTTTCAGGA
>MUZC01000262.1:790258-805029 GCA_002072015.1 Radix auricularia
CCCCCCCCCCCCCCCATGCATACATACAAAATTGCTAACATTGGGGTCATGAATGCGTGACGATGTTAGAGTGCAGCCTTACTAAATACATATTTAAATGATATAAAGTAATTTGCAACATGCTAATTTTCAATAAGAAAATATGGATTTTTGGTAGGGTTGGGGATGTCAAAGCTTTTTGACATCATATTGGTCTAAGTTTTGTGTTGAAGTTTGACAAGCAGGGTTAAGGGTAAAAATAGGCAAAAATCGCTGATGTCATTTATGGATGGCCCCTTTTAAGTTTTTTTTAACATCATGTTTTTCGTGTTAAAATTATGGAAGAAATACAATAGAAAATTCAAATTTTATTGTCTTCAACACCAACACTGCATGAAGGAGCCGTCCATACATGACGTCGCACACCTGGGGTGGGGGCGGAGAAGGGTCACACAATTGTGATGATGTAAGACAAGGGGGAGGGGTGGTGTTTAAGAAATCAAAATGTGCTACTTTAAATATAGCTCCACTTGATTGCTTACAATTTATCTAGTTACATTTTCAATGGCTTCACATGTGTTACGATATTAGAGTGCAGACTTACACTAAATACATATTTCAATGACGAAAATGTAATTTGAAACATGGTAATTTTCAATTAGCTTTTAGGGGGTGTCAATCAAAGCTTTGTGACGTCATATTAGAGAGAGGGGTCTAAGATTTGTGACGGGGGGAAGAGGGGGTAAAATCGTCAAAATCGCGTGACGTCATTCATGGATGTCCAAAACTTATAAAATATAACAATATAAGAAATGAAATCGCCATCCTGTTATGTTTATGTAACGACTGAGGCAACAGTAGGCGAAAGAAAAACTTCTGTCTAATTTCAAGAAATGGAAATATAAATCAGACGGATATATTTTAGCAATGTGTGCACGTTTGGTCTGAATCAAATATTAATTACTTTTAAATAATTAAAAGTTCAGAATTTCCTTTGCATTAAATTATAAAACATTATTGCGTATCAGTCTTGACTCAGTCAGTCACGGATACCGTTAGCAGTCTGAGCAGTTTACATAATAGGCTTAGTATTATGCAAATTAAATTTCTTGTGTGTAAGTACACATTCAATGGAAACCCCCTTCTCCCCCCGTACGCATCCATAAGAAAAATGCAATTTTTCAAATACCCAGCCTCCCCCCCTGCGTAAATACATAATTTATGGATGGCTCTAAGAAAATAATGTTTATAACACTCCAATAAAGAATATTTATAAAGTTTTTAACTGCAAGCTTGACCTGGAAGAAGATTTAATTAATAATAAAAGGAAGTGGCTTAGTTTACTAAGAAATAGTGGATTGGAAGTTGCTATTTGATCTAGATTTTTTTCTGCCGATTTTGACACATTACAAAATGTGCCGATTTTTTGGGCTTAACACATTTTCGTGGGTTAAAGAAAATAAATATGGAAAAGAAAATCCTTATTTCTATATCATTTTGAAATATTTTCCCCTCAAATCATCATTTTAAATATTTTTTTATTTTATTATTATCAGAAAGATATTCACATCCCACTAGCTGCTGATGGCCAGATTCTAGATATTCCAAGCCATTTCTCAAAACTTGATTCTCGACTTACACCTGAAAATTTAGACAAGCTGAGGGCGTATATCACCATGTGCAGATTGATAGACTCCACTGTATCAGAAGAAACCCAAAAAGTAAATTCTTCAGCTAATAATTATTGGTATAAAAATGGTAGATAAATTTACTTTTGAAATAAAAAGGGTTATCATTCTCCAACATAAAATGATATCATTTAAAAAAAAACTGCAACTAAATTAGAAGCTACTGATTTCTTTTTTAAAAGTTTCTTTAGCATTATCAGTAATAAAGTTAAAATGTTTATTTAAAAGTTTGTCAAATGCTATTTTCTAGTTAATACAAGATGACTTTGTTGAGACAAGACAGAACAATCCCAAAGATATGTCCGTTGAAGATTTGCAGAGATTGCTTGGATTAATCAGGTAGTCTTACAAATATAGCATTTATTATTTTTATATTTATTCTTTTCCTTCTTCAACAATGTTAGTTGCTTAATTTGTTATTGTGATTAAAATGTTTTGAAATTGGGGTGGGGGGTCTAACTCTTGACTTTAAAAAAAGGTAGTTTTCAACTACTTTGAGCTTTTGATATATTTTTTTTTCTTAAGCCATATTTTGAATTTGAAAGTTATAACCACTTATTTAAAAAGGCCCCAGTGTTTTGAAATCCATACAAAAAAAATTCAAGTCGCATAGTTTTCATGGAGCATTTGATATTAGTTAATTAATGCAATTTCTCTATTTTTTTGTTTAAAGTCTCAGTGTTGAAAAATTCTTTACTTTTTTTTTTGTTTTGTTTTTATTTGGAAATGAAAATGAGATCTCTTAAATTGTTCACGCTATCATTTCCCCCCACTCCCCTTTCTTTTTTCCTTCTCTGGTGGCTGAAAATGATTAAATATATATAAATAAATGTTTACTTTTTTTCATATATTTCAACATTTACTTTACATCCAGAGTACTTGCCCTCAGTTTTGGGATGGGAACTTCTACTTCTGAAATGTGGTTCAAGGTGAAGGCCATGGAGGAGGAGAGAAAAAGACGAATTTCACAACTTCCAAGACAGACCAGAGAGACCCTATAATATTTTTTAGTCAGCCCTATTTTTTTTCATAATCAACATTGATGCTTATCAGTTACTACCCAACAAATAAAGGAGGATTAAAGTCTAATCACAACTTAAGAGCTCTTAGCTTTGATTTCTGTTTCATTGAAATGGCAAGGAATAATTTGATTATGCTTTTGAGTTTAAGCATTTAATATCTTTTCCAGGAGAGCTCCATCCCCTCAACATCAAGCCAAAATACACTATGCCACAAAACATGTAAAGTTAATTATTGTGCCATTTTTAACAATTGGGGGCACAGTGGCTTGCCCACTCGGCTGGCATTGCGAGAGTCACAGGTTCGAATCCCTGTGAAGACTGTGGCTTGTTTGCGCTGCTAAGGTTGCCTGATTTCACCCACCTCTTATGGTTACGTGAAATTAATTGAGGTTATTAAAAGATGCTGGGCATTGTGGTAGCTACACAATCCCCTTATGGCCATAGAAACTTGTAAATGCTGCTTCACTAGCCACATAGGCCATCATGGTCTGAAAAGGGGACATAACTTTACTTTTCATGAAACTTTTGCAAGTTGTTAAGTACGCTACCCCGACGATATTTTGCGACAAAGAATTTTAAACTTCCCACTCATGGGGGGCCGGGGGCCCAAATGTTGTTTTTTCTTATATTAGAATCAAACTCATCACTAATTCTCCAATTTACCGTGTCGGTAAAAACATGAAACGTTTGGAAATTATTGAGCAGACTCTCCTGGCAATAATGGCTTTCTTTTTCATGTGGTGCTGGGGGCCCAAATGTACTTTTTTTTTTTCTTAAATGAGCTTTACTAACGAAATTCTGACAACGAAATATTGTGAAATTTAGTACACGTATACGACATTACATGATGAAGTTTCTTAAGTAGATTTCGTTTAAATTTCCTGCTCATGTAGGGCCGGGGGCCCAAAAACGTATTTTACTTATTAGATGGGCTATATAAAAATTGAAAATTACTAATTCTCCTTTTTCTGATTAGGTGGAATTTAAAATTACTAATTCTCCTATTTCTGATTAGGTGGAAGCATGGAATTTTAGGAAATCGTTGAGTACACGCCTGCAATGGTAACAGGTGAAAAAATATTTAAATTATCACTTACTGGGAGCCGGGGGCTCAAATATAGTTTTTTTTTTATTTCTACACGCTATATAAATACTGAAAATCACCCATTCTACTTTTCCCATGTAGGTAGAAGAATGAAACTTTAAGTACACTCTCCTAACGCTAATTTGCAAAAAAGAATTGTGTACGCTTCTACAGAAAACCTTATTTAAAACCCGTGAGAAGCCGGGTACTTGCCTCTAGTATATATATATACTAGGGCTGTTATCGATTAATTTAAATTTAATCGTTAACTTTTGAAAAATTACCGAATAATTAATCGATAATTTTGTTGAAGCTCAAAATAAGATGTATGCCGTCATTAAACTGAAAACTTCAAGGGAAGTAACAAAAACAGGCAATTAACATTAGTTAAATATAAGAGCTTATTTTAAAGTTTACACTTAACAAATCTTTTTTTTTTAAATGGAGAAGTTTGTACGTAAAAAAGCAAAATATTATTAATTATTAATAATCAATCATTTATTATCAAATCAGAAAAATTATTGAAAACAACCTCTCCAATTTAATCGCTATTTTATCGATTAAAATAATTTTAATCGATAAACTTTTTTACCGATTAATCGAGAAATTAATCGATAATTTCCGCAGCCCTAATATATACATATATCTATATATATATAAGACGCATTTGTTGTGTGTCTGTCTGTCTGTTCCCTAATAACTCAAGATCCAGACAACCCAGTAAAGTGAAATTTGGTAAACGTACACACAATCATATGGGGAAGGTTCTAAAAAAGGTTTCGTTCCATAAATTCACACTCATGGGCGCCGGGGGCCCAAAAACCTGTTTTTCCTTCTTTGAGCTATATAAAAAATGAAAATCAACAATTTTCAAGATCTAGACAACCCAGTAAAGTGAAATTTGGTAAACGTACCCACAACTATATGGGGAAGGTTCTTAAATACTTTTCGTTCCATAAATTCACACTCATGGGCGCTAGGGCCCCAAAAACATTGTTTCCTTTTTTGAGCTATATAAAAAATGAAAATCAACATTTTTTTTTCTATTTCTCGAGGAGGCAGAAGCATGAACTTTTAGAAAATTGTTGAGTTCACTCCTGCAATGGTAACAGAAAAAAATATATTTAAATTACCTGTATCTGGGGGCCCAAATATAGTTTTTTTTCCCTTTATGAACTATACATAAAAACTGAAAATAACTAATTATCATATTTTACGGATAGGTAGAAGCATGAAACTTTGGCAAGTTGTTAAGTACGCTACGCCGTCGATATTGTGCGAGAAAGAATTTTAAACTTCTCACTTATGGGGGGCCGGGGCCCAAATGTTTTTTTTTCTTATATTAGAAACAAACTCATCACTAATTCTCCAATTTACCGTGTCGGTAAAAACATGAAACGTTAGGAAATTATTGAGCAGACTCTACTGGCAATAATGGCTTCCTTTTTCATGGGGTGCCGGGGGCCCAAATGTACTTTTTTTTCTTAAATGAGCTATATTAACAAAATTCAGACAACGAAATATTGTGAAATTTAGTTCACGTATACGACATTACATGATGAAATCTCTTAAGTAGATTTCGTTTAAATTTCCCGCTCATGTGGGGCTGGGGGCCCAAAAAACGTATTTTACTTAGATGGGCTATATAAATATTGAAAATTACTATTTCTCCTATTTCTTATTAGGTGGAAGCATGACATTTGAGGAAACTGTTGAGTACACGCCTGCAGTGGTAACAGGTGAAAAAATATTTAAATTATCACTTACTGGGAGCCGGGGGCCAAAATGTAGTTTTTTTTTTACTACTACACGCCATATAAATACTGAAAATCACCCATTCGACTTTTCCCATGTAGGTAGAAGAATGAAACTTTGGGAAGTTGTTAAGTACACTCTCCTAACGCTAATTTGCGAAAAAGAATTGTGTTAGCTTCTACAGAAAACCTTATTAAAAACCCGTGCGAAGCCGGGTACTTGCCTCTAGTATAATAATAAGTCTTTAATTTGGCTGAGGTAATTAATGACCTGAAGGTAAAACGTATTATCTGGAAAAGGGTATTTAAATTAATTTCACTTTTATGATATTCAATGAACAATTTTTATTCCCTTCCATTCTACATTAAGCGCTGTGTTTATTTGTTGTTTGTTTTTTTTTTAATTAAAAAAACAAACAACTTTTCTCACACTCCCCTTCAAAGATAAGTGCTAACTTCATACGCGATAAATGCATAAGCTACAAGAATCATATGACATGAAAAAGACCAAACACAAGCCCTCAATGTAATATCATACTTGATATAGTGTGTCACTATATGAATTAATTATGAATCTTAACTACTGTACCCCACCCACGGAATGTTTCCCCAAACAAATGGAACACTCCATATTTCAAATTCGTCACAACAAACCCTTTCGGATGAAAAATGTGCAGCCAACTCCCCAGTGTTGAATTAAAATACATACACACAAATCTATGAAAAGTAAAACGATGCATTAAAATATTTGGAAAATAGATTCTACAGTTTTAAAACATTTTTTTTTTGGGGGGGGGGGGGGAACAAACACAAACATTTGTCTCTTCTCAACTTTATAAGGTTTTCGACGGTAGGTAGAGTACTGTATAAGTTTTAGTTAAAATATTTTTGTATCTCTAAGGCCAAAGGCCGAAACATCTACATTTACATACTGTCTATAGAATAAAGCTCAAAATGTATCTTTATTTTTATACACAATTTTTGACAATTCATTTGCGTCTCTTTTAATTGAGCGTAACGAGTGTGTCAAGGCGTCGAAGTAATTAACAAAGACGTAATTATCAGTTTCGGGGGTTGCGGACCGCACCGGGCGACACCATCACAAGGGGTGACACGTAAAATTCTGTATTTTCCGGCTACTTGGCACAGGTAGAATCGGAGGAATTCTATGGGGTAAATGATAAGGGGATAATACTTGATGTCATTTTCGAAGACGTGGGTAAGCACGAAAGACTTGGGGGTAAGGTAACAGTGCAGTGAATCCCATGTCATGTGAATGTTGAAGGCAATGAAAAGGCAGACTCCCTGGCAAAAGCAGGGGCGGCCCAATCCCAACCGGATGTTCCAGTTACTTACCTCGGTGCAAAGACCCGGCTTTTGGACCACTTTAGGAATAAGCTAACATGCCCAGGCCGAGCCGATCAGACCAGTGGTAGGGTCTAAACACTCATCATCAGAGTTTAGTCACTCACATGCGCACCGAGCATTGCCCAACCCAACTCTTACTTTAACAGGCTAGACCACAACAGGGACTCGAACTGCCGTCATTGCAGCCAAGCCTCTGAGACGGTCACACGCCTGCTGACGTCATGTCCCATGCTAGACAAAACCGGGTTGGTATGGGAGGCAAAAGAGTCCCACGTGAAGACAATGTTGTATGGCACTGCTCAGCAGATGGAGCAGATTGCCCAAGTATTATCCAAGGCCTTAAGATATTAATCTCATGCCTACAGAATGTGTTTAGTTTAGTTTGGTTAACGGATGACACCATAAGCTACCGCAATGGGTGATACCAACCTTAGTGACGTCTCTTGCCATCAACCTTTTTTCTTTTTTTTTTTAATTTTAGCGCATGGATGTCAGAATCGACCGAACGCTGAGAAACAAGATTGGTAACAGGAAAGAGTGAATGAATGACCCGTGTCATAGTTGGTTTGACTTGAATGAAAGACCTAATTCCTTGAGCTTTTTTGCACTACTTACTCGGTAGAATGGAGCGAGTGTTTATGTGACGTGGTGCATGGATTAGATAACGAAGGACAATAAAGACCCTTTTTCCACTCAGATCTTAGGTCCGGAGTGTTGATAAATTACATAACTTTTACACCCCTTTTACATCTAAATCTCTACATTGCCTACAAGAAATATGTCAACCAAGATTGAAATGCAAGTATGCTAGTATCAAGTCTTTCAAAACCTGCTCTGCTACTGCACCTGAGCCCGTGGAATGTCTAAAAAATGACAGTTAAGCACAATCTGGGGATTCCACTGGTAAAGACTTATCCCTGCCGTCTTAAGTGGTGACAAAAAAAACAACCTTTTGAAACATGATGAGCCTAGATTTACGCTTGAAAATTCTAATAAAGAGCTGAAATGGCGTTGTGTTTTATTGTTCTTTTTTAGCAAATAATACAAAACTAGAAAGAAAAAAAAAAAGGTAAATTTGAATAACTTAAGTGTTCTGTTTAGTTTAGATGTGTACATACCAGTCTTGTGTGTAGGGCGGACTATCATGGGCAGAACCGGTCTTAGCAATTGCGGGGCCTTTTGCGGCGTAGTATGTGAAACGCATTGTGCGGGGCTTAGTTTGGGTAAGGATAAGGAATTAAGAAGGATAATAATTGAAAACTGAGAAAGGCGAGGGGGGGGGGGGCTATGTGGTCCTCTCTGTGAAAAGCCAAATTCTAAGTAGCCAGTGTCACACATGATTCTAAAAAGGACATCTTTTCATTTAAAATGACTTCTTTTAAATGTTTTTAAAAAACATTATCATCTTTTTAAATCCGGTTTCTTCCATATATATATTGCATGGCAATAAAGACATGGGGTGATGTCAAGGTACATATATTCTTAAAACAAATCACATCGGGGACCTGTGTGAAATGATTTTCAAGCGGCATTACATAATGATTTAATAGTTGTTGTTGTTTTTTGTTTTTTGTTACCCCTTTTAAATCAAACCCTATTTTAAGGACTTGACTACAGATTTCATATTAAAGTATGATTTGTAAGAGAATAACCTTAGCATGAATAAATAATACATACCCGCTCACAATTTATTTTCAATAATTTTAGCATAATCTCCACTACTGTGTAGAATCTAGATCTAGTGTCTATTGTTTTGAAAAAAAATGATAGAGTAGAAATGTGGTCTTTTAAAATTCATGACTTTTTGTGGACCTTCAATCTTTTCATATTATCCTCGTCATATTGCTATAATTCAGTTGAGGGGAAATTCCCAATAAGTTCGCCACACTTTATTTTTACAGATCTTTTATCCAATACATATGAAGAGCTCAAGGGAAGAAACGGCTTTGTGACATTTTTAATATTTTTTTAAAAATAGTTATACCCTATATTTGATAGAGCAGTGTTCCAGATTATTGGGCCGCGGTAAAATTATCAAACTTTTAGTGGTCCGCGGCGTTAAAAAGTCTTAATTAACGGATTCGTGCAACAATTTTTGATTACATATTAGTGGTTAATGACATCATTATTTATTGGACTGTTTTTAATAGAGGTTAACACATGGATAAATATTCGTACTGCCCGCTGTAACAACCCTACAGCCCTACAGTCATAAAGCATGAGACCAAAAGGCTCATTGTTTTTTACGGAAGTGTTATGAAGAAAACAAATTATTAATATAAAATTAAAAACTATTGGTAATGTTAAGGTAATTAGAAATGTACGATGTTTTATGACCATGTACTTCTGAGCAGTCTTGGTATACAGGGTATTGTCATTACAGTTTTAGAATCTTAGTAATTTTAGATCCGTTGGGGCGATTGTTCAGTAAATGCACATTCAGAGGATGTTGAGTGGCTAGATGAGGATGAAGTTGATCTGTCTGCAATTATCCTTCAAGGAAACGATGATGGGGAAAGATTTATGTCAGTCGTAACTATGGATGAACACTTCACTTTACCATGGATGGATGTTGTCTAGTGAATATATATTTTTTTTATTAAACATAATTCACAGGCCCATTATAAACATATTCAATATAGCACAAGAGCTGCTCACATATTTTTTAAATCTAGTCCTTTTTTTTTAAAGTCACATTGTTTTGATACCATTTTTTAAAAATTTAATCACTGGTTGAGGTCAAGTTTCGCTAATCTACGTCTTATCCTGTGCCAATAGAATGCATAATCGGAAGATTATCTAAAAGTTGACCTCACCCATTGAAAATGAACAGGTAGCAGATAAATGATGTTTATTGTATAATTATCAAGTCTAATTTTTGCAATTTGTTTTTCAAATTCAATTGATTAAGTTACTGTTTCAAAGAATAACTGTGACAACTGTTGACAATTAGTTATTCTACTATTAAAGTCATTTAATAATCTGATAGTTCTTTTAATATTTATATTTTAAGGCAGTTTAATAGTGAAGTGTGTTTTAAGTTTTCGATTACATTTTAATAAGTTGTTAATTAATTTTTTTCTTCGAAAGTGTGACGTAATTTAGGGGGGAGGTCCCGAGATTTGTGACAGGGGGAAGGGGTCAAAATGGTCAAAAATATCGTGACGTACTTTATAGAAGGCTCCTTTATGGAAGTGTTATAGGCACTTGTAAGTATTATAATGCGTTTCAAACCGTTGACTGTGATGGCAATCTTTCAAACGGCAACTTTAAAAGCCAACTAGACCTCAGATTTTTTTATCAAAGTCATCAAACCATTATTTCAACCAAGAAAACGTTTTTAATCATTGCAAACTTTAGTTTCAACAAGGAAGATATGATTATTATTACAGGAGGGATTTAGGCGGAGGAGGTGATAAAAACATTTTTTCTAATTACAATCGCAACTTGTCAGTCGCAGGGAAATATTTACATGCAACCCACCACGACCACTTCCGGATCCCCCCCCCCCCAAACCCCCCAAAAAATAATAATTTAAAAAATATGTCAGTAATCATTTAGCAGAAATATTATTAAAAAATTGGATGGGTAATGGCAGATCTAATTGATACGTCTTTAAGTCTTGTAACAAGGGTCTTCAGCTGCCCCGTTTTGGTAACACGTGTTAAGGGGAGTGGGATGCTGGAGAGAAGTAAAGAAAGCTAAAAGTAACAATTCATTTAATTCATTATAATTGAATTGCGAATCTGCTGTAACATTTATGGCGCTGTTTTGTCATGGATGTCCTTCTCAATACCTCTAGGCGCTAATAATCATTATATTGATTGTTGTTTTAATTTCCCTAAACTTCAAAATATTCATCCCATCATCAAAGAAGGCTTCCTGTAAGTGGCGTAACGAGGGGGGGCAAGGGGGCAAATGTCCCGGGCGGCACTTGGCTAGGGACGGCAAATTCTTGGTCCTTAATTAGTTTCTAGCAAGAAAAATTCTACAATAAAGTGAAATTAATAGAAACGTTTTTTTCTGCTAAAACTTCTACTTACTTATGGGCTATATTTTTTTTCCTGATACTAATACTACTGTACTGAGAAACCAGGGGGTGGGGGGTTAGTCGTATGACAAATAGACACTGATGTGGTGGTCACTTTGTTGACAGACGTTAGTGTTGAAAACGCAAATAATACTGTTTACTATGAAATTCAAGCATGCTCTTAGCTGCACATTGTGGGCGGGGGGCACATTTCTCGTTGTTAATAGCTTCTAAAATTGAAAAATGTTAAAGATTAATAAAAGAAAAGCCAAGATAAAAAATTAAAAGAAATGAAGAAACTGCATTAAAATACGTTAATTGTTTCCTAAAGTCAAAATATTAAACTCAATTTTTAGTCTTTTGATACAATTGTTACAGATCTGAAAACAATAGGGTCTGAAGCAGGGCCGGTCTTGGGCCACTGCAACCTATGCGGTCGCAGTGGGCCGCAGCTATTTCAAATTTCATTTAATATTCTTATTTATTCCTTATCCCTACCCAAACGGGGAACGGCGCTATCCGGAGAGCCCGCAATTACTAAGACCGGCCCCATCTGAAGAAGTGTACAAACATGACACTAATATGCTGATACATATAATTGATACAATTTAGATTTTTTAATAAAGTAACTTCTTGGGAAAAACAATGATGGGGAACTTAAATGGTTTATTTTTTCAAACGCATCTTTATCTTAAACTTAAATTTAATGTCTTTTGTTTTGTGGCATAAACAAGAATAAAGAACAACATTGCTCATCTAGTGGAATTAAAACTTGGCACACATAAATCCAAAAATAACCACTCATGAACAAGTGCTCAACAGTATCAAAGTTGTTTTTTTCCAATTGAAAGGGATCAGAAATCGGATTTAAAAATAGACTAATAAAAAATAACAATGGATCGTTGTTGTAAAAGAACATAAATTAAGTGGTAAGGAGTTCATTTTAGAATGTTTCACATTATTAAATCTTGGCAAAATTGAATGTGGCTTTTTGAAGTCACAGATTAAAAAATACAGTTGCAAATAAAAGCATTATTCTGGAACCAAAGCATTTGCTTGAAAACTACACTCCGATAACATCGTTTGAAAATTGGTAAAGAAATAGGGTAAACTCAAATTCAAACTCCGATCGATGCAATTTAGGAGATACAGTTCACGAAAAATCATCTTCCAGAAACAAGATACCAAATATTGTTCAAGATATTCGATAGCTCTCTATATATTTCACATTAGGATTCAGGATCAAACAAACCCTTCCTACCCTTGCCTGCCCATTGATCGTCTCGAGGCATGAGCTCTTCGTTTGATTGAACAACGTACACTTGCGTTGATCTGGTCTTTTCAAGTTGCTATTTGTGCCTGTTCTTTTCCCATTTTCTTTGCGAACATGGCCACCGCATCACATGTATTTCATGGAGACAATACTTCATTCACTGCATCAGAATCAAATAACTGTAGATGAGATAGGTATACATTCACTCCTAAAAAACTTAAAAATAAACAAAGCTACTGGCCCAGATGAATTACCTGCCAGGTTATTAAAAGAATTAAGCAATGAACTGTCCCCAATCCTTGTAGTTCTTTTTCAAGCCTCTCTAAACCAGGGCAAAGTGCCAGAGGATTGGAAATTAGCCTATGTAACGCCGCTCTTTAAGAAAGGTGATAAGTCAGACCCTGGTAATTACAGACCTGTATCACTTACTAGTATCACATGTAAATTACTGGAACACATAATATATAGCAGAATAGTTAACCACCTTGACAAATATAATGCCCTATGCCCACACCAACATGGCTTTAGAAAGAACAGATCATGTGAAACACAATTGATAGGCCTAATAGATGATCTATCAAAAGGCTTAGATAATAATGATCAAATAGATACAATATTACTAGACTTCTCAAAAGCATTCGACAAAGTTCACCACCTTAGTTTACTCAAAAAACTTAAATACCTTGGAATCTCAGGTCCCTTACATCACTGGATCCAAGATTTCCTATTGGGTAGGGAGCAAACTGTAATAATTAATGGTTCTAAATCTACACCAATAAAGGTTAACTCAGGAGTTCCACAAGGAACTGTCCTAGGTCCCTTACTATTTTTAATTTATATAAATGACTTACCCAACAATATCTCAACAGGAACTAAAGTTAGGTTATTTGCTGATGATTGTATAATCTATAGAACAATCAAGTCAGAACAAGATAGCAAAATTTTACAAAAAGACTTAGATGAATTAATAAAATGGGAAACTAACTGGAGTATGTCCTTCCACCCAGAAAAATGTCAACTGCTAAGAGTAACAAAGAAAAAGAAACAAATAAATTCAAAATATTTCATTCATGGAAAAGAACTAACCCAAACTAAAGATGCGAAATACTTAGGAGTCATAATAAATGAGAAACTATCTTGGAATCCCCATGTCAATGAAGTTATTAAAAAATCAAACAAAACCTTAGGCTTTATAAAAAGAAACTTTTACAAATGTAACAAAGATATAAAACTAAAATGCTATCTCACCCTGGTGAGACCTATACTAGAATATGCATCTTCTGTATGGGACCCATCCACCAAAGAAAATATTGATAAGTTAGAACAAATACAAAAAAGAGCTGCCAGATTCATTACTGGAGAATATTCCAAACTGAAAAGAGTAACACCATTAGTTAAATCATTAAACCTTGAAACACTAGAGGATAGAAGAACCAAGAGTAAATTAGTAATTATACATAAGGCAATTAATTATAATTTAGAAATACAACACAAAGATAACCTAATACAACCCTCAAATAGACATAAAGACAAAAACACCTTTCTTATTCCATATGCAAGAACAAACACATACAAGTTTTCTTTCTTTCCGTCCGGTATTCGGGCGTGGAATGGGTTGCCTGAAGAAACCAGGAAAGCCACCACTTTATCATCTTTTAAAACCCTAGTAAGAATACAGGACTAAACACAAACCATAGAAATACGTAGGACGCAATAATCTTCTGTACAGAAGGAGCGTCTGTAACATATAAGATAAGATAAGATAAGATAAGATAAATATACTTTTTACTTGTACGCAGTGACAATTTCCTCATAGATTAGCCTTTGAAATGACAATAAGGTACAGGGAAAAACGTTCAAAAAGATAGGCCTCTTTCTAACAAAACCGGTCTTCAGTCACAGACAGTTCTTTGTAGCTCTCTCTAGAGTTCCATGTTTTTCACGCAATCACAATTGTATCCTCAAAATCACTTCATTTGGACTATTGTATCTTTCATGAAGCGATTCTGCGGCGTATGCGGGAGTCGTCTAGTAGTAAAATTGATAATAAAAACGTAGATGTTTCAAAGATTTTATTGAAGTAAAAGCAAATCTGTAAATGACATATCTGAAATGATTTTAAATAAGTAATAACAATGTTGAAATAATATATTACAGACGCCCAACTTGTGTTACCCCTTCTTCGTGGCTGGAAGTAAGAAGAGAGTTCAAGAGAGAAGCAAAAACATAAAGTCTCAATGTGATATCTCGCTCAAACTGTTCATTAGACCTAATTTATTTACATGGTGCTTAAACTGAAAAGAACTCTATATTTAGTTCACTTGAACGTTGTTATGCAGTCTTTTCACGGGTTAAAAATTCCAATACCACTTGATTTATTTAAATTTAATAAGATATTTATATATAATATAGGCTCGAAGTTACCCTGCCTAAAATAATATAATTTATTCGAACATTGCTTACAACTGTCTTAAGTAATGCAAGATTAAAGTAGCTTCTTTAAAATTCAGTTAATGAAAAAATAATTATGATCAATGATGAATACACCATTGATTGACTAACCTATTGCTTTT
>MUZC01000262.1:847552-885509 GCA_002072015.1 Radix auricularia
TTTTGATACAGTCGCTGTTTTGATACAGTCGCTATTTTGACCATCGCTGTTTTGACCGTCGCTGTTTTGACACAGTCGCTGTTTTGAAGTCGCTGTTATGACCGTTGCTGTTTTGACTGTCGCTGTTTTGACCGGATGCGCATATATATGAGCCGAGTTAATTTGTTTGGGACTCCAAGTTCCTGTAATGCGTTGTAGAGGTAATTCCTATTTATGCTATCATATGCAGTTTTGTAGTCGATATAGAGTTGATGTATGTCGATGTTATATTCATAGCATTTCTCCAGGAGACATCTTATAGTAAAAATATGATCTGTGGTTGATCTGTTCTGTCGAAATCCACATTGATAGTCCCCTAGTATCGATTCACTATACTTTTCAAGTTTTCTTGCTATGAGCTTTGTGAGGATTTTATACATCACATTGAGGAGTGATATTCCTCTATAGTTAGAGCAGGTTAACTTAGATCCTTTTTTGTGAATTGGGATTATGAGTGCTGTGTGCCATTCGGTTGGCATTACTTCCTCCTGCCAGATTCTGGATATAAGTTCGTGTATTTGCTTATGTAGCTCGACACCTCCTTGTTTTATCAATTCCGCAGAGATGAGGTCTATTCCTGGGGCTTTGTTATTTTTCATGGAGGATATTACTTCTTTTATTTCATTTAGAGTTGGTTGGTTTACCAGCAAGTCCGGTCCTCCTTGCGGTGGTATGTAGTCCTCATAGATAATTCCATCTGGTCCATTTAGTGATACCTCAAAGTGCTGTGCCCATGCCTCTAATACTCTGCTGCTCTCTGTTATCAATTCTCCCATCATATTTTCACACATGTGAGATCTTGCTTGAAATCCATTCTTTTCCTGCTTTATTTTCAGTTTTCAGGTACATTCCCCTCACATCTCCTTCTTTTGCCAATTCTTCTATCTCAACTATTTTTTATTTTTCCCAGATTCGCTTTTTCCTTCTACAGGTTTTGGTGGCTAGCCTTCTTGCTTCATTATATTTTTGCCGTGTTCCTCTTGTCTCCCTTTGCAGCATTGGTAGTCTCGCCTTGTTCCTTTCTTCTATGAGTTCTTTGCATTCTGCGTCATACCATCCTGTTCTTTTTGCAATAGTTTTAAATCCAACTGTTTCCTTGTTTACATTTTTAACTACCTGCTTCAACTTTTCCCACTGCTGGTTTATAGTAGCGTTGCTGGTTGCTTCTCCTTTGTATGCCTTTAATTGAGTTTCGATCTTCTGTTGGTATTCCTCCGTAATTTTTGAGTCTCTACACAGTTTCTGACTGTCTTACTGTTTTTCTTTTTTTATTTCGTTTGTTATATATGTTACTAATTCTTTGTTTAAATTTGATCCTGACCAAAATATGGTCTGAGTCTATGTCCGCCCCTCTACAACTTTTGACATCTAATATGTCCGAATTTCGTTTTGTGGTTTCGTTTTCGTAACTGTATTTTTTAACGTGACAGGGTCGTCAGCCCTGTGCACAACCTTCTGGGGGGCTGCCCCTTGTAGCTCTCAGGATAGCTGCCTTTGTTTGGGTTGGGTCCCTAGCCTATGTGGATCCCTCCACTTCCTGCTAGGCAGCAGGTTCTGATTTTGGTCCACCCCGGGTATTTTATTTCCCCGGTACCCTCCATATCTGGTGGGCTTTCCCCTATCCGCCACCTGGGGAGGCGCTCGATGGGAGATCAGTATCTCCACACGAGGAGCTGCAGCTAGTACATAAAGTTATCTCTTAAGAAGGAATACTTCAGTCGTTAATTCACTAATCAGGCAGATATTGTACAGCTTTTGATATGTATTGCATGGTCTTTATTTATATTACAGACAATTTAAATGGGTGTGTTACCTTATCTTATCTTAGATATACAGACGCTCCTTCTATGCAGAAGATAATTGCGTCCACAGACCATGAGAGATGATCTGTTGGCAAGTGATGCAGCGGTCACAGGCCACGGCTATAGGGGTTCCACGCATTACCCCAGCCGCCTAACTATTGTCTAGTTAGGTACCCATTCGGAGCTGGGTGACTCGGGGACTCCTCAGGCCGCGAGAACAAATCCTCACCTTCGTGTGGATTCAAACCCGTGACCATTGGTATGACAGTCGAGAGCGCTACCTCTCGACCACCACGTCCCACAATGCTATAAGTGAAAATGTTGGAAGAAGGTCATAGACTACATTTTAAGTCTGGTTATGGACAAGGGGAACAAAAAAGCTAAATGATAACTTTCAAAGGACGTGGTATATCGCATTGTTTCTTGTTAAGCAAAATCTGTCATTACGTAGCCCACCTTTTGTGGGTCTACAATAAACACAGAAAGATTAACATGAGATGGCTGTGAAAATATGTAGACCTGAACCAGTGGTAAAATTGGACCTGATGAGTAAGAGGATAAAATCGACAGAAAAGAAATCGACATAATGTTTTTTAAAATGGTTCGACAAATGGTTTTCTAATTGAAATTGAAAATGATGGGTAGGAGATACAGAGTTATCACAGATATCATGGCTGAAGAGTATTTCGTTCATACTTGACACATGCTACAATTACCAGGCGCCCCAAGCAATAGGATTCTGATGTCATAAGATTTTTGAAAAGGTTCAATGAGAAATTTAAAGTGATATAAGTTAGTGACAATGGGGCAGAGCCTGAAGATTTAACGTTCTTATAATGTAAAAAGTGAAAGGCTAGGCATAATAATGCGCAGAGCTCAGGGCTCCAATAATACCCCAACAATGTCTGGAATCCATAAATATTTTTTATTTAAAGCTATTCTTTGATTACTTGGTGGCATATGCCACTGGGAACGTATTTGAATTCACAAACCATATAAAATTATGATTGAAAAGGAAAACAGCAATAGTATAGTTAGAAGATGCTAAGTCATTCCCAACTCCATATGAAATATAAAAAACCGATCAAATGAAATCAGCTTTGTGTCGAGCTCTTCAATCCAAGAGTCTAATGTCAGCAGTGGCGTAGTGATAGGTGGGGGAGTGTCAAATATTTGTTTGCCCTCGGTGACAAAAATTTCCAAGCTAAGAGTGGTGAGTGGGGGGAAAGGAAGTGTATATATATTGGCTATATTATTTAGTCCCATAATGTTTCCATTAGAGCATTTTCGGGCTTAATAGACACTGGCGGCGCCCATCCCTCTCCAGGTTAGCGGAGGACTTTCTCTTAGCGTTAGTAATGGTGGCTATTCGTGGGCTCGATCCCACGCCCCTCAGCTTGTGAGGCGAGCGCACTATTGGCTTTGCTACCCAGCCGCCTTATATACAAACAAAAATGCAGCTGGGCGAAAATTCCACTTCTTCATTAATTAACAGTGCAAAACATTGTTCTGGGAGAACTGCTCCAAGAACTGTCCCAATGCTTCTTATGCCCCTTAATATAGGCTGTATGGGGTAGACCGGAGATCAGCTTTGATCGCCATCTGCAAGGTTGCATCTTCAGCAAAATGGCAATAAAAATTATGAGAGTATCTCATCTTTTTATATCTTCTTGCTTGGAACTTGGTTTAAAATTGTTACATTATAATGAAAAATTCAACATTGATGACTGACAATGTTAATAAAATGCAATTATATTTTTATTGGTTTTTTATTTTAAAAATTTTTAATTAGGACCTCAGATATGAATTAAAATTAGCCATATGGCGACTGCTGCCAGGCCATACGCAATGTAATATAGTATTAACGTTTATTAATTATGATGGGAATAACTATCAATTTTAAATTAGGTCTATGACCCAGTGAATTGCGAATCTTTTTCGGGCCGAATACCCGAAATTCAACAAAAATCCACTTATTTTTAATAAAGTCCCAACACTCCAGTTAAACCCGAAAAATGAAGTTTTGACTTTAAAAAATATCACACACTTGTCTTAAAAGAAAAAAAACAAGCAAACATTTTTAAAAGATTTTTAAAAATCACTTTTCATTAGAGGAAATATGATTTTGAGAAATAAATGGGATCTTTGCTGTTGTTTACATACAAATAATTCTTCAAAAATTTGGTTCTTACTCGTTTATTTCAGCGCAACACATGCAGCACTCAGGTTATCTGTCAATCTGTTTCGTGTGGCATATTCAAATCATTTGATATAATTCAAAGCTGAAAACAGTTCTTCACACACATAAGATGGTCCAAACAAAGTAAGAATAGCACCGCCAAGTGTTTTCATGGATTCAAACTTATTTTACAGTAAATACCATGCTTTAAGGATTTCATTTTCCTATCAACTGAGCTGTCCTGTGTGATATCTTTATACTAAGTCTTTTCAAGTGTTGCACGCAGATCAAGAGAATTTTCTTTTCCAAGTAGTGCTTTATTGGAGTTCCAATAACTTAATTTCAATATTTTTTATGGTCTACCCATTTTAAGCAAGAAATATCACGGTCTTCAAACTTAGATTCTTTCCACCTGACAGAACTTCAAAAATCAGTCATTAAAAATATCATTTTCAGCTGTTTCAATGCTCAAAAATTCCTTGTAGATTTCTTCATGACAAGAAGGATTGTGGGAAATTTGTGAAGAATTTTCGAAATGATATTTCAGATTTGTAAAAGATTTCAACTGCTTACTAGCAAGAAATCTTTTTAAAAATAATATGTGGTTTCCTTTCAAATGCTTTTATATCACAAAACATCAGTTCTGCCGTTTTTTCAAAGCCTTGCAATTCCTTGTTCCGTACATTGAAGTGTTCTAAACTTCTAGCTTAAGATTCCATATGCTCCTTTTCGGCTTTATTGGACTTATGCCTATTTGGCTGAGCGCATGTGAATTAACTTGGGTTCCTTATTTAGATTTCGCGTTGACCCATTTTACCAAATTGCACGTTTTTACATTATATAATTTATATTTTTGCATTGCGTTCCAGGCATTAAATTAGATTTATTCATAGTGCTTAAATCTGAGAACAGGTATTAAAACTCACGGGAAGTCTACAATAAATTTGAATTCGTTTAGCAAACAGCTGCTTCAACTTTGGCGTGTTATCTTATCTTATATGTTACAGACGCTCCTTCTGTACAGAAGATTATTGCGTCCTACGTATTTCTATGGTTTGTGTTTAGTCCTGTATTCTTACTAGAGTTTTAAATGATGATAAAGTGTTGGCTTTCCTGGTTTCTTCTGGCAACCCATTCCACGCCCGAATACCGGACGGAAAGAAAGAAAACTTGTATGTGTTTGTTCTAGCATATGGAATAAGAAAGGTGTTTTTATCTTTATGTCTATCTGAGGGTTGTATTAAGTTATCTTTGTGTTGTATTTCTAAATTAGAATTAATAGCCTTATGTATAATTACTAATTTACTCTTGGTTCTTCTATCCTCTAGTGTTTCAAGGTTTAATGATTTAACTAATGGTGTTACTCTTGTCAGTTTTGAATATTCTCCAGTAATGAATCTGGCAGATCTTTTTTGGATTTGTTCTAACTTATCAATATTTTCTTTGGTGGATGGTCCCATACAGAAGATGCATATTCTAGTATAGGTCTCACCAGGGTGAGGTAGCATTTTAGTTTTAGACTATATCTTTGTTACGTTTGTAAAAGTTTCTTTTTATAAAGCCTAAGGTTTTGTTTGATTTTTTTAATAACTTCATTGACATGGGGATTCCAAGATAGTTTATCATTTATTATGACTCCTAAGTATTTTGCATCTTTAGTTTGGGTTAGTTCTTTTCCATGAATGAAGTATTTTGAATTTATTTGTTTCTTTTTCTTTGTTACTCTTAGCAGTTGACATTTTTCTGGGTGGAAGGACATACTCCAGTTAGTTTCCCATTTTATAAATTCATCTTTGCCATGTAGAAAGTTATATGACTGGCCCAAACAATTGAAACATCATAGTCATAAATTGGGTCAATAATTATGTTTATCATTTCTATTGCGATATATGAAAATCTTAAATCTAGGCTTAGGTCTGTGCCAGTGATATAATGGAATAATAGTAGGTAAGTGAATCACTCAAGAACAGACTAAAAGACTTATTTAAAATAGATAGTATCGTTTTATTGTGATTATTTGTTAAGGAAGTAACATTTTAGTCGCGTGTCGACTCATAAGGCGCCGCATGCTGGCGTTGGCACGCGTGCCATAGCCATAGGTTCGATATCACCGAGTCTTTGTAGTGTAACTCCGGTTCAGGAGTTAAATGAAAGGGACGCAACTGTAGTCTACGTCTGATCCCATCATCATATAATAAATTTTTTGTAGCCGCTTACAACTCGTAAAATTAAATTACACTCTAAATAATATGATTAAAATCCACTCAACATTTTCTATTAAATATATTATTTTTAAAACTAACTAAATAAATTTGTTTTACATGCTGTTATAATAAAAATGATATTTGTTCCAAAAATGTTCGTATTGTGCATCTGATTATTATGGTATTATTTGCCGCCATTTGCGATGGGTTTCCATAATATCTGAAAGTGTTTGTTTACATTAACGTTGCTCGTTTACTATATTTTATCATCATTCAATATTAATGAGTTAACAGTTGAATACAACCAAAATGTACATCAAACAGGTAAAATATAATATGATGTTGAATTAGTTGGATTTATAGATGTATTTGTTGTGTTTAGAAACAGTGTGTTGTGTATCTCCTATTATCGATAAGACCTTGCGGTCATAAGATAAATTATTATATTAATTATATATTTATATTGTCATCAATTTATGCATAATAACTTATTACAATAACCTCCGCAAATTGCAGTTTTTTAATATCATTAAATTACTATAACTATATCAATAGTAACTTACTAACTTAGTCTTGAAGAAAATGTTATTTAGCCCACTTAGTAGGCCACTCACTTTGCCTTTACTGATTAACTGATTTACTACTGTCACTGTTATTAGTGTTATTGAGTTATGTGTGAAATTAATAGCGAAATAATTTAAGTTTAAGCCATTTGTTTAGTTTGATAATTAATAATTAAAGTTAAGGACTATTTTAATAGCTTAATAATAATATTACTAGATCAATAAATAATACTACTACTAATAATTTCATTCATAAACATAGTCAATTATAGTCTGAACAGAGGTTAGTTACTACAGACTACAGCTAAAAGTAAAAGAAATAGTAATATAATAATAATATAATGAATAGTTTTATAATTTTACGTGAAAATGAAATTATATTAAAATTATAAGACCTTTGGCATTGGCCTAGTATTACTATTTTAACTATATTTTATTTATTAGTCATTCAAAGTTTCTACTTGGCTACACTTCACCTGTGCACCTAGCAAAACAATTACAATCGCTTTTACTTTTGTCTGGGGTACACCCTGGCAAAGTAATTAATTTGTCCTGTAACAAAATGAGCCGATAACTTTCCCATCAATCCCTGTGGCGGTACAGCCCATAAATGTAGGGCTTAGACCTGCCTCACAAACTTCTTCCACTCAGTCCCAATCAATGTCTTTCTTCTCCAACATAGGATGCCCAGTTGTTGTAGGCTTTGGTACACCTCAAAGAAATTAATTTGTCAGTAATAAAATGAGCCGATAACACTTAATTACTGTATTAACTCTTAAAGTCACATAAGGCTTTTCAATAAACTTCCGCCTCATTCCCATATTACGATCAACTGGTTATGAAATCTAAAAATTTGCATAAAATCCATTTATAATAATATTGTCATACTGACTTCATTTTTTAGGCTAAGAATGGTTATTTTACGCATCCAAAAGACCATACTAAGTTTAAAACAATATTTACCTGTAGTTTAGTACTATTATTTTAGTAATAAAGTATAGCAAAAACGTATCTTTGAAAAAAACAACGTTAAGACTACCAAAAAACATTGCGCATGGAGTGATAACACTAGCGCGGGCAAAGGCCGTCATCGGCGGAAGTTGAATATATCATTTTTCAAGCATTGAAGAGTTTTTACCTTCCAAGATCTCATTTCTAACGAGAGAGGTATCTAGGGACACATTACGACGCTTTAAGGATAGCGGGAAGAGACGCATTACAACGCTTTGCGACTTTAAGAGTTAATAAGTTTGCACTGCCAGTAACGCAAGATGGGTGACCATTTAATCATTTAATTTTACAGTAGGCACCTCGATACTCGTTCACGCTTCGTTTTGTGCATGTCAATAATTTAAGGAAAAACTTTTTCAAACAAATTTGTCGGTTTGCTATATGGTAGTGTACGGGTGCCTTGGAGTTTTTGCATTCACGTCACAGTTTTCTAAAAATCAAAATTAAATTGGCGTATTCTACAACAAAATTAAATTTTGTAGAATACACCAGATAATGGTTTTCTGGTGACCTTCTCACTGTTAAGAGCGTTTGTAAACATAGTGATTTTTTTCTTTCACTTTTATGACCTGGTACGATACAAATTTCTTTACCACATTAGTTGTAGTAAACATAAGTTAATGAAACCTAAACATAAGTGATCTGCTTCCGATATTTGTTGAATAAAACGTCAATTTCGTCACCTTAAACTTTTATCGAGACCTGTTAGACCTTTCTCAAAGTCATCACCCCCCTTCAACGGGCTGGTGGGTTTCCCGTAATGATTCTCAATGAGATAACTAATTATATTGTATGATTTTTCTTTTCAATCTCTAAACATTCAAATAATTCAAAGAAATAAATAAGTTGATATCAGTTATGCTTTTTAATTCAATCAAATTAAAAGTTTTGGGCTTGATTATAGAAAATATTGAGCATGAATTAATTAAATTTACCGTAATTTAGTATTTATATAGAGTAATAATTAGTAATGTGATTATCATAAAACATTTTCTGCTTAAAAAACAATACATTATTAATATTAAGGACTTTCTTTAGCAATAATAAAAAAATAATACATACTCATTCATACATTCTAGTATGAGTAAGAGTTATTGTAATTCAAGACCAAATCAAATTTAATTATTTTTACACTTACCCTCTACTATTTAGTAATTAGAAAACAGGTATACAGGGTATGAATTAGCCTGACAGGACGTAACAAAACAGCAAACGTTTCGGCAAAGAGCCTTCCTCAACTAACAAACAATGCACAAATAAAACAAATATGAAGAAATGAAAAATATAAACTCAGCTGCGGTGAAATAAGGAATGCCTGTTTTTAAAAAAAAAGCTAAAATGAAAACAGAACGTGGCGAAGACAATTTACAATTAAAGTTATAACCTTTAGACTACTAAAGCTATTGCAATGAAATTTTCAGCACAAACAGATAATGTTAAGTTGAAATTAATTACTTTAAACAAAATTATAAAATGTATAATATATAAGTAATGCCTATTTTTTTAAAAACTGAAATGTAAACCAAACGCGGCCAAAACAATTTACCTTTTTTTTAAAAGGAGGTTAATTAAAAACTTTATGATTGTTTTGTCAACAATGCTTGCAGTTCTCTGATGTATCTTTGGTCTCCTTTTTTGGGCTAATTACACAAGGAATAATGATGATTTTTAATTCTGAAAAATAACAATAAAAATTAAATAATTATTACTACTTCTTCTAAACAACTAACTTAACTATCTACATGTTCCTGCTATATTATATTAATAAGCATTAATTATATGAATGAAGTATATACTATTATGATATTATCATTATTAATGCCACCTTGACAAGATATAATAAGTTTGTCTCTGTTATTATTAATACTTATGACATATTCATATGTTAAATTGCCAACTTATTTTCCGACATTTAAAAAAAAGAAGGATAATTATTGTTTTTTTTTAAAATAATGACCATGCTATTGCTATCTAAAAAAAATTAACTGTGATTTAAGTCGTTTTAAAAATGTTAATAATAGTAATAATAATACTACTATTTACATTAGAGACTACTTCCGGTAGATAAACTGAACAAAATGGCAACGAATTGCTAGTTTGAAAAAAAAATTCATTTCCCGCAGACTCTCATTAAGTCGTGCTAAGATCAGTAGTCTGTAAATTAAGTGAATTATTTGAAGCAATATTAAATGTACGCGTAACAGTAATTTCCAGGCCAGTAGAAGATTTAACAAAAACAGATTCATACAGCAAAGTCACTTACCAATTGTTTAAGTCTTAGCGTAGTTGGATTTCCAATCTATTTATATTGTTGTGACCAACATTCACCGCAGATTTGAATTACAAGAACAAAGTTCCTTTATTTTTAGAAATAACGCAAAACAAAGAATAACTACCGAAAATGGCCATCGCGAGAGCTGATCACAGCGATCGCTGCTGCCCTGCCTGCAACGCGAGTATTGGAGTGCCTAACATAACATTAATCCCATGTGGTGCAAGATACCCATACTCCTGGATTAGTCTATTCTCGAGAATGACCCTCCTGTGTGTGTTTGTGCAAGAGACCATGGCGGTGACCGCCAGGTCATAGACGCCCTTATGGTTGCGTCCATTGAAGTGTCGGGAGACAGGACACTGTCTTGTGTATTGCACGAACGTGCTCTGGGATATGCAAGATAATAACCTCCCCGTTTCACCTATGTACTTTCAAGGATAGCGCTAGCACACAATGGTGTAGGCCAAATTGCAGCTAGTGCAAATAAACCCATCCCTAATCTCAAATATCCCCTTAAAGAAGACTATCTGATCCGTCTGTGTAACAAAAGGATATGTCTTACACCGAAGTCGGCTGCATGGTTGGGTGAAGTAGCGAGGTGAGTACAAACCAAAAGATTGCGCAGGTTTTTGTCCCGCCTAAATACGATGAGGGTTTGGGCAGAAAATATGTAGATAGTCTCAGGGTCCGCAAGGAGGATGGTTCGGTTTTTCAAGAAGATTTCTTTGGCTTTGATGTGAATTTTCAGAAGGAGATAAAAAGATGGCTTACCCAGGTCACTGTAAAAAATGTGCATCCTAGACGCTGATTTGGGGAGACCGCATTCAGTAATTAACTAATCAATGGTCTATTTTTACAGTGGTGTTGTGTTTTATGATGGGATCCTTGTCATTTATAAGTTAGTGCTTTGGCTTTGTGCATAGCTGGTGTCTAATTCTCTTTTTAAATCTTCAATATTCAGGGAACAATATGCTGAATGCATAGCTTTTTAAAAAAAAGTTAATGTTTAATTCTCTTTTTGAAAGGTCATTATTCAAGGCTTCCGAAGTTATAGAGATCAAACTGTGGTAGAGCCTTTCAGTCCAAAGCATAATGTCATAGGTAACTATTACATTTAAATTGAAAAAAATAAACACATTTCACAATGGAGACTTTGTAAAAAAAATTGATTCAATTCTAAATTAATAAATACTATTTATAAATTATGAGTTATTTTAAAATTTACAGTCATATTGAAGTAAATTTTAAAATAAATATTTAATGTTTCCCTTCTATCAATCATACATGGGTTAGAAATTTATTTGCAATTTTGAATATTTATTTAAAAGTTTTGTTTCTTAATTTCAGTTGGCAGAAATGGTTCAGGCAAAAGTAATTTCTTCTATGGTAAGTGAATCGTTGATCCATCTTTGGAAAATATTAAAAATTTAGAAACATAGTCATTACTATAATAATTATTTATTCCACTGATGGAAAATATTTAATTTGTAAGACCCTGTTTTATTTGTTCCAGCTATCCAGTTTGTTTTGTCTGATGAGTTTAGCCACATGCGTCCAGATCAGAGGCAGGCTCTATTGCATGAAGGCACTGGACCACGAGTTATTAGTGCATTTGTTGAAATTATTTTTGATAATTCAGACAACAGAATCCCAGTGAGTCTTACATTTAGCGAGTGAAAGAAATAAGCTGTTTGTTTCAATCAAATTGTTGTGTTTTTTTTTTCAAAATCTTTTGAGCGGGATTTTTTAAAAATATAAAATATAAATCAGATTTCAACATGTGTTTCAAGTAAAATTATTTTTGGTACTTGTTTTTGTTTGTTCTCTGTTAAAGGGTTTTGAAGATATGTTCATTTTTTTGTGGCACCGTTTCAGACTCAGTCATAATTTTTATTAAATTACTATATTATTACAATTAGTGATTATTACATCTTCATGTTTATAAGAACTGCCTCTTCTCCAGCATATATATTTCACAGTTATTGAAGTTTTTATATTGTATTTACTTCAGATTGAGAAGGATGAAGTTGTATTAAGGAGAGTCATTGGCTCCAAAAAAGATCAATACTTTCTTGATAAAAAAATGGTCACGTAAGTTTCTTTTATGATAATGACTACGGATAATTGGTCAATATTATTTCCTTTTTTTAAGTCTGCTTTCATTTGTGCGCTTGATAAAGAATTACATTCTAATTATTTATGCCTAATTTGTTTTAAATATGGTTTTTAAAATTTCAATTATTAATACAGAGAAATGAAGAAAAAATATTTTAGTTCCCTTCATATTCTCATTATGATAAAACATGGTAGTTATTTTAAAAATATTTTTTTAAAGAAAAAATTTCCTATTACATGTGTAAAAGAAATGTAAACCCCCCCCNCCCCCCCCCCCCCAACTACACCTCCCCAAAATACAAACATTTAAACTTTGTTGAACATTGTGAGGGGAGAACTAATTGGATTTACTTGAATCAATTAAATGTATGAGCAACCATTTTCTTTTTTAAAATATATTATTTTCCAAAAATATTTAATTTTACTTCTTCAAATACTATATTAAAATTTTTAAAATTAAATTCTATAAATAAATTTTGTTTTATTAGTAAATCTGATGTCATGAATCTACTTGAAAGTGCTGGGTTTTCACGCAGTAACCCATATTATATTGTCAAACAAGGAAAGGTAGGTTTTACATCTTTATAATGTTTCTTTTGACTGTTTTACGAGTCAAAATTGATTTTAATAATTTTCTTTCCCTCAATTTATTCTTTTCTTAGATTCTTTAATTCAAATTTTTAAAAATTATTTAAAACTAGATTAACCAGATGGCAACTGCTCCAGATTCTCAAAGACTCAAGCTTTTGAGAGAAGTAGCTGGCACTAAAGTCTATGATGAGCGCAAAGAAGAAAGTAATGGAATCTTAACTGAGACAGGTTTGTTTTTAACAATTTTTAATTGTAATAAATTGTATAAAACTTCTGTTTTTTTATCAATGTTATTTCTTGTTGAATCATAATTGCTAGTAATTGTAAACATCCTTATTTATTCAGATGGCAAGCGTGAGAAAATAAATGATCTTCTCAAATACATTGAAGAGCGCCTCAACACCCTAGAAGGAGAAAAAGAAGAACTGAAAGAATACCAGAAGTGGGATAAAATGCGGAGGTTAGAATATAACATAGTATATTTACTTACTAGTCTTTTTTAATTTTAAATTATTTATCATTCTAATTTTTTTCTTTAATGAGGTCTTCAATTTGAATTTACATTTAATAACTATATCTTTTGCATGTTTAACATTTTATTAATTATTGTCTTAAATAATTTCTCGATTTGATTAAGCCGTAAAAATTTATATTTGAGGACTTTTGATGGATTTCAGGTCTTTAGAATACACAATACATGATCATGAGTTGAAAGATACCAGGAAAAAACTTGATGAGGTACTCATTTGAATTGATATAAACTTTGATTTATATATATATTTTAATGAGATTATATTTATAACACTACTGTGATATATAAATAGTTGACTTTTTAAAATACAAATTATAATAATTAAGGCTGCGGAAATTACCGATTAATTTCTCGATTAATCGGTAAATATTTTTACTGATTAAAATTATTTTAATCGATAAAATAGTGATTAAAATTGAAGAATTGTTTTTAATTGATTATTATTAATAGTTGGTTTTTTTTTTTTTTTTTAAAGGATAAACTGCTACATTTAAAAAACAGACTCTAATAGTGTAAACTAAAAAATAACCTGTTTTATAAGGAAAATGATACGAAAAAAACAACATTGTTTTTAATTAACAATAACAAAATTTAAATTCATTGACATTATATTGAACTACTTATATTTAAATATATCTCCTAACAATATTATTAGGGTTGTTAACGGTTAACCGGTTATTCGGTTAACCGGTCCTCAGACCAGGACCGGTCATCTTTATACGGGACCGTAGGACCGTGAAACCCAAAAGAAAACAACAACAACAAACTAACAAAAACTAGCGTTAACGCAGTGAAAAAAACAAGACAAGCGGTAACGCGCCTCGCCTCTCCCTCTCGCTTTGTCGCGGTGAGTTAAAGCGATACCAAGATCCAGCCGATTAATCGCCCGATATCTTTGCTACGTCTTTCAAATACCTCTCGTAATATAGGTACATGTACTTCACTAAGCGACCGGTCATCTTTATTCATGACCGTAGGACCGCCTAACCCAAAAGAAAACAACAACAAACCTAGCGATAACATAGTGAAAAAAAAACAACACAAGCGGTAACGTCTCTCTCCCTCTCGCTTTGTCGCGGTGACTGTACTAGACTAACACAGTGCGCGTTAGATGTCAACAACGGTCAAGGCCGAGGCTATTTCTATTTATATTAATTATAGTCTGTTTCTTATAAAGACAAAGAAAGCTATAAGAGCATATGACCCCGTGACCTATCCGCATTTTCTGATCACCGGTTTATAGTCTGTTTCAGTTCAGGCATTCAAAAACTTATCGGCGCACGCCGCTTAGTGAAGTACATGTACCTATATTACGAGAGGTATTTGAAAGACGTAGCAAAGATACCGGGCGATTAATCGGCCCACAAATTCGAGTTCGGTCTTTTAGTGACAGTTTTCCTGCTAGTCAAAGGCATTTGATTACCACATTAATAGTATTAATAGTACGCCGAGTGTAGCTCAAACCCTATTTGAACAGAAAAAAACGGGGAAGGGGAACATGTGCGTCGCAAAATTCAATTATTCTGGCGAGTTGACGATCGAAAAATAATGTTTTTTAAAATAAATTCCATTCTATCGTAGCTTTATAATTTTATTATATTATTAATTTTAATATGCGAGTTGATCGGCATCACACACAAGAGAGGTAAACATGACGTCACAAAGGACGGGGCGAGGCGTTGGTTTTTTGAAACTAATGAAAAAACCTTGCTAACTTTAACGAACTATTGAACCTGTCCTCTTATTTAGACCGGTGAACTACGAGTACCCAAAATAAAATATTAAAAAGACAATTAACCATCACTGTTTAGTTAATTTTTTTGATTAAAAAAATGCTTTGAATTGAGGGGCATGCGGAAAGAGCTGAACGCAAGCGGGGGGAAGCGGGCTTTGATGCCATCAGACGATGCCAGGCGACAACATTCTCTTGTTAGTTCTCAAATGGGTCTCAAAACATTAGGGATATAAGGACGACCGGTTAACCGGTCTTTTTTGAACGGTTAGTCGGTCCTCAAAAACGAGCGGTCTTAACAACCTTAAATATTATATTTTAAAATTAAATAAAATAAAATACTTAAGTTATGGGCATTTTTAAAAATGTCATAAAAGGGCACAAAATGCGAAGGAAAACAGCGTTATGAAAAAGATTATTATGAGATCTTAGAAAAAAATCATAACTTTTGAACACGTGGGATAAAAAGATGATCTTTATGTTTTTGTTAATCATCAAATAATTTCTATATAGCTGTATTATTTGTAGATCTATATTTTAAAATTAATTTGAAATTTTCATCCAAGTGCCTTAATGCCTTATTTAACTCATTATTATTATTAAAAATAACTAAAAAAAAAAAAAAAATCCATTGCCTCTTTGTATTACTTCTCTTGAAATTTTCAGTTTAATGACGTCATACATCTTTATTTTTAGCTTAACAAAATTATCTATTAATTAATCGGTAATTTCTCAAAAGTTAACGATTAAATTTAATTTAATCGATAACAGCCCTAATATTAATCAATGATTCCTAAGAACTAAATAGATTATATAATTTTATTGTGTGACATTTATATCAAAATGAAAGTGGACTGTATTTTTTTTTAATGAAAATAACCAATGTTCAAATTTTCCAAAATTTAGTTTAGTTATAAAATAATAGATTGTCAGACAGATGAACACTCCAGGGGAACTTTTGTTTGTATAATGATGAAAATTTGTTTAAGAAATGAACAAAAATATTACATTTTCAAATTCTCGAAACAGCTCCAGAATAAGCGAGACAACAGTGGAGCCAACTCAACTGCTCTAAGAGATGAGCTAACTGCAGCTAATGATAAAGTTAAGGTAAGTTCATGTATCCCCTGTTTTTGTTTTATTAAAAAAAATATTAATACATACATAAATAATTGCTTCATATTAAAAAAAATGTTTCTTATCAGACCATTAATAAAGACTTGAAAGAGCTAAAAGCACGTATGCAGGCAGCTCTAGAAGAGAAAGACAGTCTATCTGCAGAGTACCATGAGTTGACCAAGAAAAGCTCAAATCTTGAACTTAGCATTTCTGATATCGTAGATGACCAAAAGGGAAATCAGACAACAAAGGTATTTCAAAAATTATTCCATACTTTTTTAATATTCTATGAATTATTTGCAATATTATTTTTTTTTGTCGAAGCCAAAAAAGACACAATTTATTTTAAGGAAATGTTTGATCTTTTCCACCAAAATGCGGCCTGGGGGAGGGCTATGATGAACAGTAACTGTAAAATGCAGAATGACAATAAAAGGAAAGCCATTAGGACTATTGTTGCTAGTTAATGTCTCTTGAAAAGAGAGATTCCCATGGCCTAAATAACCACCACAAAGTCCAGACTCGATAACTGCCACAAAACATCAGGCACACACACTACTCTGCACTGCACCTGGGGAGCACACTGCCACATCCACCCAGGATGCACTTCTTTATTATAATTTTATAATTGCATTTTGGAGAATCTGTCTATTTATGGTGCTTTTTTAAAAATTCAAATTTAAAATTCACTGTTTCCTTTTAGGCTAAAGCTGAAGCAGAACTGGCCAAGGTCAATGAAAAAATTATAAAGACACAAGCTCAGTATGATGCTGTGTGCCAGGAGTATCAAAATAAACTTGATAATGAAGAGATATGCTCCACAAGGTAGATACATTTTAAAGGCTCTTATTATTTTATATTATTTCATATAATGGCACAACAATTTGCTTAAACCCACCTAGACAAATAAATTTATATATTCATTTTTTGACATATTGCTTTGAATTTTTATTTTTTAAAAATTATATAATTATGAATATTGTAATTTTGTTTTTAATTTCAATATAGGTTGGCTGAGGCTGATCAGAAAAGGAAAGAATTGTATGCCAAGCAAGGCAGAGGAAGCCACTTTCAATCTCGAGAAGACAGAGACAATTGGATCAAAAAGGAACTCAAATCTTTAAACAAGGCCATTAAAGACAAAGAAGAACAGGTCCCTAAAAAAAAAATCTAATTTATAGAGTCAGTATTTGTCAAACATGAGAAAGTTATTGGGTGGAAATATTTGGCTGTCATTGAGTACCTACTAATGTTGCAACTATAATGTTGGCAGCTGGGTAGCAAAGTCAATAGTGCGCTTGCCTCACAAGCTGAGGGGCGTGAGACCTAGCCTACGTTAAAGCCACAATAAAAATATTGATGAAGGACTGTTGCTGAAAAGTCCTCCGCTGACCTGAGAGGAGATGCCAGGCTTACCACGCCCCAAAAAAGTTCTAGTGGAAACATTAGAACCCCCTACGACCACGATGTTATGGGACACACACACAATAAATTATAATAAAATGTTGCAATAAAATTGCTTTCTCAAAATAATAGAAATGTTTAGGATTGCAATCTTAAGTAAATAAATTTGGTTTCTTTGGGTTTTATACTAAATACTACATTTGGTTTCATTTTCTAGATAAACAGACTACGAGATGCTCAACAACAAGGTCAAGGACAGACAACAAACTTGCAAAAAGAAATTGCTGTAGGCTGTTTTATTTATTTGTTTTTTTATTATGTTTATTTTATCCTTACCATTACCACATAATGTTAACTTGTAACTTATATTATATTTCAATTGTCATACTGAAAGACTGACTGCAACTGTTTTCATTTCATATTCAAGGATCTTGAAAACGATTTAGAGAACAGGAAGCAAGGTATTGAAGATAATAACCGTAAATTTGCTGAAATGAAAGCTGACAAAGATGCACAACAAAACATCAGAAAGTGAGTTTTATCTAAAAAAAATTATTTTATGTTTTGTACTTTACATTTAGTGATATACAAGTTATATCTTACATAAAATCAAAATAAAGTGGGTTTTAAAAAAAAAAGTTTTGGTATTAAAAAGGAATAATTAGTCATTATAAATTTGCCTTAAAAAATATAATAATAATGCCAGAAAACTGGTTCTTGCAAGTTCCTGATTGAAGATAACTGACTATTTGTATTATTTTCTACTGATGTTATTTTTTTTAAAAAAATTGTAGCACTCTGTGGCGCCAAGAAAACACACTTCAACAACAGGTCCAAACAACAACAGAAGAACTCAATAAAAGAATACAAGGTCTGCGGTCACTTACTGGAAAGGTAAATATAACTTTAAAAATTTGTTGGGGCTTTGAAAAACCGCACCATCCTCTTCGCCGAGCCTGAGACTAACAACATATTTTCCACCCCACCCTTATTGTATTTAGGAGGGACAAAAACCTGCGTGATCTTTTGGTTCATAGTCACCTTTCCACTTCACCCAAGCATAAAGGGGTATTTAAGATTAGTGATGGCTTTATTTGCACTAGCCGCAATTCGGTCTACACCATTGTGGGTGAGCGCTGCTCTTTAAAATATATAGGTGAGATGGGGGGGTTGCTCACTTGCCGTATCGCAGAGCATGTATGTGTGATTACACAAGACAATCAGTGTCCTGTCTCCCGACACTTCAATGGACACAACCATATGGGGCTCAATGATCTTGCTGTCACAGTCATGGTCTCTTGCACAAACACACACAGGAGGGTCAGTCTGGAGAATAGACTAATCCAAGAGTATGGGACTCTTGCACCACATGGGATGAATGTTGTGCTTGTGCTGACCACCTAGCCGTTTTGCCACACCCACTCTCTCCTTTCCAATATAAGCTCATACTACTCTCATCCTACTTTGCTTTCATTGACTCTTTGGATTTCACCTTAGCTAAGTTTTTATTTTTCATTTCTTTAACTTCGTATTATTTTTATTTGTGTATTGTATGTTTGTTGAGGGAGGCTCTTTGTCGAAACGTTCGCTGGTTTGTTACGCCTTGTCAGGCTAACTCATACCCTTTTTACCTGTTTTCCTCAAATGCAAGCAGAATTTTAAGTGTCAGTTTATCTGCTAAATACCTGCCATGTTGAAAGCAGTTAAATAAAATAGCATTATTGATATCAAATCTGACTTCTTTTATTTCGTGTTTGATGAAAGAGGAGTGGTTTTAGATGCCTGAAAATACAGTAATTCCAGTGAGTTAATAATTGTAAAATAAAATGGCATTTAAAAAAAGAAGATTCCATATCATCACTGTATACTTATTATGTTGAAAAAAAATGAACTGAAATACAAGAAAACATAATATCATTATTTTTTTTATTATTTTAAAAGACAGCTAGTAGCATATTTATTGAAACTGAAATAAATAATTTTTTTCCTCCAGGGCCTTTTGAATGGTATTGACAGTATACAAAAAGTGCTTCAGTCATTTAGGGAACAAAACAAGTACCCAGAAGTTATAGAGGGTTTTCATGGCCTCCTTATTGAAGCCTTTGAATGTGAAAAAGTTTACTACACATGTGTAGAAGTCACTGCTGGTTCTCGGTGAGTGAACAAAATAAGGGTCTCTTTCTTTTCTCAGTATCTTATAGTCGATGATTTGCATGACTATAAAGTTCTGTAATCCTGTAACTGTCAAGTAATCAAAATTATTTATAAATTTGTACTAGGAATTGTGGGAGTGATATACTTCAATTTGATGATTAAATAATAATTTTTTGAATATTATTTCATGCTTTTCAATAATATTGTTCATTAATTTTGTATATTCTTTGTTTTTTTTAGTTTGTTTCATCATATAGTAGATACCGATCGTACAGGGACTATATTGTTAAAAGAGATGAACAGACTCCATCTGGCTGGAGAAGTAACTTTCATGCCTTTAAACAGGCTTGAAAACAGGGATACTCATTATCCAAATAATCCAGTGAGCATCACTCAAATTTATTTTTTTTAGTGGGGAAAAATTAATAAATTGTTGTATGGATTTATAGCAAATCTGTTGCCATCCAACAATTTTAAGACATTTTTATTCACTAATTTGTTACTTAGTGTAATTTTACCAAAAACTTTTTGATGTATTTAATGTTTGAAATTATATTCTCTTTCAGGATGCAGTACCAATGATCAAAAATTTAAATTATGATCCAATATTCGACCCAGCTATGAAGCACGTATTTGGCAAAACAATGATATCCAGAAACATGGAAGTTGGAACACAAAATGCTCGCTCGCAGAATCTAGATTACATCACTCTAGAAGGTTGGTGCCTCTGGCACTAAATTATATCTATCCTATTATTTTTCTACACCTTTTTTAACTTTAAGTGCATTAAAACTAAAATGCTTGAATCAGCAGCCAATATGTTGCATTTGCTTGGTACCTTTTCCCTCATTTTCAGGTGACATTGTTAGTCGAAGGGGTACTCTAACAGGGGGCTACAATGACACTAGACGAAGCAGGCTTGATCTCCAAAAGAGCAAGGTTGAGTTGACTGAAGCCAAACAAGCCCAGGAAATGGAGTACCAGAGTCACAGAGTGGAGCTGGAGAAAGTTGAGCAGTACATCACCAACCTGTTGTCAGAGATGCAAAAACTTGAGACCAAAAACAGCAAAAACAAGTAAATTCTTCATTTAAGTGTCTGTCTGATTTGAATAAATGCAAATGTCTTACTTAAGTTAATTTTCATTTAACTTAATGCAAAAGAAAAACAAACTGTCAAATTCAATCGCATTTTTTCTAATAGTATTTATTATTCATTAAATTCAGAGATGCTTATGAAAAAGTCCAAGGGGATCTGCGATTAAAAAAGGAGGAATTAGCAAGTTTACAGAACACACAGCCTTCCAGGGTAAAAAATAAAAAAAAATACTTGTCAAAAATTTGTCAAAGGTTCTTAATAATATTAAATTTAAAATAATATCTTTGTTCCATTAACTCTTAATGTGCCATAAGGTTTTTGGCAAACTTCCACCTCAGTGCTGTAAGAATTTCCAGAATTGCGATCAACCGGTTATGAAATTAAAAAATTGCGTAAAATCCGTTTACATTATTATTGTCATACTGACTTCATCTTTTAGGATAAGAATGGTTATTTTATGTATCCGAAAGACCGTTTTGAGTTTAAAACTATTTTTACCTGTAGTTAAGTACTATTATTTTAGTAATAAAGTATAGCGAAATCGTATCTTCGAAAAAAACCCATAAAAACTACCAAAACACTTCACGAATCGAACGATAACAATAGCAAGGGAAACAGCCGCCATTGTCGGAAGTCGAAAGCATCGTTTTTCATGCACTGGAGAGTTTTTATTTTCTGTAATTCTGTTTGTAAAGAGAGTTCTATCTAGTCGTGCATTATAGCGCTTTGGTAAAAAAACGGTAAATCACACATTATCGTGCTTTGACACATTAAGAGTTAAGAAATAAACGATTGCTTTGAGTAGAGCTGCAAAAATTATTAATCAACTAATCTCTAAGTCGCAGTAATTCCATTCAAAAAAGAATTGCCAGATTCATTATTGGACAATATTCAAAACTGACAAGAATAACACCATTAGTTAAATCATTAAAACTTGTAACACTTGAGGATAGAAGAACTAAGAGTAAAGTAGTAATCATACATAAAAAAAAATTAATTCTAATTTAGAAATACAACACAAAGATAACTTACTCAACCATCAGATAGATAAAAGGATTAAAGGATTTTTTGTTCTTTCCGTCTGGAATTTGGGCATGGAATGGTTTGCCTGAAGAAACCAGGAAAACCAACACTTAATCAACATTTAAAACTCTAATAAGAATGCAGGACTTAACATGAACCATAGATAAGTGTACAACAAAATAATCTTCTGTATAATGGAGCGTCTGCAAAGATAAGATATAAATTTGATCAATTAACACTTAAATTTATTTTGATCGATTAAAATTTTAGATGATTTTTCCCCCTTCAATTTATTAATAATTTATTATTTTTTTTTACTTACATACTTTCCCCAGGTATTATTATTTATTTAGACATACATACGTAAACAAAATGTTTTATTTTCATTATTTCTTGCATAGCAGAACGAATTTGCTGTGTTTTGTCTCAAAATTTGGGAGCCATGGAATTGCTGCGACTTAACTGATTTTGTGAAATAATAATCACGACTCAACGGGATCTATTTATGCGTTATAAAAATATAATTAATCTATTAAATTTCCCCGAACAAATTTTTTTTAATCAGTACCAGCCCTAGTTAAAAACATAACTTTTTTTATTATTTGAAGCTATCAAAATTAATTGATGTTTTAAAAACAATATAATTTTGAAAAATTTCAAGATTCATTTAATAATTTGTCTATAGTTCAAGAGTGTAGCAAGCCTTGAAAGCAGCCTGCAGGCAATGAAGGGCCAGGCAGAAGCTCTGAAGGAAGAGTTGGGAACAGAGCTTCAGTCACAGCTCAGTGTGGAGGACCAGCGACAGGTGGACTTTCTCAATGACCAAATCAAAAGGCTCACTCAGGAGAATATGCAAGCTTGGCAAGAGAGAATCAAAGTAATATTTGTTTTTAGAAGCTCTTATGTTCATGCTTACACACACAGGGTTTTATGAGGTCGTAAAGCAAACTAAATAATTTGTTTTAAGTCCATGAAGTATGCAAAAGATAAATTACTTCTAGTAAATCCACTGATTTATGTTCTTAACTATTTTACTGGTAGAAAAAAATATTGTACTTATGATACTGATTTGCTTTTACTTTTACTTAAATCTTTGTTGTTGTTTAATAGTTTCAAATACATTTTCTTAATGTATTTTGTGAAAAAGAGGAGTTTGAAAATGTTGAACATTTGGTTGACGAGGTAATATACCTGATTATGCTATGCATACAATTTATATTTTTAGGAGTCATTGAAAACAACAGGCAGCTGTTTTTTTTATATCTAATTTTGAGCAAGCTGGGTAGTATAAAATCTCAATGTCTAAGTTTGTAGCCTTTTAGCATCTTCCAATGTTACATGATGACCCTAATTATTTTTAAATTGATTAATTAATTCTTTTAAAAATTTATTTTATTCAGCTGGAGACAGAAAAAAATAAGCTTGAAAATATTCTAAATAACAACCTGACCAAAAAGCGAGAAAGGTTGCACCAGGATTTAAGGGAGGTCAGCATGGAGGAGCAGGATAAAAGGCTAAGTGGCTTCAGGGCAGAGAAGATTGTTGTTGAAAAGCGCATGGAACAGCTTGAGAAACTCATTACTGGTAAGTGACATCATATTGAACTTAGCTCATATCTGTTAGCACAATACTAACAATAAACTGTGATTTCATCTTGATTGACGTTGATTAAAGATATGCCATGTTAAAACTGCCTCAAAATATTTTAAGTCAACAGCCTAACTACTTTTTAAAAAAATTAACAGATACCTTATTTTATACACATTCTCATTTCACTAACTATGAAAGGGGAAAATGTAATTGACCTAATTCTACTTTTTTATTTATTTATTTTTAGTTTTTAAAACTTAATGTGATTCCTAAGAAAATTTATTATCAATAAAAGACATTTATGGAACTTTTAGATTTGTTTAGATAACATGAAGATTTATGAAATAATAACTTTATATTCTATTTTATTTTCAGAAACTGAAAGCAATGTAGAGAAATTAAATAAAGAACAAAAACAACTACAGACACAATTAGAACTTTGGAGGGTAGAGATTTTTTAATTCTTTTGAATGCATGGCTGCTTATTTTGATATTCATTTTTAATAATTATTGCTATTAGGTTATAATTCCTTTTTCTTTTTTAAAAAAATTATTGCAGTCTCTTATATTATTAAAGTAATTGTTTTTTTGTTTTCTTTAATATGTTCAGTTCATAAATTGTGTTTTTTTATTAATTTTGAAAAGGGTAAAGAAAGAGATATACAAGAAAAAATTGGAGAAGATGCCAAAGAGTTAGATAAGATATCACAGAAACAGAGCTTGCTTATAAAAAAGGTTTGTTGGGACATTCTTCAAAATATGGCATAATAGTTTGTGTCTAGTTCTGTAAATATTGATTGAGTGAGCTTATCTACCTACCATACTGTTTTATCACTATTACTTGTAGATATTTTTTTAAAATTTTCTTTTACTTTCTTATCTTTTTGTAACATTATTTTTTTAAAGTTTATTTTTATTTGTTATTTAATTTTTTCAGAAAGATGATTGCATGAAAAAGATACGAGAATTGGGATCATTACCATCGGATGCATTTGAAAAATACCAGGGCATGAATTTAAAACAGGTGTGTTCTATATGTATTTCTTGGTGTGTTAAATAAATTTTCCTTTTAATTTTGTTTTGAAGATAAAAATATAATCAGAAGATGTGAATGTGACAGAAAACTTGTTCTTTTTCCAGTTATTCAAAAAGCTGGAGAGTTGTAACCAGCAATTGAAACGCTACAGCCACGTCAACAAGAAGGCTTTGGATCAGTTTGTAAACTTCTCTGATCAGAAGGAGAAACTGATGAAAAGAAAAGAAGAATTGGATAGTGCCCAGCAGGTAGTTCATTTTTAATTTGTTTTTATTGATTTATTTGGTACATTGTTGTTAATACCAATACCATTTACAACTATTAGAAACAAATGGTACCTCATCTCAAGATTTCTCTTGTGTGCTGTTTTGGAAATATTTACTTAGAAACAATTAGCTTTTATCAAGAAATAATATCGAACTGATGAAACCCTCTAAAAGTAACGACAGTGACTTGTTGCATTAATAGTTTTTTGATTAATTGAAACCTGTGTTGTTTTAATATTATTATTTTTAGCGCATTTTCGAGATGTCGAAATCGCTATTGCACCCGTTTTGTCCGTCCGTCCGTCTGTCATCACCCTAGATCTCAGCATCCATAAGTCCTAGACCCATGATGTATATATGTTTTTTGTAGGTCCTGACCTGCCATTTGTGCATCAACACTCAGTTACTCGATCCGTTTAAAAACCCCGTTAAAACTACCAAAAAATATTTCGAATCGAGAGGTAACACTAGCGCAGGGAACGGCCGCCATTGCCGGAAGTCGAATGCATAATTCTGCAAGCATTGAAGAGTGGTGCGAACGGGTGCAAAAGAATTAGTTCTTTTTTTAGTTGACGTCATTAGAATATGTGTAAAAGTTTAGACAGTTTTACGTCATCATTTGTGGTGACTTGTAGTTGGATTAAAGAGAAAATAATATTTTTTTTTAAATGTAAAGAAATGACTTTTAAATAAAAAAATGTCAGGTATATTCATTACACAAGAAAATTCATAAAAATATGTCTAAAAACTTAACACAATTACTGATAACTACATAATTATGATATCTAACATAAGTACTGATACATAATACGAAAATGCGCTAACACGTCCTGAATTCCAATAGGTACCAGGCTTAACATGATTTTTTTTTTTTAATCAAGTCAATTTTAGAACTAATGACGGCACTAGATCACAGGAAGTATGAAGCCATTCAGCTCACATTTAAACAGGTAATGAATTTTTTAGTGTTATCTTAATCTATTGTAGGCATTTTAGTAAGTTGATCTCTGTATGATTTATTGTTAAAATTGATGCCATTCAAGCCAAGTAAAGATGTGCAATTTCAAATTCATTTCAACTATTAGTTCCCATAAATTATAAACTAAAATAAAAGTATAATTCCATTAGAGTTTAAACAATATCCAAGTTTTTTAAACTTTTTAACAATATCTCAAATTAAAATTGTTTAAATGAAGTACCAGTTGCTTCTATATTTCAAAATGTAATCACATGTTTTTTTATAAGGGAAAGACTCTGTTGTTGTTAAGCTAATCAGTGTGCGTTTATTTAATTTTCATTTTCCTCAAGGTGTCTCGCTACTTTTCTGAAATCTTTAAGAAGCTTGTCCCACAAGGTCAAGGTCAGCTTGTTATGAAAAAAGGAGAAGTTGAAGGAGATGTAAGTGCTATTCTATTTTACAGCCTAATTGTGCACCCACTGGCTTTCATTAGAATTACTTATAATTAATTATTAAACAATTAGTAAGGTCAACAGTCTTAAATGTGATTATTCAATGAGTAGAGATAAACTGGGAATATTGGCGAGTTTTAAATTGGTCTGAAAATTTGTAAAACTTATCACTATGCTTTGATCACCTCATGTTACACAAGAGTTTGTACAAGGTTGAAATTTGTGATTTAGGGGGCAGGTACAGAAATACCACTGGTTGAACAGTTTACAGGAGTTGGTATAAAGGTGAGTGAAAAATTCATATTTGCTAGAGCTTGATAAGGACATAATTTAATTAACTCTTAAAGTCGCAAAGCGTCGTAATGCGTCTCTTCCCGCTATCCCTAAAGCGTCGTAATGCGTCCCTAGATACAATCTCGTTAGAAATGAGATCTCGGCAAGTAAAAACTCTTCAATGCTTGAAAAACGGTGTATTTGACTTCCGGCAATGGCGGCCGTTGCCGGCACTAAGGTTACCGCTCGATTTGCGATGTTTTTTGGTAGTTTTAACGGGTTTTTTTTCGAAGATACGTTTTCGTTATACTTCATTACTAAAATAATAGTACTAAACTACAGGTAAATATTGTTTCAAACTCAGTACGGTCTTTTGGATGCGTAAAATAACCATTCTTAGCCTTAAAAATGAAGTCAGTATGACAATAATATTATAAATGGATTTTACGCAATTTTTTAAATTTCATAACTGGTTGATCGTAATACGGGAAATCCTTACGGGACTGAGGCGGAAGTTTTCCAAAAACCTTATAGCACTTTAAGAGTTAATAAATATTTCCTCCTGACAAACATTTATTCAAGTAGTACAGAAGCTTTCAAATTTAAAAAAACAACATTTAATGTAAGGCTGAAAGCGTTGGGTTTTTTGTTTTTTTTTTAAATTTTCAGCACTTTTCGACAGATTACATAATACACATTTATATGTATATTTTGTATATAAATATTATGACATTTTAGCTATCATCTGCTCAAATTTGTTTTCTGTTTTCCAGGTATCATTCACCGGAATTCAAGCAGAGATGCGGGATATGCAGCAGCTCTCTGGTGGACAGAAATCCCTTGTAGCCCTCACACTAATTTTTGCCATCCAAAAATGTGATCCTGCTCCCTTTTACCTCTTTGATGAGATTGACCAAGCCCTGGACTCGTCTCACAGAAAAGCAGTTGCTGGTAGGAATTTTTTTTCTTCTGGTTTTTCCCAACCCTTGATTGAATCCATTATCACCATTCCAACCCTATCATTTTTTACACTTTTAATGGAGGTTGTCCTTTTGTGAGACAAAGGTGTATTGTCTGTTCTCTGCTAACCGGAAGAATAAAACTATGGAGTCATTGTAGGTTGCAGTTTAATCTCTGTAACATTTTGGTTATCTCACGCTGGCGGTTAAAAGAATTTTAATGATATGTTGAAAATATTCAAATTGTTTCAAAATTCACACGCAGATATGATTCATGAGCTTGCTCAGGAGGCGCAGTTTATCACCACAACCTTCAGGCCTGAATTGCTAGAACACGCTGACAAGTTTTATGGTGTTAAATTCAGAAATAAGGTATGCAACAAAATATTGTACTTTTTAAAAACATTTTATGTTTATTGACATCATTTTGATGGTGTGACATGTAGGAGATTATTAAAGGCAGAATGTTTTAACAAATTGTTGCCGTCAAGTTTAAAACAGAAATGTTTGACAAATTATTTTTTTTACACCTGTGTTAACATTTATTTAAAGAGTTCTTTTCTACCTTCTGTTACAACTAGGTTAGCCACGTGGAGTGTGTTACCAGAGAGGAAGCCGAAGACTTTGTGGAAGATGATGCAACACATGGATAAAAATTATCTTAGTTTATTTTCTTTAACAAACTTGATCTGACATGCGGGAAAGGATGGAGATAGCAGCTTGAATTCACTAATGGTCCTTAAGCAGTGAGTGCATGCCCAAAGCTGGAATCCATAGTTTAAAAGGATCTTGTTGTTAGTCTTAAAATGCCGAGGATTATCTAACAAGATTTGATTTCAGACAGTATGGTATAGCTTGGATATTTGTTCTGTGTTAAAATGGAATATAAAATTCTCAGAGTTGAATTAGTTGGCACACATTAGGGTCATAGGCTTGATATCCTTAAAAATGTTTTTTAAAAGGTTATTACGTTTTTGTATGAAATGTGTAAAAATACTTGGTTTCAGTAACAGGGATATTTCAGTTGGGTTTTATTATGTGAATTGAACTTGGTGCCATAATAAATAACTACTAAATTTATGACTCATATCTAGTCCTCTTGAACTGAGAAATGCTTGAAAGCTGTCCAGCAATCAGAATACGGGAGAAAGCGTGACTCTATCCAAAAATGATAAAGTGTTTATGTATGAATGGAATTGAATAATCATCTTAATGGGGTTGTGGTTGTCTGAATGCCATGTGGAGGAATATTTTTTGTAGAAAATCTTAGGACTTTGTTAGCGTTGAAACAAAAGTTAATTTCGTTGGCTATGACTTTAAATCAATGCATTATCACTACGCCCATAAAACATGAATTGGATTGCTTTTAAACTTCAACTTTATGAAAATCTGAATATTACATTATAAAACATTAACTTTGGCTCTAAAGATCAGTATGGTTCCAGTTAGCTTTTTCACACAGACAGGAAGGAAAATGTGTTTGTGTAAAACTATATATTGCTTGATATTTTTTGTAAGGAATCTGCCTTTCCTTTTGTTTCACCCTTTTTTAATTTTCAGCATTAAGACATTCATGAACAGTTCATGATTGCATATCATGTGATTTAGTTACTGGTGAGAGCTTTGCTACAGCTGTCATCTTAGTAGACTACAGTCTCATACTGACTCACGTCATCCTCATGCCATTCATATATGACCCCATCTTAAACATCAGTTATGCATTGATTTTTTAATATTTCTTTTTGCAATGTGTTTGATTTTTTTTTCTTTAATTTTTATTACCCTGTGGAAATATTTGAAAGGTAGCAAATATTGTTTAGACTGGCAATGCACATGTAAGTGCAGATCTGATTTTAATTATTTTTTTTATGAGTGTGTCATTTATAAATGTTACTGGCTCATTTTGTTCAAGTAATAGACATATGACCTAGATAATGCATGTTCATCTTATTCAGAAGAATGACCTAGACTAGATGATGTATGTTCAATTTTTTGAATGGATGACACAGAGAGGGAGGGAATCCATTATAAAAGTTTAATAAATTGTGCTATGAAGTAAGCTTGCCTGGGATACATTGTGCCTTGTGATTGGTTGCTTGCAGACTTATAAGTCCAGTCATCAAGAAATAATAACTCTATTCAATGGAATAATTGGCTCTTGTGACTATTTTATAATGAAAAAAAAAACAAATGTTAAATGTATATTTGTGTGTGATGTGTGTTGGTGGATTTATCTGTTTATTGCCATTGGTGTTTGCTGTTCAAATTTTTTTAATATAATTGTAGGTCCAAAAAAAAATATTTATGAAGACATGATTGATTTACATGCTGATAGATTATGTAAAAAAAAATATTTTATTTGGATTTTTATTTATAGTTGTTCTTTGGCAAATTCTTGTCAATGTTTTTTAAGGAGGGTATTTAACTGGAAAGCATTGTGTTAACAGATTGTTGTTTTTTTCTTCTCCCTAAGATTTTACTGAACTCCTGTCATTTTCCTCTTCATCTTCTATAATTCACCAACTCATCATTGGCAATAATGCCCATAAGAAATAAGACTTAGTTTCCCTAAGATGGAAAAGCTTTATTTTGAAGAGGCAGCAACTGTTTGTTTTGTTTTTTATTTTTATTCTTTAATAAACTTGGCATAACTTTGTAAAACTAAAAAAGTGTTCAATTTGGTGTTTTTTCATACTGTTTAAATTCCAAGACATTTATGAGGCAAGTCATTTTGTTGTTGTATGTTTAAGTTGTAGATGACTGTCTAAAGTTAACTGTAAATATGTAAAATAAAAAAAACAATTTTGTTTGGTCTTTACGTAGACATGTACATTTAGGTTTTAAAATGAAAGTTAGAACTTGAAAAAGTGTATATACAATTACAAAACACACATGCAGATGTTTGGTCTTTATCAGTTTTAATAGGATTGTTTGTTAGTGGATTAATCCTAGAGAACTGGATTTTTCTTTCATCCTTTGCAGCCTAGTTGCTTGTTCTTTGGGACTGGCATTTGTGTTTATGTTGCTTGTGAAAGTATTCACTCCTCAAAAGTGTTGGTTTTTACTTCTTTAGGTTGTTGGTTTTTGTTTTTTGTTGTTGTTTTTTGGGGGTTACTTTTGATTTTCCTATTTCATGCCACTCATAATATAACTACTGTATATCACTATCATCACATCCTGCATATATTCATATTTTACTTTTCAATTAAATAGGAGATACATATATAAATCATATAATCAATGCTACCATTATTTTGTTCATGTATATTGTGTTTCTCGTTCATTGTTCAAGATTCTTTAAAAAAAAAGAAGTTGTAAACATTTTACCAGTTCTGCTTTCATTTTCTTTTTTTCACCCCCTGGCCTCCCCCCTTACCCCATATTTTTTTAAAAACCCCTCCTGTCTATTGTGCTTCATGCATTCTCCCTATCATTGAATTCTTTGTTGTAAAGATTTAATAAAAATGGATTCTATGATTTGACGTTTTGCTGGTTTTATTTAATATTTCTTTAATTGTTTGTTTAATACCGGTTTTGTTTTTCCCCCCCCCCCCCCCCGGTAGCTAATAAATATTAAAAGGAAAAAATTCAGAAAAGATTCAATGTGTTATGTTGTTTTTTTGTGTGTGTTTTTTGGGGATATTTTTATGCATATTTTTAAGCACATGTTTGATTAAACTAACATTCAAAGTTACTAAATGAGATATTTAAACAGAAGTCAATAACTTTTCTTAACATACTATTTGAGCTCTAGAAGTCTGTAGGATAATCTGTCTATATTGTAATGGAGATATGGCATTCAATTTTAAGTGCTATTATAGCTTAGAAGTCTAAATGATAGTGTCTTCCTTGGGTGAAATCGCCATAACAACTAAAGAGACAGTGCTGCAGCGATTAAAAGAGTTGAGGAAACTGCATCTACAAGATTAATTCCCCTTAAATCTAATTAAATATATATTAAGAGTCCCGTCATTTATCATATATACATAAAAGTAAAATACAATAGTAATGTAGCCATTGGCCTTCATAAGAGTTTTAGGATTTTAACTAACTGAATGCTACGACAATATTATTATTAAAACTTTGTTGAATAGTGTATGATTTCGGCATCCTTCCGTCTCGCGAGACGATGGTGCATCACCGTTAGGTTGGGTTGGATTTTCTCGAGTGGCTGTGCAGTCCTATCCTTGAGTGACAGTCTTTACCACAGTTTTTACACACGAGTTCTGTGCATCCAAATGTCTTGGCCTTTCTCCTAGCTCTTCTGTCTGCAGCTTCCTCCATTCTTCGCTCCTCGGCTACTAATACTATGACGCCCTCTTTGACAACCGAGCGCCACGTAGATCGGTCAGTGTATGATTAGTACGAAGTAATATATATTTGTTGTTATGGGTTACTCCCCTTAAGCATTTGACTTTGTTAATGAAAACACGATTCCATGTGTGATGGCTGCAACTGCAATCAATGTTGCATGGGAAGGTCGCATTTATAAAGAAATAAAAATAGCAGGGAGTGAATTGGATTTTTTTCTCTCTCTTGAAGACGTGAGGTCTAACCTTTCAGCCTTTCAGAAATCCCACTTGAAAATTTACTCACGCCACGGCCACATGTCCTGGGCCAGGCCCTTGTCGTCGACCACGCCCAGAGATTCAAACAGCCGATTGCTATTAATAGCCGCGCAGGTGACTTTTGGTGAGTCGATGTTTAAAATAGACCGTTTAATGACATGTCTGGGAAAACACCACGTTAACAAATTGGGGGGAGATGAGAAGGGGGGGGGGAGAAGCTTTGGTAACCAGTGTAAAATTACCAGCTGAAAAATGTTAAAAGGGATTTCTTGTGTCGCTTTCATATATACTACAACCTGGCCCGTGGCAGTTTTAAGAACATTAGATGTCTTTATGATTTACAAAACATATATAACAATTTTTTTAAAAAATATTTCATCGGGGGCCCGCCCGTTAAAGTCGGAGGAACCTGTCGAATGCACAGCTTTCACTATGCGTTACAACGACCCTGACAAAGCCATGACGAGCCTTAAATATTGTATACGGTATCGCCCCCGTAAAAAAGATGTTAAAAATAGGTTTTTGTTGACCCCCAAAAATTTATTATTTTTTTTATGTGGTGGGGGGTGTGGGATGGGGGTATTTCATTCATTTTAACTCCGTCGTTTTCATCTAAATGATTTCAAACTACTGAAACGTAAAATGATTTATATATTATGGACGAACGTGCAAACTGAAAACTTATTACAATACGTGTTGTTTTTCTTCGACAACATGGTGTAGAAATAAAATTCCACCCAAGCTGAACATGCGTGCTTTTATTATTGATAAAGTTTTTTTTACAAAAAAATAATAAAAAATTATGCACGTTGCTGTTAAAATTGAACAACTAAATTGATAAATAACAACGCAATCAATGAGAATTGCAGATTAGGAAAAACATTTGTTTTTTGTTTTTTTTTATATCTCTCCCTTTTGCTTTGGGAGCTACATCTTTTGCAAGTTGTATGTAGCAGTTCGATTTTTTTGGTTGAAATACCATAAACATCTTAGTGTTTTCAGGGACTACTAAATTATTATCCTAAAGATCTGTACAATAGTTTACATACTGAACTACGAAATTTCCACTCATACACTCGTAACAAGTTTCTTACATCAAAATCTTAATACAACACGTCCAGTCATGCTGAATTATACAAAGTGATAGAGACAACTTCAAGTGTGCTTTTCCAAATCGTCTAGCGCATATAAAATTATTGATTACAACTGTTCAACTAAGGGCTCTTTTTCTCAGCTGAAATGTATTAAAAAATCCTAATAGAGGAAACAAGAACTGGTTTCCTAATCTCTGATGATGATTGAGGCAGACTTGAGCACAATTAACGATGATGATGCACTCAAAATCTTTTGCCAGATGTAAATCTAGAAAATAGAACTTTAAAATCTATTTTTTAAAATTATTTTGTCAAACAATTTTTTTGTCTATTATTTTTACAAAATTAATCAACTATTAATTTAAATACAGAAATTTTAGGTTTCATTTGAGTGATATTAGTACAAACATATGTGTTAACAACTGTTGTTATTTGTTAGTTTTTTTAAAAATATAGTTGTGTTTTGTTGTTTTTTTTTGCTTTGGTGTGTGCATAATATTGAACCAACCAGAGGTCAATGGAGGATAAGGGCCAGAGGCAGATGGGGGCACCCATCTGGGCTTCTGTCTAGGGCAACAAGATGGCTTAATTTGGCCATGCTTTTATGCTTTGGAAAACAGCAATGTTGCCGCATTTGCTGAGAAGATTTTAAAGGAATTACAAATTACAAAAGCGAAAAATTGAGATCACACTCTTTCGAGGACAGCCATACGATGGCACATCTATGAAGTCTGGAATTAAGGGTTGCCTTCAAACTCATTTAAAGAAACTCACCCGATGCCATCTATGTTCATTGTTGTCATGGCCATGTTTTGAATTTCGTTACTATCGTAGCAATATCTGTAAACAGCTATGTGCAGGGGTTTTTTTGGCACAGATGAAAGGTTTGATGCATTCTTTACGCCTAGTTTACCAAGTCTACATACTCTTAAAGAGCATCAGATATCTCGATATGAATTAACAATAGCTACTCTGAAATGAATTTCTGATACAAGATGAGCAAGACATAAGCATGGCATGCAGTTGATGCAGTTGTTTGATCATTCTCTTCTGGTCTAGCCACTCTAGAGGATATATAATCAAGGGAATCAACAAAATATAAAGAAAGTGTTAGAGCAGAAGCTGTAGGACTACCTGTTTTAATAACATTCTTTTTTTCTGATGCTATTTGTAAACACGTTGTTGTATAATATCTTCGTGCTATCAAATTACTTGCAGCGCAAGAGCATTGACATGTCATTTGCAAAACAATAGCTCGTTGTTGGAAGAAATAAGTTTGTTGAAATGAGAAGCAATAAAGCTTTTGAAGTTCTAAAACTGCAAGTACATGTCAAATCATTTATCAACGAAAATCGTTCCAAACTAGATCTTAAAAACAAAATGTAAAGAAAAGCGAATTACAAAAAAGAAAAGTATGGCAGGCGAACCTAGCAGAGATGAAAGTTCAGATGATTTAACTAAAAGCGTTAAATCTGAAACGTACTTCACTATCTTGAATACACTTGTTACACAAATAGATGATCGATTTAATGAATTTGGGGACACAGTTGTTTATTTCTATTTTATTGATCCCTCACAAACGTCGGAACATAATGATTGTTTTCGAAGTTTATGCAAAATTTACAAACATGACATTTACCTTGAAGAAGCAATCGTTAAATATGATACCTTCAAAAATTTGTAGCATAAATAGGTTCATCACTATCTAGTGAACTACAACTTACTGAGGTTCTGCCATTGTTTACTGAAAAACAAATGCCATCAGGTATCCCTAATTTGTCAATACTCTATAAAATTCCCTTGAATCATCCTGTTAGCAGTGATTGAAAATCATAAAAATTATTAGCGCTCAACAATCACTCACGAACGTCTGTCTGAATTGGCATTAATTTCAAATGAACGTGATCTAGCTGAGAACATTGACTTTGAATCAATGAAAAATCGTTTTTCTTCAATGAATTCACAAAGATAGGAGTTTAATTAGGACTCAGGGCTCTAGATTTCTGTATATAAATTCACATAAACTAAGTTTCTTTCTTAGATCAATAAATATACGATTGGAATAAATTTAACGTTACTATTTTGAAAAAAAAATATGTGTTTATATTGTTGATTCTGTTTGACTTGTTCGATGATTTGGAAAATTCACTAAATTAATAGGCTAATAAATAGTATTTATGGAATGCTCAGTTATTGATAAAATTTGGCGGCGCCCCCTGAAATTCTCCTGCCCCCCCCCCAATACAGACAAAGCTAAATCCGCCACTGTGTGTTTAGCCTATATATACATTTTAGGGCTGTGGATATTAACGATAAATTGTGAGCAAGGTTGCAAAGCATCAATTTTTTAATTTTTTTTTTGCGCAGTACTACACAATTTGCTGTGTGGTTATGCTAAAACACTACGCGGTGTCGGTCAAAGAAAAGCGCGGCCACGCAACCATGCAGCTTAAAGAGAATATTGGCAGCGATTGTAACATTAATTGATAAACTTTACATACTAACATCGTTGCACTTCTTATTAAAATCAGCTGTTGTTTTTCCTAGCCCTACACAAGAAAGGGTGCGAGTTTGTTATTTTTTTCAGCAAGGCTAATCAACACCTGTGCTCGGGTGGTAAAAGTTATGACATCATCAACCATTTACAAACTTTTAACATTTAAATCAAGCCCAAATTAATTTCAACCCTTTGTTTTGTCCAGAGATTTTTTTCAAAAAAATTATTATTTATATGTTGTTATTGCAGTAATATCTTTCAACAAATAAAATATACGTTTAATTTTTTTTTTTATATTTGGCCCTCTTTTAAACATTGTCGTGATAGTTGTGGAGGACAGAATGAGAAGGCGGAGGGGGTAGATTATTTGTTTAAATAAAAAATTGCTCTGTCTCAACTGGTACTAAATAATGTAGGCTTATTTCAAGGACTCGTTAACTTCCAGACATTGATTCATTCATAGAACCTAAATCTTTTTTGTGTTTACTGATTTTTTTCATGTTCAGAGGAAAAAGTTGCATGAAAATACCCTGTAGTTTGTCAAAAATTCATTTTATTTCCATTTGACAGATACTTCTCAATCATTTTCGCGTTAAAAGTATTTCATAGAGAATACTTCAGACACAAATTTTTATTTGATCAATTTTCACGAGCTGTAAGAGGTGAGAAGCTTTTTAAAACGTCATCAAATAAATTGCAAGCAATCAATTAGTTAAGTGGAAATTTTATTTTAAAGCTGCCCAATTTTTTGATGTGACGTCACATTTCTTAACCCCCTTCCTTCCTATCGTGACACATCGTCACAAATGCTTGACCCCCCCCCCCGGTGCGTGACGTCATTTATTGAAGGCACCCAGCTCGTTTTCCCCTCTCTGCCTTCATTGTCTACATTTTTTAGATTGAACATTTAGTATAAGAAGAGCGATTACGATTATTTTACCTTCAAAATGAAATAAATAGTATGTGTTTCGTAAAATACATACACACACACAGTTCAAAAATAATTGTGTGACGGGAAAAAAGAGGAGGGGGTGTTGTAGTAAATCCATTCACTTTGATTCTCATTGAAAATAAATAGACCCTGGGGAAGTGGGCTAGGAATCAGGAGCTTTTTGGACTTTATTAAATCCACAGTGGCTCTTTTGGATATTGAGCTGGTTGAAAACTACAGACGAGAGGCAGAAAACAGGAGAAAATTATAGAATTAAGGGATAGCTAGCTGTTCGGAGATCAAAAGTCGGGGAAAATAGCAAGGAAATAGAGAAAGGGTAGGAGAATATAAGAGAAGTTACGATAAAAGGTATATAAAATATGGGATGTGGGGACGGGTACAGGGGGAAGAATCAGAAAGAGATCTAATTTGAGAGAGTGAAGGAAAGAGGAAGAAAAAGGAGGATAGAGAGAGGTTTGGGTAAAAGGCCTTTGTGGGATGACTAAAAAGGATTAGGGCAGAGACATAGAGAGACGAGGGGGACTTGGAAGAAAAGCGGGTATGATTGTATATGACGAAGATAAAATAATATTTTAAAAACTTTAATAATTGTTATTTACTGACATCAGCAATAACTCAGCATGGAGCATGGGGGGTCACTGAAAGCTGTCCCTATGGCAAAGATCAAAATTCGTAGGCGCTTGGGCCCGCCATTTTGGAAGGGAAGTAACTATACTACGATCCACGCCACGTGACGTTCTTGATTCTCAGGGATTTTTTTAAAATGCCAACGCGAACTTCTCAAACTTTCCCCCGCCAAATTTGCAAACTTACAATGTGAGTCCTGGGTGAGTGGTTCGTGACATATTATATCATTACCAGACTTAAAATTTATTGTTAACACCAGAATTACTGCACAGCAACAGGTACTCGGGGCGAAATAAATGTCAATTTTTGAAACGTAATGACGTTGCAATACTGAAATGAGGTAAAATCATCGCTATTCCTGGCGTGTGTCCTACGCATTTGCTAAATGTGAGAACCAGTTACCCAGTTATTCAGCTACTCAACTAGGTCTGGTACGCCCCGCTCCCACCTCTCCCTCCCTCCCCCCGAGCCGACAACGTGCCATTTCTGTAGATGTCAGCATCAGAGTGAACGGGCGGAAAAAGATCGCGGGGCGTACGGTGTTGTTTGAGCACCCGCGGTGGCAGATTAGGTTGTTGTTGTTCTTGAAGGGGCGGGGTGGTGGCGGAAAAAAGGGGGGGATTTTGACGTTAGAAAAAAAAAAGAAAGAAAACACCGTGGCACATTTGCTAGACATTTGCCGGAGAAATCTGCGGTAACTTAGTTTTCTGTCCAGAGGGACCTAACTCGTCATTTGACTATTCACACTGTGATGGTGAAGCAGTGGCGTAGCTAGAGCTTTTACTGCCCGGGGCCGTCTCCGATTTTCCGCTCTTTTAGGGGCTGTCCATAAATGACGTCACACA
>MUZC01000262.1:895408-911862 GCA_002072015.1 Radix auricularia
GGGTTGGTTATGGGCGTTGGTATTGGGTTGTTAAAATTATAACCCTTGCACTGTGGGCCACTTGAGCAAATTGACTGTCAGGTGATCCCCCCTCCCCACCACCACCACCACACCCAAAAATAAGAGAGAGAAGGAGAGAGTGAGAGAACGAGAAACAACAATGCATTTAGAAATAACGAATAAAATGAACCTCAAATCTCTCTTATAATGCTAAGCATTGCAACGCTTTTCCGTCTATGGTAAAGTGTTTGTGTTAATGATTCCGTGTCTTACGACCACGATTTTCCCAAAATCGCTCCGAATACAACTTATTATAAAATGATGTTTAAAAAGTGCTTCTCTTTAATTTCTTCTGTGGCTTTTTTTTTTAATTGACAAGAAACTAAATTAAAATAACGTCAACACGAATTTAAGTTTTTCAATACACACAAAATACTGAAAGGTTCAGGCTACACAATGTTTTTTGAGACTCCTGGTATAGGTGCTTTAGCCCCATTTCTCCATGCAACAATCTTCAAAAAATTTATTCTATACACTTTTCTTTAAGCCAGGGGTTTGAAATAAATGACCTCGATCCATAATTTATCGTTTGGCATAATGGTAAATTTACTTCAAAGATCGAAAAAAAAATAACATTCCATACATTGGAACAAAATTACCATCTAAAATGTGGATTTTTCCTGCTGGCTCATTCAATTGAGGAGTTTGAGAAGCATCGCCGTGTAAGTTACCAAGACTGACTTTGCCTGGTGGCACCACAACCACAACCCACCCTGAGATTCCGGTTGCATGATTGATTCAATCTGCAGCAGGTAGATTTATTTCTGACTCTACTCGTCTCGCAAGGCCTACAAACCACGTGACCTGGAAAGAGGGAAAAAAACACAAAACATCTTTGTCTTCGTAGGCTTTGACCTTTCTTTCATATCGCCCTAGGGCCCCTAAGCACTTTAGTCCATAGGCATCAGGGGCGGCTCACTGTAAGGCGAGATCACTGCTCACGACGTTATCCACTAGTTTTACGTGTCTGTTTTAGAATGTAAATAACGCCCACAGCACGGCTGCCAACGGCTGACGATGGCGCGTGATTCAGCACGTGTGTCAAAGTATCACAACCACGACGATAGCTTGAAGCTACCCGTATCTCTTACATTAAGGCCTAATTTAAAAATACAGCCGTTTACTTATAGATTTCCAAAATCAATCGCCGTACTTGAGTTTCTTCCTGGAAACCGAGTCTGTCTTTTGGACTCTATGCCTATTTTATTTCTTCGACACTATACCCGAGTTTACGAAACCTGAGTTTGCCATTGATCCCTAAACCGGAATTGTTCAATATATACTATACCTGAGTTGTTTTTTGGTCACTATAGTTGAGTTGTTTCTTGGACATAATACCTGAGGCGTTTCTTTGACACTATACCTGAGTTGTTTCTTGGACACTATACCTGAGTTGTTTCTTGGACACAATACCTGAGTTGTTTCTTGGACATAATACCTGAGTTGTTTCTTGGACACTATACCTGAGCTGTTTCTTGGTCACTATATCTGAGTTGTTTCTTGGACACTATGCCTGAGTTGTTTCTTGGACACTATGCCTGAGCTGTTTCTTGGTCCCTATACCTGAGCTGTTTCTTGGTCACTATACCTGAGCTGTTACTTGGTCACTATACCTGAGCTGTTTCCTGGTCCCTATACCTGAGCTGTTTCTTGGTCACTATACCTGAGCTGTTTCTTGGTCTCTATACATGAGTTGTTTCTTGGACAGTATACCTGAGTTGTTTCTTGGACATAATACCTGAGTTGTTTCTTGGACATAATACCTGAGTTGTTTCTTGGACATAATACCTGAGTTGTTTCTTGGAAATAATACCTGAGTTGGTTCTTGATATAATACCTGAGTTGTTTCTTGGTCCATATACCTGAGTTGTTTCTTGGACACTATACCTGAGTTGTTTCTTGGACACTATACCTGAGTTGTTTCTTGGACACTATACCTGAGTTGAGCTTTGTTTACTACTTAACCTTAGTTGTGCTTTGAAAACAATACCTGGGTTGTTTCTTCTACACTATGCCTGATTTCTCCTTTGGATTTTTTGACACCAATATATAATAATATATAATTTTCTTAGAATGTTAAGTATCCTAATGGGGACTTGACACAAGAGTAAAATTTACTGTTTTGGTGTTAAATCTAGCATTTAAAATCAGGAAAAGACATCCTCATTTCCATATTCTCCCCCGAGTGCAGCTGCTGTTTAAATCATCTTTGAAATTCTGAAGTCTCGGTCACAAATTGTCCAGTTATGTTTACAATGTTTCTTCCGTCGATAATTAGGGATTGATGAATTTTACTTTTATTGCTCCGAAACAGCTTCATTAAGATTTTATTACAAAATGTACACCATTTTATGAAATGATATGCCTGGTACACGCTTTTAACAACAACAAAAAAAAATACTTTCAATTTTTTCCAGATACGTTTAAAAACAAATTTCCCTTTTCCGAAGGGGCATCAAGCTGCCAAAGTCACAAGACCAACAGCTGGTTCTTGAATTTATATCTTTGACTGCGATACGGCGACTTCAAGATGGGGCAGTGTCTAGGATGTGTCAAGTACATTCTATTTATTTTCAACTTTCTCCTATGGGTAAGTTTAATTAGTGCTATACATTTTGCATGTGATCCGTGTCGTCAACATTTAACAGGTATATATTTTTTTTTCACACAGTGAATCCTGCCCGACATCTGAATTAAGTATCATATTTTAATTATCATTTGAACCTTATTATGGTGTTATTTAAAAAGAAAATATTTACTTCAATGTAATGAAACTAATTTTAACTGCCGTAGAATACGCCATATGCAATAAAAAGTAATCAACGTTACGACACACTAATTATATTACCCCCCCCCTCTCTCTCTCTCTCTCTCTCTCTTTCTCTCTCTCTCTCTCTCTAACTTATATCCACACACACTTAGCAAATAACAAACTCTCTTTCTATTCTTCCAACTCTCTCTCTCTCTCTCTCGCTCTCTCTCTCTCTCTCTCTCTCTCTCTCTCGTCTCAAAGACTCATCATATGACAACAAATGTTAAGATCTATCTTGTAACGAAGCTAACGCCGTCTCTCTAATTACATCTCATTGACTTGATGATGCAAGAAATGCACAGATTTTTGTTTTAAGTTTAAAATATAATCATGATAAAAGTCAACTTGAATTTGGGTAGTTATGTCAAGCAAAGAGAGGATAAACTATCAGGGGAGACAAATAACAATTTTACCAGGGTCGGTAAGGCCAAAATGATCAGGAGGGGGCCAATACAAAAAATTAAGGCAAGAAAGGTAAAGCAGAAATATCGTGAAGACAAAGCAAAAAAAAAATCCCCTGCATGATATGCCTTATAACTATTCAAGATTTTCTATGCATAAACAATAATTAAATTGTGATATACAGTGATTCACAAAAATGGAGATAAAAATATAAAAACGTACTTCCACATGTACAACGGTCTTGAGAACAATATGGCCTCCACAATGCGGACCTAAAGAATTATCTTCAACAACAATGCTCCATCAACTCAGCCAGGACTAACGTCCTCCCCATTCCCCCCCCCCCAATACACACAATGTTTTACATAAACTATTGAGCCCTCGACAAAGTGCATCAGCAAATAGATGCATTCAAGGCCCTTTGGTTGGGAGTCCTCTTTTCTAGATCATACGGACGAGGGTCTTTTTTCGGGATACGTATCTAACGTGTCACTTTTTAAATTTAAAAAAAGCAGCACCAATAAATGTAACATTTTTACTGTTACGAGCCTCTCATAAAATCTTTTTTTTTCCTTTCTAATCCCATTTGCATTAGATTCTTTTGAAGTTGATGTGCGTTTAATAATTGTTTTAAGTTTACCAACCAAGACCATTTGACTATCAGTTAGTTATTCCTATTCTGAGTTATCACGAGCGTGAACAAGAACATTTACAGCTCTGAATTGCTCCTTACTTAGGGGTGAGGAGGTCTGGGGAAGAGCTGGAAGCTCAGTAATCTCGTACCGGCATTCCAAACTAATGACCGCAAAAACAAACAGGGCCCAAAAGAATTTCATTATTAACAGCTGGGCCCAAAAAACAGACTTGATCCCATTTATTCAAAAGTATTTGCGACATTGGTGATTGCATGCGTCTGTTGGGCCGTGGGTAGTATCTCAAAGTCAACTAAATAACATTCTTTGGGTGCTACGCGAGTCAGGCTGCACCAAACACAATGGAATGCTTGATTAAGTGGTTTCAGTTCAGGTTTCAAGTAAGTTCGGGAAGAAGGGGGAATGTTGGTGCGGGTAATAAAGTGAGTTTTCGGACACTATGTTGCCATAGAGGTAGGACATTACTATCAGTTAAGAAAGGGATGACCCGGCCTCTTTCTCCAAAAATTTAATGAAACGTCGATTTTGTTTGTTATTGAAAGTAAAATCTATACAGGGCCGGCCTTAGGCATAGGCTAACTAGGCAGCCGCCTAAAGGGTCTCCGAATTTTTGGGCGCCTCGCACAGGAATCATAGAAATTTAAAAAAAAATTTTTTATTACATCTAGGACCACCAAATTCACTTCGCCTATGGCCTCCAATTCCTTAAGAAATGAAAAAGAAATCTCATTATAGTCCTTAAGTTTTCCTAAAGTTTGAGAACCAATAACAGAATCTATATATATAATTCTCCTCATGGTTCAACCAAGCCGGACACCAACCTGTCTAACCCCACAGACAATCAGCTGGCAAGAAAAGGTAGTTCAGAGGGTGGGTGGGGGGTCATCGAGACCAACAATGCGTTCAATTGAGGTCAATTACTTGGTTCTTTCAGAACAACAGAATATAATGTATTTCGTAGTGTAGTGGTTATTACATTCGCCTAACACGCGGAAGGTCGTAGGTTCAAGCCCCAGCTAAGACAATACTTTTTATATTTTTAAAAATGTTTGTGTTTGTGCCCGTTCATTTCCCAATTTTATTCTCGAACATGACTTCGCAACACGGCTGTAAGCTTTGTTTCTCGTCATTGGCATAATAAATTCGTGCTTTCCGTTGTGCTCAGTGACAGAAAAGTGGTCACACACTCTCCTCAACAATTACTTTCATAAAATGTCACCCGTCACTAAATCATTAGCGGCGTATGCTACGACGCGTGTCGGCTAGTGTATAATATTGTCAACCCGCGTTGTTTGATATCAATAAATTATATTATGACTTGAAGGAAGAGTATTTCTTTTCTATTTCTTTACCAACAAATACTAGTTCTGAAATATTTAAGACCATTCACGATTAAATTGTTGGCAAATGTCACCATGAATTTAAATATTGTGTTTCTGTGTGTACGGATGATGCTGTGGCCATGTCTAGGTGGCGTTCCGAAGTTGTCAACAAGTTTAATGAATTGGCATCAGAATACAAGTTAACCCACTGTTTTATTCACCGTGAACAGTACCAAAGCAACAAAGTACCAAGCAAATGTCAACAGAACTAAACTAAGTGATCAGAGAAGTTATAAAAAATTGCGAACTATGCCAAGAAAAAGGATTTAAATTCTTATCTTAGATATACAGACGCTCCTTCTATGCAGAAGATAATTGCGTCCACAGACCATGAGAGATGATCTGTTGGCAAGTGATGCAGCGGTCACAGGCCACGGCTATAGGGGTTCCACGCATTACCCCAGCCGCCTAACTATTGTCTAGTTAGGTACCCATTCGGAGCTGGGTGACTCGGGGACTCCTCAGGCCCCGAGATCAAATCCTCACCTTCGTGTGGATTCGAACTCGTGACCATCGGTATGACAGTCGAGAGCTCTACCTCTCGACCACCACGTCCCAAAGATTATTTGCTGCATTATGCATGTGACGAAATAGTTGCGTAACAAACTCATTGTATTTTAGTGAGCGTTGTCTCGAGACAAAGTACTGCTAAAAGATTTGAATTGCGAAGAAAGCTCAACCAAATTTTTCTACAGGAGAAAAAGCCAGATTGGTCTCGACTCTTTTGAAATGTAAGTTGGGCAAGACTTGGCTGATATCGTTGCCATTTCAATCAGCTAAATGTCTCCATGCAAGGAAGGTGGACTTCGTTATTTACAATGGCAGACAAAGACTGGTGGTCAGAAACGCAAGTAGCAGCATGGAAGAGTTGAATCTCAGCAGATTGTTTCGATATGTTTCACAATTTGGCAACAACTATCGATAGTGCGGATGAAGAGCTTGATGTGCCATCTTTACAAAAAGTCATCACTTTACAAAATTATTTGACAGTTTTGAGTTCTACTTTACAACAGAGGATGACCCACGGAAAGGTATTGGATGGTTAATCAATCCATTTATTGCTTCGAAGGTTGACTTGACTGTTACAGGAAGATAACTTGCTGCGTGTGTAGGTTTAAAAATGAATTTTGGAACTTTGACCTCTCTTGCATTCTTTTGGATTCACTTGCCGAAATCGCTCTCAAGGCTCTTCTTTTATTTCCTGCATCTTACCTATATGTGGGACTGGTTTTCAACAATAAAAACAAAGTATAGGAACAGTATGGATATTTGTTCTCCATTGCGAGTAGCGTTATCCTCAATCGAGCCGAGACTTGATAAATTTGCAACAAATAAGCAGGTTCAACCTGAGCCATTAGTTTAAGCTTTGAGCATTAACTTACACATGTTGTACTACTTATGGTTACTATATCATTTTTTTAAAATAATAAATATATTATACAAGATTTTTCATATTTAATTTTATGATTTCTTTAATAAAACTTAGACTTAAGTCAGGATATACATTTATTAAAGTACTATTAACTTACAAACAGTTGAAACAAAAACGATTGCAGCCACTATCAACAAACTTTTATACACAATGAAGGCTATCTTTAATGATAATGAATCAATCAATGCTTATGTTTATCTTTTCCCCAATATTGTTTAAAGACTTTTAGGATAAATCACGTCGTATGTATGCTTAGCCTTGTGGGGCTTTAGGATATTTAGGGGCTTATTTTGCTATCAAGTCAGTACAAGGAAATTCACGTATAATAGTGCACTTGTTCGTGGTGCAATGGGAAACATTCCTGTCAGTCTGTCATACGAAAAAGTTTGAGAAGCACTGCTCTACTACACTCAAGTGCCATGATGTATCACCTTACTGACTGTAATATAAAATTTTACCAGAAAGTTTAGGGTGGTTCACTTCCGATTTATTGATGTCAGAACTTAGCAAGCAGGCATCATGGGAAATTTTTTAATGTATTGTACGAACCTCTTGCCAAAAGAAAACACAATAAAAGTGTAAATAAACTCGATTTTCTGTATCATATCACGCTCTGTGACATTGTTTCCGGAACCTTCATAGCATGTGGGAATTTCTAGCTAATAACTTAACCCCGGGTTTGACTAATGTTTGATGATCCTCGAAAGTAAATGGAAATAATGATAAGAAGAATATTATATTATGTGATACAAAATAATTATAAACTCAGAGAGTAAAACAAAAAATGCCAGCTAACTTCAGCAACATTGCAGTTTTTGGTCTCACTGGAAACCTGTTTAAGTCGGTCAGGGAGGGCTTGTGGTTAGCACATGCGCGGTTTCCGTAAGCTCCCGAAGGCGGAGATTTTGCGCGTGTGTATAGTATGTGCGCGTATGTGTGCGTGTTCGTATGTAAGAACGGGGAACGAGGGTGTGTGTGTGTGGGGGGGTTCATGAAGGTTAGATCATCAGGAAAACAAGGATAACAATCAGATGAGGAGAATCCTTCCTTGGTTTTCTTTTGTTCCATGGTTGGTGCCGGTACTTTGTGCACACCATCAGGTACGGCGCTTTATGTACGGTGTATTGGTACAACGAGTGGGCGCAGTGCACAACAGTTATGTGCGGTGATGCAAAGGCATTGCCACAGGTTCCCTGTGACCGAGTATTGGCACGTAGTACCACTGCTGTGTATTGGTACAGCGGTACAAAGCATCATCACGGTACAAACTGCAGCGTGTATTATATTATCTAGTAGTAGTAAACTGGGAACACAACACGCACAAATCGTACAAGAAGAAGGATTTTTAATACTCATTAAAGGCCCCATGGACAATACGCTCAGTTGTCTATTTTTATGGATTTTGTTTTTCCTTTGCAAGGGATTATAAGATTTAGTTTAGCTGATGCTTGTCTCGGCTGGAGACTTTGTCAAGTTCTTTAGGGGAGAAGAGACGAAGTGGTGAAAAAAACAACAACAGCTCTTGATTTAAGTATTATTTTTTTTAAATATTTATTTTTCCTTCCTCAAGTTTATTAATATTCTATTATTATTATTTCTTTAATCAATTGTTAACTTATTTTAAGCGTAGGCGGTCCAAACTGAAAGTTCATTTCCATAACTTAAACATGGTTCCATAACTGAAACATGGTGATTAAATACAATAAGAAAGTATTTAAAGCTCAAAAAGTATTGTAATAGTCGTTGAAAATATTATTTGAGTTGCAGTTTCGTACTTGATTACCTTTTCGCACAACACTGACTTGTTTGACGGGCAACAATTGGTGCAAAAACAAGCTTTTGAAAAGGCAGCTGAGATTTTCCTCTTGTTTTGCTTGAGACGGGTGGAAGGAATGGAAGCATGTGAATGTAGTTTTGTAAATAAGGTTTGGGGTGAAGAGGGAAAGAGAGAAATCGGGAGTTAACGCCAAGGCACGTGCCATTGTTTCTGCTTGCTGCGGGTAATTCGAGAGAAGCGTTGCGTCATGAATTATGTCGGTGGGGAAACGCCCGAACGGCATAGTAGCGGTGATCCACCTTATATCTCCGTGGTAATCGCGATATGAGAAGGAAGTCACGTAAAATGGAATGGCGTGTCATGGGCGCCTGTTTGTGGTCAAGAAATGTAAAATAAATTATTAAATGTTCTAATAAGTCTATTACCCTTGTTTGTAGCTTCACGACCACAGGACGGCTAGCGTTTTTTACTCAAGTGTGTGGAGGAAGAGGTGAACGTTTTTGTTTACCCATCGGAATATTTTTAGGATTTACAAATTTAATCATATATACTTGGGCTGTACCAAATTCAAAATTTTGAAGTGAAATCCAGCCAGAGCAGAATCCGGAGCCGGATTTGTAAAAATGGCCGGATTTCGGATTTTTTTGTAACCGAAATCCGGTACACCTCTGATATATACAGGTGAATATTGGTACATAGGCTGAGGACTGGGCTGGCTTAAGTCTCAAGTTTGAATGCTATGTCTACGTCACTTTTTCACCAAACACTCTACTGACTGCGGTTCTCACTAAACGTGAGTATTTCAAAAACATATTCAAAACATACGTTTAAAGACAAACCAAAATTTTTGCAGATTTCTTGGGGTTTTTTTTCGTTCAATTTCTCATATATNGGGGGTGAGGCTAGGGAGGGGAAACTGAAAAGTGCAATGATGTAGCTTTAGAATAGTGAGGATAGGTTCCAAGAAAAAACAGTAGACCGCTTTTTAAAACAAAACTATTGTGTACCTTCTGCCTTCTTAACACACACACACACACATACATAAAGAGAAAGAGGGGGAGGTGGGGAGTGAGTGAGAAAGAGTGACAGGGACAGAAACAGCATTTTCGGTATAAAACAAACGCCGGTTTAAAGTATCAAATGTTCATTTATTGTTCTAAAAGAAACTTCCGATTTTCGAGTATTAAACGATCGGTGATTTTGTAATTAAAACAAAAGTTGATTTTCAATAATAAAAATAATTGGTGTAAAGCAAATGCAATATACATTTAGTTGGTCATTGTGTTACCTAGCAATCTTGGGATGATATTATACATTGCAACAATTTTATGACCACACGCATTCGTGCGCAATTTTTTTTAAAGTGTTCCGGCGCGTGTTTAGGTAAGTGCGCAGGCATGTGTGTATATAAACTTTTTTGTTTTAATCAGTAAGAAAACTATTAGCCTACATAGTGGATCAACCTAGTCTCATGGGATTCTGAACTTCATCGTTAGCTTTCTTTTTTAAATGGTAGACATAACACGATTGAAACTTTCTGTGAGGACTTTGATGATAGAGGTATATATAGTTACCTTGATTTTTATTGGCCTACCAACTCCAAGACACCATGGGATCTCACGTTTGGAGACTTATTGGGGTAGTCTGTTCTTACAATGGTTGCAAGTGAGACATTACATAGATGTGTGGGACACATGAGAGATTCATTTTTATATGTTACTGTCATAAAAACTTTAAGAGATGGAGAAACAAAATTTGTATTTAAAATGTCCACCTTTTTTTGTTTTCATACACAAGTCTCAAATGTACAGCGTCGCATTTGACTTGAAAACCATGTGCATTAATCATTCAGTCATAAATAACCGTTATGTTTTGATGAAATGAAAATGTTTTATTCACAAAGAAAATAGATAATATTTTAATTTTTTTTTAACCCTTAAAAAAAACAAGTTTTTGACTTTAAATCCTTTATATACGAGAAATCACTAAGAATGTTCATTATTATACCAGCGGAAGACAATCCAAAAATCCAAAATTTTAGTTATGTCTCGTAAAACATATTTAATATAATGTGCACCGATCGTGAATATATTTTTTTAAAATATTGTCCATATAATAAGCACCTTATTGCGCGACAGGAAATGTTGTTCAATACAATAGCCTACGCACCACGACACTCTTATCTCAAAATTTAACATGATACATAGAGATAATTAAAATAATCTAAATATTCAATAATTTAAGTACAGTACATTCGATCGATATGATATTTTGATACATTGTTTTTTTCATCGGCACCTGTCTGTCTGCAAAATTTCAGCTTGCTAGCTTACGAGGAAGTGGGTTAAAAATCGATCCAAAGTTTTGTCGGCAAACAACCAAGGCCTCAAGCAGACACCAAGAGTTAATATAAAGGATTTAAAAACTATATTTAAGAATCTGGTCATATTATTTTTTAATGAATGGGAAGACTTCTCAGGACTAATTAAAGATTGCGTTAAAATCCGGGGTCTGTCTGGGGATGAACGTGAGGGACATACAAATCTTAAAACAAAAGAAGAAAGAATGAAAAAAATCGAGAAGCGGCTGCAAGTTTTTATTTTAATTCGTATGTTAAACATATCTAACAATGTCTCGTGATACCCCCCCCCCCATACACAAAATAACGAACACAGCCGTGTATGGTGGTTTCCGCGTATCACACTTTGGGGACCACTGACGTTTAGATCACAATTAAAGGATTGCAGCAGAGTTAAAAAAAATAATGCTGTTACAAAAATCTGCTGACTCCGCAGAAAAAGTTGACCGTTTAAATGTGTATCTTGAATGTAGGGGAGAGAGATTCGTTGTATGATGATTTCTTGATTACAGTCGCAAAGTGAAATGAATTGTCTAACAGTCAAAGGAAACCAAAAAAATAAAGGACTGGCCAAAGAAACAATTTATGTTTTTACACCACTGAACTGGAGCTCAGGTAGCGCAACTCCTTTCCTAATATTTTTGTTTTTGATTTTTAAAAAATAGTTTTGTTTTTGTTTGAAATTGAAAACACTTGAAATAAAAAAAACATTTTACTGTCGAAGAAATATGGATGATTTCTGGCTCCCTTTTACTATTGTACCTGCCACTGTCTCAAGGACAACTAGTTTACTGTTATAAACAAGATCAATAACAACTATTGGTGTGTAAAAGAAGGGGGGGTGCAATTTTTTATATTATTTTTTAACACATCACAATATCATTAATATTATAACTCTAGGAGGGAAAAGAAATGCAGTAAATATTGTGGATGTTGCCGAAAAAAACTCTTTCCCTCATCATATCTCAATGTGTTGTATTAGTGATTGAGTGTGAAAATAGTAAGGGGGATAATTACATTAACGACGTCGCTTCTTGTTGTGGTGTATACCTTGCCAGAATTTTGGTTTCTACCTGGCTTGTTTAGCTGAACCTGTTGGGGTGGGGGTGGGGAGGGAAGGAGGCTCCAAAGTAGCACACGTAATCTTTGGAGTCTCTTCCACCCCCACCCATCCTCCCACCCCCTCCCGAAACTATTAAGACAACACCATTCACACCGTGGGAGTTGCCACACGCTGGCTGATGATTACGATACCACTGCCAACGTTGTCGACATATTTGGAGTCCTATTACAGGAACGTAATCAAGTTGAAATGGTCCCCTGCCCCTCCCCACACTTTTTCGTGTGCCCCATTTTTTTTCTTTAGACCCTACAGCCATCAAATATATATTCTCCCTCCCCAAAAATCCTCTTTAACAACAATGCCTACTTAGTTAAGTTTGTTGACATAATTTTCCCTTTCACTGAGATTAGTTTAAGAACAGTATTTCGAGCCAGTAATGGTATAAGCAATAATATCTATTAGGGCTGACACTGATTCATTGTTTGGGGTTTGTTTAAACGGGAAAAAATTTATCGAAGAGTCAACTAATTTCAATTAATTATATTTTATATAACGCATGTATAGATCCCGATAAGTCGTGATTCATTTTTTTGCGAAATCGGTTAAATCACGGTAATTCAATGGCTCCCAAATTATGTAACGTAACACAGCATATTCATTATGTTATGCAAGAAACGAGGAAGAAAAACTTTTTTGTTTACGTATGCACTCTTAATAAATAATAATAATAATACGAGGGTAGAGTATGTAAGTAGCAAAAAATGTAAAGTAATTAATAAATTGTAAAGAAAAAAAAAAAAAGGTAAGAAATATTTATTAAATTTTGATCGAATTTAAATTGATCAATTTATTTTAATTGATACTTTTTAAAAGTTTAATCGATTAATTAATCGCCAATTTACCCATTCTAATATTTATTTCTTCATTTCTAGCTCCAAAGTAAGGGGTTAACTAGGCAGACTGTGATGGGCAGTTACTTAAAACAGTGCTTCTCAAACTTTTTAGCATGGTGGACCGGCAAGAATTTTTTTCATAGCTCCTGGGACCGGTGCACTATTTTCCTTGTACTTGTACTGACGTGGTAGCGAAATGTAATTAACTTTATTTTATTTGTTTCATTTTATATAATAGTTGCCGAAAATTGACAATTTCTTTTGGGTTGGTTGCAAATGGAAGACTTTAATTACATTTTTCTGTCCTTTTTTTGTAACTTTTGCGGATCGGCGGCTCATGGCACCGGTCCGCAGACCACCATTTTGAGAAGCACTGACCTAGAAGACACGCTTTTATATAGAGGTCGACCGAGACTAAAACGGATGAACGAGGCGGAGAAGGACCTAACGCAGTTTGGAAACAGAGAAAGTAGGTCTAAGACCTTGTATCGATGTGATTGGAAAAAATAATGGCATTGAGAAGGACACGATGGCTGTGATGACAGATGATGATGACCAATGTTCAATTAAGCTGCGCGGCCGCGCAGATATCTGGCTTTGAATTACCGCACAGCAAATTTTTTAAAAATATTGCACCCAAAAAAGTTTTTTTTTTTTCACTTTCTAAACGGATCAACGAATCTTAAAGGGAACATTGATGTTGACTAGCCCCCAAAATGTTCATTATATTTTATTATTATTTTCTTTCTTCTTTTTTTATTGCTAAATTAGTGACTTTTATAAATGTCATTTTAAGCATTTCATGCTTAAATTAGTTATTGAATTGTCATTCATGTCTTCATCTGGGATATAACCTGGGTGCCAGGTTGGGACCAAATTTTCTGAAATATCCCAAGAGGAGTATGACTGCTCCCCATCCAGAGGTGCTTCCCCTCCCTTGGACACCCCATACACATATACATTTATACATTTTAAAAAGTCATATTTAACAAGTACTTGATTTGATAATTGCACTGGGGTAGCTCACGCTGTCACTATTAAACGTTTGGTGGTTCATTGTGGTGTGTTGTTTTCGAAAAATAAACTCATGACAATGTTAATGTTGGTGCTCAGTTAATCACTCTCACGCCTTGTTTAAAACACAATGAAAACAACAGGATGCAGATGAATATAAAACATGAAATAATACAAAAAGAAAACGCGAACAAAAAGATCTTGAGCATCATAAATGCTTCTTTTTACCAGGGCAAATAAAATAAAGGTCTAAATAAACAAAGACACGTCGCATAAACAAAAAGAAAAATAAACCAACTTATCAGATGAAAGCCTCAGTCGAGTTGTTTGTTCTTCCACAAACAAATCTTAGCTTTAACACTATGTTTAAAAAAAAAAAAGTTTTGTCAGCAAATTTTTTCATTGATAAAAAAATTTCTTTAATGGGATAACGTAACATTTGAGCGGTATCAATTTTTAAGCGTAAACGTTTGAAAGGGGAGGGGGACGGGAAGGAGCAGGTTATGCAATTGCTTTTTCCCCCCTTAAGAACAGATTATTCGGTGAGAAAGGTGAGATGGAACTTATTTGTTCGTCTCTATTTATTTCATTAAATCTGCTCGTGTGTTCTCAACGTTTGCCAAATGGGTTCTAAAATTATATCTAAGATGGAACGCATAGAAATCTTAATTTGGCATAGGCGCCGAATACCAAATATATGTATAGGGACAACATTGGGGGAACCGACTAAAATTTTTTTTAAAAATATGTCACACAATCTGAACAAACTAAATATTTTTATACTACTACTACTGCAGCTGAATAGTACGAAAACCAAGTTTTATTTATTATATCTTCATGACAACATTGTGACGATAATTTTGACTTTTGAAACACCTTGTAAAAAAAAAATTACGAACATTTTTGTTACCTTAAAAATTTTTAGAACCGCTTTCATCAACCCATCTGCAAGGAAAGCAATGAATAAATAGACGGTATAGTTCCTTGTTATTTCCCCCCCATACGTTTATTACCCTCGTTACCAATTGCTTCACAATGGTTTATTATCCTCCCCAGTGAGAGGGTAATGACTTTCTTTTAAAACCGTCCCAAATTCACCCCCCCTCCTACCTGTCTCATTACGCGTATTACTCTCAAACCAGACGCTTTGCCACCATCTCAATCAATTCTAACGGAGGTTGAATAATATACTTTTTAAAAAGAATTTTCAAAGAAAGATTTCTCAAAGGAGAGAAGAATAAATGGAGGGAAATCTGTTAACGAATTTCTTTTCCTACTGTAAACTCTTAATCATAACATTAATTTTTAGGGGGGGGGGGTGTTTTTTTTTAACAACGATAAGTTATTAATTTTACCAATAAATTTTAAAATTTAATTTGAGATTTTATTTACTCTACTGTACTTAGTGGTAGATATTTTAACATGCTTTAATACTGCTATTATTAGTATTATTTATAAACAAAGATGAAGGGTTATTTTAAGTTTTTAACTAAGATTTATGTTTTTCTTGAATCAAGTCAATAGTAGGGACCGGTAAGTGTATATTTTAAATAAATATAATTGAGGCTTTCTTATATCAAGACTCTTTTAATTAATTACACGAAATTAATCACGTTTTATTCACTTTTAATTAAGATTTCCAATGTCGTTTCTCATCATCTGATTCATTTGAGGTTTAAATGTTTCCTTAAGTATAAAAAATGGCTAGCAAGGTCACTTAATACGAGAACTCATCATTCTCATGTGTATGGCCCAAAAGTTGAAATCATTGCCATGGCAATCTTTGGTTTAATCGTCGTTTCACAGTAGCGCCCTTCCCACCCACCCTGCCCCACGCCCTTAACCCCCACCCCCTGCGTTAACGTCCACAAAATCGCTGTTTAAACTCCCCGCGTCATTACTCACACAAGGGGCCAACACTCGCACGTTAAAACATTGCATCATTACAACACACCGGCGCGCACGCTCTCTCCGTGGCGTCTGCTGTTTTTGACTCACGCGCACATTCGAACGTCTGAGGTCACCAAAAACCCAACACATCGCCACGCCCTGCCGCCCACGTGACAGATAAGCCCTAAAATAGAGAAATGAACTTTGGGCCTCAAATGTAATAAATACGGAGCCGAATTCGAGTGTTGGCGCCGCCGCTGTGATGTTAAGTAACAGCAGGTGATTTTAGTGGGGCCTAGGCGTAAGAGTGGGGTATCATCTTTAAAAATAAGTAAAGGTGCTGAAGAGAGGTGGGAGGGGAGGCAGTGTTGAAATAAATGAGAGTGGGTGTGGTAAGAGGTGCATTTGATATAAAGTTGGAGCTAAGTTTTAACTTGAACCACAGAGGTGATTCGTGGCCTGTTGCTCGTCCCAAGGAATATAACGTGCTACATTTGCAATCTGTCCAGTCAGGTGTTATAAAAATTAAATCTAAGAAAATCAGTTGCCGTTTTTAACAAGACAAGAAATAATAATAATAATAATAATTAGTAGTAGTGGTTGTATAAGTAGTAGTAGTAGTAGTAGTAGTAGTAGTAGTAGTAGTAGTGGTTGTATAAGTAGTAGTAGTAGTAGTAGTAGTAGTAGTAGTAGTAGTAGTAGTAGTAGTAGTAGTAG